>CAXAMN010000370.1:263784-307607 GCA_963970005.1 Durusdinium trenchii
ACAAAAACCATCTCCCTCTCCAGAAATGCCACCGTTTGTGGCGGGGGGAGGACCAGTTCAGCCGGCCGCCACCGAACACCGGCGGCGCTTGCTTGTGGGGCAGCGCCGGCTGTTTCTGGCAGTGGGTGCCGTGTGACGGCAAAGGCATTCTCCAAAGAGCTGGGGGTTGTTGCTCCGCAACCGAGGCTGAGGCGAGCAGGTCTTTGTAAAATCGCACATTTCAGATTGTAGGGGGGGTTGTGATGGCTTGTGATGGTTTGAATGGTAGGGAGACCTCATGAGACCTCTCAACCAATGGGGTTTAGTATGTTTTTTTTCCTTGCAAGGGGTGTTTGGAGGTAGGCCCTAGAATACACATACCTCCAAATCTACCTCAAACACCTTCTTAGAAGGTACTTGGAGCCATAGGGATATTAAACCACTTCTTGTGCATCCAATCCCTGTCTGGAGTTCCTGACCTCATTTTACTGGAGTTGATGATACAAAAACCCTACGAACATGAGATACAAAATCAGGTTTGGACCTGGGTTAGACTGGACCTGCAGGGAATATGTTGCGGGGGGTATGGCGCGAGAATGGAACCCCAGGCGTCACAGACTTGGTTGGATTCCAAATCCGGAAACTGCAAAAAACACGAGCAGAATCCCAAAACCATGCGCGACTGGTGCCACTGCCCAAAAACCAGCCCAGAATCGGCCAATGAGAGTCCACTATAGCGTCTCGGTGGCGGCGACGCCTCGCGGCCTGTGGAGTGCGTTTAAGGTGCCTTGGGCAAAGTCCCAGTTACCCACTGCCATTCGCCCAAGCGAGCTCAGAAGGAGCTCAGCGGAAGTTGTACGAAATATGGTGAGGCTCAAAATTTGAAGGTTCAGTGAACTAATTGATTCTTTCAATTAAAGGGAGGGGTCAGCCGAGGCGGGGCGCCCCCCCCCCCTTTTTATTGATTTGGAGCTGTTTCACAAGAGGATGCGAAAAGAAGATACTGGGGGGGGGTTGGATGAGGTGTTGGGATGCAAGTCTAGTCTCTCCCAACCTGAGAGCCAAGCGACGCAGCCGGCGTGGATTCGCTCCTGCTTGCTGAAGTTCGTGTAGAATGTTGTGGCAATGGCCCTCAAATTTTCCCCCTGTTGACTAGACTGACTACGTGAAGCCAGTGGGGTTGACCACCAGTTCTGAGTTCTGGTTTCTTTCACCAGCGGCGTATTTTGAACGCCACGTCAAACGCGCCGTCACACCACGCATTGACAAACACACCACTTCACTAGCGATGGGTCATTTCCTCGAAAGCTCCCCCAGCGATGTAGCTGAGACTGCTGAGACTTGTGAGTACTGTAGTTGGTCGGAACCAATTCTTAGTGGGTGAGGGTGAGGTCTGTTGTTGCATCCTTGGAGGAAGACCGGCCCAAGCAAACGCCGACGCCAACCCCTTCTCCACTGCCCAGGCGATATCATTACAGTACCCTACAAGTCCAAAGACCCAGTAAACCCTGGTCTTTTACCTCCTTAAGTAGTGTTTTTGTATGACCACGTCCAGTCAAATGAGGTCTTTGACCTGTAGGGGTCTTTGTTCGGTGGTCGGTGTCTCGCTTGTGCTTGGGCAGTTGCACTACCCTCAAAGACCGCGGATAGGCTCTGCCCACGCTGGTTCCGGGTCTGCAGGCACACGAGACATGAACGAACAGAAGTCCAGCCGAACGTGTTGGGTCAACGCCGGAGGTTCCCTGAAATATCAGAGCACTTTCATGGTATCGCAAGTTTTTTTGTGGGTTACAAATGGTTACAACACATTATGGGCTACCAGGCTATTGCTATTAGGTTGGAGGCCATCGCTAGTTATTGGTTGGGGCCCATGTCTATTAGGTTGGAGGCCATTGCTCTTGCATTCAGGTTTTTTTCACGCCACAGCTACTTATAAGCAGAACACACATAGAACACATATAGATATATATGATATCCTCTACATACCCCCAGGGAGTCTAAAGCTCAGAAAACGTGGAGGTTGGTTGACCAAAACGGTCCAAAGCCAACCCTAAACCCGTTTTCGGAAAGCCTCGGGAGAGAGCAAGCGTCCGGACTTCGGCCGAGAGCACCGGTGCGCCGGCCTTGGTTCGGCCTCCAAAGCCTTGGTAAAGCCGATAGCATGGCCATATAGGTAATGAAGCTTGCTATATCCGAAGACCTGTGGAATTTTCTGAGAGTTGGGACCTTGATTTTGGTAGATACGATTGCACAAAAAATCATAGCTCAATTATCCACATTCGATGGAAGCAATTGAGGTATTTATTTGGATCTATCTTGGATCTCTTTCCCTACCCCCAAAGTCCTTGCAATGCAAGGTTTCGCTTTAAACACTTCTGCATTCTCTCTCCGCGTTTCTTCTTCAGAGTCTTTCTGGTCGTTCGAAACTTTTTCTTGCTTCTATTGCAACCGGACGCTGGTAATGCAGGGCTCCCCTGCATCACTTGCACCTTCCTGAGCGCAACAATAAACACAATTACTAGGACGTAAGTTTTCTTGACCATCCATTAGACTGGAATAAATTACCCTGACCATCCATTAGACTGGCATATGTTTGACACTGGCGTCATTTTGATGGGGCACATGAATGCACTGTAACTATTCCATTCCCATGGATGGTCTGGGATCATTCGATCCAAACGGAATTTCAGCATAACAGCTCAATTTCTCACCAGTACTGTAGATTCAATGGCAAGCCAAACCGTGCTTACATAGAGAACTGAGATGAAGTGACACCTACCAGAAACAGTCCTTCCCTTCCACTTGATTTGTAGCTCACGGTCCTTCTGAGCATCAGCCACACCGCTCATCACTGGCAACTCATTTGACCCAGGCCCCCCCACCCCCGCGAATGGCGCACCGATCACTGGGTTACTCAGCCGGCATGGTTTGGATCGACAGAGACCGTAGAGAGTGCTCGACAGAGCTCTGTCAAATTTCGGCACCAGCCTTTGAGAGTTTCGGTGGGATTTCGGGCAGCGAGAGAACAGAATGATGAGTACCACCTGAATTTCGGGCTCCTGTCCCACCTTCCGTTCGGTAGGACGTGTTCTCTCATCACACCCAGCCCATCTGAATGTGAAGCTCTTTTGCTAGGGGGACGTGGATGTTCAACTGCACCCGAGTCGTCTCGCCGCAGTCGGCTGGATAGACGACCCGTTCGGCTGGTTCGTGGTTTTTGGCTCACAGCATCAGTTTGGTAGAAGACTTGTTTGAGCAAAGTTTTACACTCAGCCAAAAGAGGCAAGTCGTCTCTCAGGTTTCCAACCCTCAGTGGCCTCTGTAGACCAAGTTGACTGGGTAGCAAGTCGGGCTACTGCGATGCAGGATGAACCTTGAACCAAATGGTCAAACTCCACCTCTTCATCGCTTGAGCTCCGGGCCATCACCTGGTCTGACCCCGTTCCTTCCGATGAAGGCCGTCGAAGAAGGGACCCTGCGGACCCGGCTGCGGACTGCGGACTGGTCATTTCACAAAGCTGCGGTTTCCTAGAAATTCAAGCCAACAGAGGTTGAAGGACCTTATAGACTATCCCATAGGTACCCCAGTAAGGTCCTATAAGTTATAAGGTCACTTAACCTCTCTTGGAGTGGTTTGGTACCAAAGCAGTACAATCTGGATTTTTTCGCGTCGGAGAGAGAGGTGGTTGATTCATTTTCATAAAAGAACCACATTTGCCGCGTAGCGTGCATGTATCCAAACCTACAAGGAGTTTCTTCTTTGTCATGAAGTACCTTGGCGAGGCTGTGGGTCAAATGCTCTCCATCCATGTAGATGCGTGTATGAGTTTCGCGGCTTGAAATTATACCAGAAAAACAACAGCTGTCCAACTGATCTTTCTTTGGCGCTGCCCGTTGTGACGCATAGGGACGCAACGGTCAAGACGTCATGTGAGTCATGTGGGTTCCTGTGAAAATGGAGCAAACCCAACCATCATCCAGCTCAAAGGGGTGGACGCCCTGGGGGGGACCCCTTGAGCAAAGGCCTATGGTGCCACTAGTAAGGCCTTACTAGGTACTCTATACTTAGCATCCACTCAATAACCACTCGCAGCCGCAGTAGCAACCTGGGGAAGCCTTACTAAGCAAATACACCTTCTAGAGGAAGCTGGTAAGGCCTTACTAAGCTCTTACTAAGTCTGTTGTGAAAGCATCAACAAATCACAAAAAACAAGCCAACTTCGCACTAAGCAATTCTCAGGGGGGTACCACCCCTAGGGGGTCCACCCCCCTATAGCTGCATGAAACCAGTGGTTCTTTTGACCTTTGGTTCTACAGGGTGTCTCCCTGCCTGGCCAATGGCCAATGAGAGTGGTCTGTTCGTCGAGTATGGAGTCTGACCGGCAGGTCTACTGTTTCTCCTGACGATTCTATCAGATGGTGCCACAGCACCCAACAAAAACCCTGAGTTATCAGTGTACCCAAGCCAATAGTTTCTGCGTTGGCCAGCGGGGGTTTCTTCCAAAGAATACCTCCAATTTCGCCGTCTTGGGGACGAGTGTGGAATTGTCTTCCTCACCTTCCTCGCCGACCCAGCCCACGTTTGGAACACTTGCATGCAGGCACCAGATTCGATCCTCTTCGGCACCGGGGAATACACCACAGGCCTCACGGCGAGTGGCCAGGCACGGAGTCTCCGGCGAAATCGGCGGGGAAGCGCCCTCCTGGGGATGGCAGGGCCATCCGTTGTTCCAAGTCCATGATGTTTTTGGCTCATTGGCAGAGGATTTTCCTGCGGAAGAGGAGGACAGCATCTGGCTGATGGCATGTTCTTCGTCCGTGGTTTTGGGCGGAACTCCTGAAGCCCCGAAACGATGGTGGCCGGTTAGGAAGCCTTCGCAGCACGAGCATGGATCGGAAGCTATCGATCCGATCTGCGAAAGCCCCGTGACTTAGAGGGCTTTCCCCTTCTTGGGGACTTCAAGCTTCGTTGTTGGTAGTTTACCTTGATGTTGTATCCTGTTGCGATGGAACTGTATTGGTTGATGGAGAGCAAAACTACGCACCACCTGTATGATGCAAAATTGGGGCACCCTCGAACTCATGGGCGGAGGTCCACGAAATGACGACAGAACTCACTGTGCATCACTCAGAGGCTGATGCCTGTCCACTCTCGAAGAGGTCTCGCAGCTGTGCGCCCCACAGCTTGCATCGGAGCACCACCCAAAAAGCGGGGACTGCCCTTGATCTTGGGCTCTCATGTGGCCTTGGGTAGCCCGGAACCCTGGTTTTTTCCGGGAAGGCACAGAATCTACTACCTAGACCTATGACATGGTCCCATCGTTGGGCCGGACTGAGCTCTTGGACTGGGGACCTCGACTCCAGTGGTGTCCTTCTGGGAAGAATAGATGGGTCGGTTTAGGTTTGGTACCATTTATCTCTTGGTTGTACACCAACTAGGGTATCCTCTCTATCAATCAACCAACTCATAGTAAAAGGCCAAGGCCATGACCTCGGCACACGGATCTTCAGGCCAAGTCTGACAAGTCTTTAGGAGTCGCAGGGGATGCCCAGTCGCGATGGACGAGATGGAGGGCGATGAGGGAGTGAATGAGGGGCCCTGGAAGAGTACGATGAGGGGCCCTGGTGTGGTGGTGGTGGTGGTGGTCCCAAAGACGTGCAGGTGCTGACTTGTCAGCGACTTGTGGGGTGGACTCGAGGATTGTGCGTGCCGCCAGAGACTAGAGAATAGCCGTGGACCACATTTGACCTCAAGGTTTGACATTCTTCTTTTTCTTCCACCAATTGCTGGGTTGCGGGGTGGTCCAAGTGGCTGTGCCCTGCGGCCGATCCCAACAACTGGAATTCTGAATCAGTGGACAACCTCAACTTGAACAGGTCACGAAGGCATCAGACCTGATGAATCTGATGCCCCGGATGCAGAGAGGGGGCCAACTTAAAGTCGGAGTCCGACTTGGGGCACCCGCTCCACCCTCCAATCTGTCGCCCTGGCCAGCTGTTTCCGCCACAGATGGCTCAACCGAAAAACTGGAGATGGCCAGTCAAAGCCCAACACTCCAAATTTTTCTGTTCAGAGCAAGGGTTTGGTTGCTCCTTTTGGAGATTCATTCCTTGGTTTGGAGACACTCCGCCCTTTGTAGACCCCCCATGCTCGTTCGACTGCGCGAAAAAGAAACGCTCAGGCTGCGACCTTCGAAGAATCCTCAGACTGTTCCGGTCGTGTAAGGTGGCATTGACCTTCTTCGACCTGAGAACCAAGGGGAAAGTCGGGCCTGGGCCCTGGAGCGCGAAGCGCAGAGGTGAACCCGCTTTCATGTGGTGGTGTGGATGGGATGAGCAGTCTTCGGGAATGGAGTCCCGGACGAACGAAGCGAGAAGCGAGGGACGGACTGAAAGGCAGCCAGAGGGGTGCACTTCGTGGAGTACTGCACTTGGAACGGTTCCGTTTGGCTTCGTGGTGTTGAAATTCGGTCCGAGACTCTTCAGGAACGGACTCATTTGGGCGGGCACGTCTCCGAACTCGCTGGTGAATTCTCATCAAACACTGCCCTGCAGATCTTAAGGATGGAAGGGTGTCTTGCCGGTTTACCGGTTTCGTTGAGGAGATGTATATCGAGAGGTTCTGCCTGACAACCACCCCTTGTTCCAGGTTTGGCAACGCCCTCACCGTTGCCGGGCTTCAACTCCGGTCCTTCCAGGGTCCGACCCTTCGTTCGCAGGGACCGGATCGCACTGGTGGGAACCAATGCCGAGAAGGAACCCAAGATCCAGGAGCACTTCAGGCGCGTGCACGTGCCCAACTGCCCAACGCAGGGGGTCTGGGCCCGTCTGAGTCTGGGTCCAGGGCTAAGTGGCCAAGGCGTGGCCGCAGGCCTAACCACACCGCCCCTTGGCGTGGCCGTTTTGGGCGGAAACCAGCCTTGAACAAGGGGACCAAGGGTTGGAAGTCCGGATTTGAAGTCTCACGACGTGTGGATTTTAGAAGAATGTCCAGAGTTGCACCACTTTGACGCGAGAGGTTTCAAGTTCAAGTATATATCCGGGGTTTGTAGTAGAAACATCGTTTTGGCGTCCTGAGCTGCCTTCTGACCCAACCCAAAGACCAATTGAAACACTGGCAGAGAGTTAGCAATTGATCATGGAATGATGTCTTCCAGATCTTCCAGTACCAGCTGGTGTTCACCATGTAACCCATTGTTTTGGCTTTCTGATCTTTCTGGGCTGTTCCATTTCAGTTCTCAATCCACCAAACTCTGTCTGACAAGACTTGTTCTCTTGAAAACGATGGCTGGACAACCGTCCTTCTAAGGCTCCCACCGGTCACTCCCAGCCTCTGACGCCGCGCTCTTCGGCCGTGCGTGCCCTTCGCCGCCGTAATCTGCCAGGGAGAACTTGACCTTCACGAACATCGGGAGCAAAGAGCCACCCTGCCGAGCAGTTCGATCTCTTTTTCTCCGTTGTTTTTGGCGCTTTTTCCTCGCCGAAGTCGGCGGATCGGGAGCTCGGGGGTTTGGTCGCTAGTTAGGGGTATACGGATGGGTGGAACGGAGCGGTATAGGGATGCTGAAGGCCAGTCTGGAGGATACGTCAGAATTCTTTTTGGTTTAATGAGAGGTGTTTTGGTCCACTTTCTGGGATGGCTTCCAAGCTGCTTGGGGCGGCAAAAGAAGAGTTGACAGTTGGTCAGGCAGCCATAAGAAAGAAGCAGATATCCCCGGAGGGACTCTCAACGCGGGACATGCAACAGTTGGCTACGTCTTGATAGTATCATTGGACAGGCAGACAGAAATCCGTTTTTGCCGTAGTCAACACTTGGTTGTAGTAGATGAAAGCTTTGTCACACGAAGGGGCTTGCATGGTTAGAATATTTCAACTTGAGGTTTGGATCCGGTGTATGAAGGAAGGGAACTGCAAGGACTTTTGCATTGAGAAAAGTGACGGTTGTATTTGCAGCAGAAATATGCATTTAAGAGGTTGAATGTGGAACCCTTGCATTTCAATCGGCCAAAACAAACGAAGGTTCATAAATGAACCACATATACCTTATATGAGCAACCACTTTTATTTAGGCTTTACTAAAGTAGTCTACATGCTTTATTTGCTTGTCTATCATCAGTATTCGCTTGTGAACGAGATAGGGCCCCCACATAAACGAGATGCTTTTGCTTGATGACACTAAAGTAGTCTGAACGAGATAGTGTGATTTGCTACTATTTAAAGTAGTCTGAACGAGGTATTGTGACATGACCTCCTACTTAAGTAGTCTACACGAGATAGGGCCCCCACATAATATATAGTGTATTTGAGCTTAATACCAAATAGATGCCGCTGCACATATATACATATATATATATATACTTATAGAGTAAGAGTTATGCTGCTGCTGCTGATGAAGAATATGAGGATGATAATGATGATGACGAGGATGATAAAACTGCTTGTTATCACCATTCTACTGTATGTTATTCATTTATCTCATCATCATTCTCGTCGTTGACTGTGACGCCCCAAACGTCGGGCCGCCGGACCTCCGGCACTCGCCCCAGGTTTGAGTTCTTTCCGAAGTCCGGACGAGATCCCAAGGCGAGCGGAGCAGCTGATGCGGACCGCGCGAAGGAGCGTCGTTGAACGAGCGTTGAACGGTGCACTCGAGCGCAAGTGGAGCTGCTGCGGTGTTTGGAAGAAGCCCGCACCAGTTTGGCTTGGCGGGGGAGGACGTTGTGGGGAAGAAGCAGTGGAAGCCACCGGCGCGAGCTTGGCCCCAAAGACCATTGGTTCAAGAAAGATAATCTTCCAGGGGCCCGTTTTTCAGTGTCCAAGCCGGCTTGGACATCAGTTTCCAACCGTTTCCATGAGAGGTTGAGAGACCAGAACTAGGACCCTGTAGTGGTACACATAGGGATGGGCTATAAGGCTGTTCACCCTCTCTTGGTTTGTAGTAGGAGGGCGTGGTAAAATGCCTCCACAAGGTCAAGTCTGCTCTTGTGTCGAGCAGAAGGATTTTTTTGGAGTCCGAAAGATCCTTCCGCAGAAGAAAGAACAGGATGTTCCAAGCACCGTGGCACTATAGTCTCGAGTGGAATTCTCAATCGCCGCCCTTACACCGCACGTCCGCACGGGCGGCGTAGGGGACCCGCGCGTCCGCACGGGGTTCCCGCACGGGGACCCGGACTCGTCGTCGGTCACGGCGCCTTTCGGAGGCCTACTTGAGCGCCATCAAAGCTTTTAAGCCGGGCGACCTCTGTACCGTGCTGCTTGGGCCAAGCTGGGCATCGAAGCGAAGAGCTCCGGAGGAGCTTGACTGGAACTCCGATCGACCACGTGCGCGATTTGGGCTTCGGCGGTGTTTGGGGCGATTTGGCACGAACGAAACGATGCCAGTGTTGGTGCCAATGCTGGAACGAGCGAAACCTAATCCACGAACACAGGCAGGGCGCAGTGCCACTCTCTGTGGCAGTGCCACTCTCAAAGCATGATGGGCACTTCTCAAACTGTTGAGCTCAGCTTCGGATTGTGTCGAGTCCCAAAAGGATTTCGACTTGAAGGACATCCCAACCCAGGCAATACCTAGATCCAACTATGCAACATTTATGCCTTTTAGTGTATAAAACCAGCCAACAGGCATACATTTTGCATAGTTGGAAGATCTAGGTATATAATATATATATAATTACCAGAACATCATTATTATCTTTGTGCGATCTGTTTTGGGGTCACTGCTTCTTTGGGATTTGCCACTTGGACAGTGACAAACACTGGACAGATGTTCTCAAGGTTTCAACATCTGGACCTGAACACTAACTATTCGCAAGCAGTCCTATGACAAGTTTCCGTAGTTACTAGGAGCAAGGGGCTCCTGGCATCGCTACTAGGAGTTACTTGCGGTTTCAGTTTTCATCCCATATGGCCCAGAGCTGTGGAGATCAGAGTGAGTGGTTCCTGGTTTGGCAGTTGGGGTCTCAACGGCCGTACTGTTTGCTTCGATGGGCTAGCTCCAATGGTCTTTGAGCCTCTTCCAGGCGTAGCTTAAACACTTGCAATGCTCTCTGGCACCTCTTCAGAGTTGACCTTGTTGTAGTGACCCCAGCGACCCCTCTGACTCTCACTTCCCAGTTCGCTTCGCCGAGGTTCACACCAGATGACACTCACTTCGAGCCTTAACTGTCCAAAACCGGCAGCTGATCACCCTCCGCCGGGGGCGGGGGGGGGGCTCGGAAGCGACAGCACTGGTGGACACCAAGACACATGGACTACCCCTGGACCGGTGAAAGCATCCGTTGGGGCCAGGCGGTTCTGAACTTTCACCGGTGGCAGACCAAGAATTGGAACATGTACCAGGACCCTCCTGTCGGGGTGCCCTGTCTGGAAGCCTATAGGTAGTGCGGGGTAGTCCATTGGACACCCCTTGGAGGGTCCAGGTATGTATACACACCTTTTTACCCTATCAGACTGTATCAGTATGCCAGACGAAATCCCGACTGGAGTGGATGGAGCTTTTCTGTTTGCGTGCCAGTGGGTGCACCACTGGGCTTCTGGAGAGCTTTTCTGCAAGAGGGCTTCCATGTGTTGCAAGGACCGCAGTCTTTGTGCATCTTGGGGCTTCAAAAGCCATTTGACTGGCTGGAAGCGCAAACTCTGGGAGTCTTGTGTCTTGTGGGTCAAGACAGATCCATCTCTGTAAGTGTTTTGCACTGACCTACAGTATCACATCTCATTTCTCCATTGACGAGTGAGAATCGGACCAAAGTTAAAAGAACACCACATACTATAGAGGCTTTCAATTAGATGACAACGGTTTCCCATACAGTTCTTGGAAGGTATGGGGCAATCACCCCCTCTTTCGAAATGGTCTTTGTTGTCCGTTCGCATGTCAAGAACATCCATCGAATTCACTTCGTGTGGCCCCCGGGTTTTTGGTCCGCCCTGCGTTGCGTTGCCAGCAGCATCCGGCCGAGGAGATCTGCAAAGCAGCCTTAGAAGGCGGACTTCACGTCCTGGTGACCGGACGCCCAGTCGCTGATCGGGGGGGCTGGAAAGCATCGCTGATCTGCGGACCGAACGGAGAGAGCGCGGATGCGCGGATGCGCGTCTCGGGCGGGCGTCTGAGCTCACGGCTCGGGAGGAGGAGGTGTTCTTTCCGCGGAGCGAAAGGGCGCAGTTGGGAGCCAACGAACCGTTTCTTTCCTCTCACAGGGGGGGCAGACACCTGATTCCATGGTTCTAGCCAACCCACTCTGCCGGTCTGCCGGTTTTCCTCTTGGTTCGTCCAAGCAGGGTGGACCGGTGGGGCCGTTGGGTCAGTTCCTTAGGACGAAGCCGATGGTGAAGACCTTGGCACAGCACAAAGAGCTGGTGAGTTGGGGATGCCCAGCATGAGCTCGTTTCCTGGGCTTTCAGGATGGCTGAGCTCGTTTCCAGACGCTTTCCCTTCGCGTTTGGAAGAGCAGAGGGTTTCTTTTGGGTCTTTTGGTTCACTCAGATTGGACATACGAGGGGGTCGGGTGTCACCTGAAAAGCTCTGGCCGAAACGAGGGGAGGAAGCTCTAAGTAGGGCGTCTCCTTGCGGCGTTTCCTGGTCGAAGACGAATGGAAGCACTGTTTTGCATGCCTCTTTTTGGTTTCCCTTCCCTCTCCTCGACTCATCAGTTCTATTTTTCATGGATCTACCACCGGTTTGACCACCGGTTCAACCGTGGTTTCGGTTCGACGGCGGTCGGCCCCCCCGATGTCCTGACCAGACGCGGGGGGGGGGTCCAGGGCCCAGGCGTGCCATATGAAGCTCCTCACCTCATCACCTCGGTTTTTTGAGACCTGAACTGCTGGTGCACTCCTGGACTCTTTTCTGGGTGGGTCAAAAGAAGAACGAGCCAAAGAAGAGTTAAAGGCAATACACTCACAGAGCATGGGTTTCGGATGACCATGAGGTGGTGCCATCCGAAGAATATTTGAAAGACCATTCTGATGCTGTTTTCTTTTTTGGGATGTTCACTCGTGTTTTTGATCCAACTCTGAACGTATTCACACCCCGTCCCCCAGTGCATGTTTGTCTGGAGACAGTTATGCAGTGGCTGGGGCATGTTTGCCCGTATTCGAGAGCCTTGAGTCTGCTGTGGGAACACACCAGGTGTGATAAAGGAGCCAAGGGCGACTTCAAAATCCGAGGGATGACAAACCGGCGCACGGGTTGACTCGACCCTTTTCAACATCTCTCAAGCTGGAGTCTTTTGGTTTCGCGGAAGGTCCAAAAAACCCTCCAGACACTGGCAGTCCTGGCACCAGGTATCGCCAAGGCTAAGGGCGTTCTGCTGCAGATCGAGGCGGATTGGTCGGTTCGACCGATGGCGGGGGATTGGACCTGGAAAACCTGCTCGGTCGGTGTCCGGAAAAGCGCAGAAAAGAACGCAGGTCGGTGGTTTGGGTTCTTCTTCACTGACGAAACTGGCCAATCGGATGAACGCAACGGGAAGCAATCAGGGAAGGATCAATACATGTGAATAAGTTAAAGCACCCAACGCAACTTGAAATGCTTGCTCTACCAAGTGGTACGACCACGCTAAACTCGGTCCTTCGTCTGCCCGGTGCCACGCCCGGCGCGCGGGATCGCGCCACGCGAGTGCCACGACCGGCGCCGCAGGACGCACCGGCCGGTCGTCGCGGCAGGTGCACAAGCGCTTCGACCCCATCTACAACGACGCGCGGCAGCGGATTCAGAGCCTGGGCACCTTCGGGTGCGACAGGGGCGCCCGCGAGTCGCAGGACAGGAGGGAGGCGTTTTGGGGGGTTCCGTGGCGGAAGCTAGGGACAGGGGTTGGTGGTTTGGTGGTTGAAGAGGGTGGAGAAGGTGTTGGAATGCAAAGAAGGATTGGAAGTTTCAATGGCGTCTTTCACCCATTTCCGCTGGAACATCCAGGTACTTTACCAGCTTCATGTCGCAGACGGGGGCCCCAGCGCGTCTTGGGGTTGCTCGGGGGGGCACCTCCTGGATAGATTGGATATGACTCATAAGGTGAAAAGTTGGGGGTCCAACCTCAAGCTGCTGCGACCTTTGTATGTGGAGATCTGCCGTGAGCGATTTTTGAGTGGCGAGATGCAGTGGCCAGCTTGTTCCTTTCAATCAGTTCCCTTCTTTGGTGGTTTCGGGGCATACAGGTACCAAGGGCTTGGCTTGACATTTGATCAAGCACTCTTTTTTTTGTCACACCACCAGTTCCACGCTTAACTTCAAGACCCACAGACCCAGAAGAATGCATGACGATCTGACAACCAAAACCCGATAGTCAAGAGATCCACCATAAGACAACGAAAAGCTTGACGGCCAAGAGATTGCTCCCGAGATCAGCGCATGACCAAACCCCATCCCAAAATGCAGCACAGCATTTCATCGAAGCCCACACAGATCCACACAGGACCAAAGAAGTATCTTAAATATGCATATATGACTGAATATTTGTATTTCTTTCATAAAAAACACGTGCGTGCTGGCAACGCATCGCTCTCTTAGCTTAATACAGGAACAGTAGGCGCGAATCGTGGTCGAACTGCAAGGAAGGGGCCCTTTTCCGTAGCAACGCCGTCGTGCCAACCAGGAACAGTGCCTTTCCAGTGTTGGTCACCGCGACCCCCCGAGCTCAACAGGATGCATCGACCAGGGCCTTGGGTGAGGATTTCTTGCCCCGAGCTGTGCCTGGAAGAGTGAAGAAGACCATGCAACTGGTCCGACATCAGGTTGCACCCTCAATCAAGGGAAGTGATCCCTCGACCCGTTCCTCACCTCCAGGCCCAAGATGCAGCTTGAGACCTTCCGCGAGTGGGTGTGGCAGCCCAATTGAAAGACGAGTCGGATGTTGGTCTCTGGCGGGTTCACTCGGTTGGATTCTGGAAGTCCTCAGCAGTTCGCAAGCTCTTCCGCCATGGGTTTTCCTGACACCCTCATCCACTGTTGAATGTATGCTGCACCAGCTGACACCGATGCCCCGACTTCGATGCTACGATTCGCTGTACGAAGGCTCTTTAGGAACACTGGCAAGGTTTGAATGTTTATAGACTCTTAATGTTCTACAATGGCTACTTCAGAGGTATTTATGTTCATTTTCAAGCGATTCTTTGTATGAATCCGTGTGAAAAGAGCTGAAGGATCCTGAAGGTGAAGGATGTCAGTTCTTTCCAGGCCACATTCTCTGTCAGAACACAGCCGGATTTTTCGCTGACCGAGTTTGCTCACATAGAGAATGGGACCAAAGACGAGTTTGTAGGCTCTTGATTCATTAAAAAGCACAATTTGGATTGTAAAACCTCTTATACGTTTATAGACATTATCATATTTCTTTACAGTGGTTTGCGGAGTCAAGGCTCGGTGCGACAGCTTCGCTTTGGTGTTTTTTCGCACACCGCGGCGATCTCACAGAGGGAGTTTGTTTGGGGAAGTTCAATTGGAGAGATCGACGTGGCGTTGGGAAACGCCGGTGGCGTTTGGAAGGGTCCTGCTGCTTCGTCTTTCTGAGTCGCCTCAGAAAGCATTGAACGGCCCGATGCAGTGGTGTTACCCCCCCAAAACCGCCAGAACCCAAAAAACTGAAGACTGCCTGGTAACCAGAAGGGGTCTCCCCCTCTCGGTCCTCAAGCTGTGAGTCCTCTTGGACCTTCGGCCCTTCCTCCTGGTAGACTCAGCTCCTGCGCTCCCAACGCCGACCTCGTCCGTGCCGTGCCTTAAGACTCTTCGTCCAACCGCTTGGGCTCACTGCTGAGCTGCGTCCGACTAGACTAGCTGGGCGTCGTGAACATGGTCGAATCCACTGACCACCAGTAGCCAGTGGCCAGGTCATGGCACCTATAGGGGAAGAACCACCGAAACGCGCATGAACAGATTCCTATCAATTTGGGATGTCCATGGTCAGGTTTTGACTTGCCATGTCAGCCTACGCTGTGCCATGGGACTATCCATACCTCCAAGAGCTGGGCTTGGAGGCGGCTCAGTGGCAAGCGCCGTCGATGAAAGCAACAGGGAGATGAAACAAAGAGGGGAGGGGAGTGTAGCATATATGTTTGGAGTTGTGGCCAGTCGGACAGTCGTTTGGCCGAAAAAAGGCTCGACAAAAAGACGGCTAATACCGCGATGTGGACTGGATCGATCGTTGGTTTTCACTTTGCCAGGTGATCTCTTCAGTTCATGAAGTGATAGTATACGTTAGTTCAATTCAAGATCGGGATTGCTAGAAGAAACCCTGGGTGCCGTCATCGGATCCGGAAGAACTGGCACAGTTTTGGTGGACCACCCGAACCTGTGGGTCCGGGCCTCCGGTGTCATACACCAGAAGCTACTAGTAAAACGATGTAACAAGTGCATCGCTACGTCCGATCGCTCCGGACGAGTCGGTCGCGATGCTGGCGGAGCCCCGTTTCGTAGCGAACCTTGTTACTAGTAATGCCCTTGTTACGAACGTCGCGATGCACTTGTTCCATCTGCATGAGCCATCCGACCCTTCCGAATCCTCCGGCAGATCGCTGCGGCCAGCGCGACGGGCAGCCGCGCCGCTGTCCACGCGCCGCGCGCGCCGGCCGAGCGGAGTCGGAGGCTCGGTCCCGGTGGAGCGACGTCGAGCGAAGTGGGTTCCCGGGGGTCGTTTTCGGGGTCGGTCGTTCACCCGCGGTTCGTTTGGGGCCAGGAGATGTTCGAGTTGGGTTCAGTATCTTGATTTGACCACCCAAACTAGTTGAGATTAGAGGTTTTCTAAACAAGATTGGTACAAGACCCTCTAGATGAACGTAAGTATACCAACTCGGATTTCCACATGAGTCCAGTGCCATGGACCTGGCGATTTTGAGTTCAGTTTATCGGATATCTAGGACCTTCAGCCCCTTTCAGTACCTTCAATTGGGTAGTACTCGTACTACCCTCTATTTTTTAAAGCATCTACTTTCTTGGTGCAGCTTTGTGATGGACCTGTCTCGTTCGTTTTGGGGTCCTAGTTCTTCTCTTTCATGTACTCAGTTTCTTTGATCCTGCCCTCACCCACGCACCCCACGCACCCGGCTCGGCACTTCGGGGCCACTGCGGAAGGCCCGTGGTCACCCGCTTTGCGCCGTCGCCGACGGGCTACCTCCACATCGGCGGCGCGCGCACGGCGCTCTTCAACTACCTGCCGCCCGGCCGACGTTGGACGTGGGGGTGCGGGATGGGCGCGGTCCTTCGAGGGGGGTCTTGTCTTCAGCAGTGGGATTTCGGTGAAGTGGAAGTAGTTTTTGTACTCCAGGTGGTGAATTTGTCAGAATCCTGGTGCAGAGTCCCCAAGGCAAAGAACCACAGATGGGGGGGATGGAGCCTGTGGAGGAGACGGTCTTGGGGCGATGAAGATCTTCTTGATCTGGGAGGCCACCATCGTTTGAGGGTCAACATGTACCACTTCAGTTGTGGACACGGGGAACGTAAAGCCCACTTGTTCCGATGTCAACGACATTTCGTTGGATCCTTGAAGAGCTCAGTACAGTCCGTCTACTGCAGAACCGTGCCACTCGACTCCTTGAACCGCCGGGCCCACCCAACTCCGAGACACGGGGGTGCTCTCTTCGGCTCCCGCGGAGGTTCGCGAAGCATCACGGGGGGCAGTTCCTGATGCGCCGCGCGGAGCGCACGAGAGGGCCGACGGTTCCGACCCGTTTCGACCTGACCGCGCCGGCGGGTGGCGAATGAAGGGACAAGTAGGGAGATATTGCGGGTGTGTGATGCACTTTGTGCGTCATTCCGATCGCCCTTTTGCGTGTCTCTGGAACTCGGGACGGGTGCTGGCACAAACGTTGGACACATCGGTCGCGTCATCGCCCGAACCCGCGATGCGCACCTCCCTCTGCGTCCGCGACCGGGGTGTCGTGCGCAAGACCGCAAGACCTTGCGGCGCCCTCGTGCTGTCCTTCGGGTCGCTATAGACGCCCCACAAAGGAGAGTGCCCTCGACGCTGACACCACGTCCTATAGATGGTTTGTTTGAGCTGGTCACCAAAGACCTCCAAAGGTCGGTTGACATCTGTCGTCTCGGTCGTCCCTACACCCGTTCATCCGAAGGCATCGAAGACACAGATCTGGAGCGGCACAATGAGGCCGCAGTGGATGCGATCCTGCCCCTGGGCAGCCATTGCTGCGATGGGGACGCCGGAGGACACACGGGGACGGTGTATGAAAGGGAGGCCAAGCGCAGGAGAACGTGGAAGTGGAAGAATGCTCAGATTTGGATGATGAACATGGGCTCTACGACCGTTAGTGGTTTGGTTTCACCACTTTTTCTCAGATTTGGGGCTCCGGCACCGGAGCGGCACTCCGGCACGGGAGGGGCACAGATCGGTGGAGGGTGGATCGCTTGTGGGGCCCCTTTCGTTCGGTCGTGGTGCATCGTGTGGTGCTCTTTCCCTCGTTCCACCTGAAGGCCACTGTTGTGGGTGACCTATCCCACGAATTCTTGAAAGTTAGACAAGGAAACACTTGGCGATTTGCAGGGACTGCTCCCCTCAGGACTGGGTTCTTTTGATTGCCTTCGAAGTAGACCTGCAACCTCTTTTTGTTGGCGCTCTGGGTTTTTCTGTCTGGGTCCAACGGCACGCGACGCGCTTGACCGGCGCGACCAGGCAGGGCATGGCCTGGCTGGGAACCCCTCACGACGGGCAGATCGTGCGTCAGCGTGAACGATGCGGAGAGCCGGGCGGGAGCGGAGGGGGGTGGGTGGCGGGAGGTTGGACTGGGGATGGCTTTGTGCAGCTGGTGAATTTTCCAGGTGCCTATTCCAACTTCAAAATGGCACTCAGTCAATGGAATCCAAACAGCCAGAACATTGGCGTATTATTTTTTTTCCCAGTGTAAAAAAGGTTCCTGTGTGTGTTTTGGAGCTGCTGCCAATGCAGGGTGCAGTCCAGAAAAGTTTTTTGCATGTTTTGATCTATGCTGGTGTAATGTTTGCTTCGCAGGACGCCACAAGGAGGTGGCCATGGAGCTGCTGAAGAATGGCGGAGCCACTCAGCGGATGGTCCTGCAGTGGGTGCCCTTCATCCGAGAGGGCGTTGGAAGGTTTCATCCGAACAGAGAGGGTGTGGAGGGTGTGGATGTTGGTCCAAACCAAAGACCCATCTGAAAAGTCAGGTCAAAACGCTTCACCAGAGGGAGTCTGGGACTCTGTTGAACATCAATGCACCCATGCAATCTGCAGTTTGGAACCTTTCGCTCGTGCTTGTGGGGTCAACACCACACTCCCCCTGGCAAGCAGCGTGAGCCGTTACTTCCAGGACAGCTTCGATCCCTATTTCAAGCGCAGTGGCAGTGTGAGGAGAACAGCGGTCAGGGTGCTTATTCTTCACACGGCTTCGAGCATGTCATAGAAGAACCACTTCATTGGAACCAGAGAATCATCTCATGCACCGTTCAACTTGGGGCCCGGAGAAAGCGGGCAGGTTCGCTCGTTGGGATGCTGAGGCCTACAAATGCTACTGTTCCAAGGAGGAGTTGGAAGCCATGCGGCAAGAGGCATTGATCGTCAGAGCGGAGGAGCAAGACCGTGGCAGGGCGACGTAGCGTTCGGAGGAGATGCCAAGACAGGACGACAGAAGCAACAGATACAACCAGAAGGTATCTCTCCAGCTGGATTTCTTGAACACAATGGGTGACTGCGTAGTTCGTGTGCTTACGATCACATGGGGCCAACTGGTAGACATGTGTCGGGGTCCCAACCCAAGCAGAATCATTCCGTGTTCAAACGATTTTAAACAGCGGAATCATTCGTCAGGCCATCCGCTGGTCTTCCAGTGGTCCCGGGACCACTCCGTGACCCGCGTGCGCCGCTTGCCGGCAGGCGGAGACCCAGAAGGTGGCCTTTCGCTACCCCGGCAAATGTCGGGGCCTGGGTGGTTCGCCTCGTGCTGCGTTTGGAAAGGTCAAACTTGGAAAGACTAAAGGGTTCGCCACTCACCATGATTAGGGGGGAAGAGAAAGAACAGGAGAATTCCAGGGCCGTCTGGAAGCAGTACTTCTGCCCGAAATGCTCCCTTGCAGCCATGAGATCGAAGCGTTGTTCGCAGCGAGGCCGACGGCTGCCGCCGGATGCCTGCCCACCTGCAGGGCGACAGCCAGTGGTGCGGATCAAGACGCCTGAGGATGAGGGCTGTACCAGCTGGAAGGAGCTGTGGCTCCAAGAGTTGGAGGTGGAAAAGGCTTAACCGGTGGATGAGGAGAGAAGACACAGCCTACCTGGGCAAGTTTCGCAACGGAGTAGTGATTCAGGTGAAAGGTGGGAGTTCTGGGATGTCCTGAGATTCTTTTCTCAGTCGGATCCGGTTGAAGGACAGGACGACAGGACTAGATGATGCAACAAGGAGAACACGCTTCTTTTGCCATCGAAAGGGGAAGCGGGCTCGCAAAGTAACAGGGCTTGAGTCGGGCTTGTCGGGCTTGTATCTTCTTTTCCACCTATAGGAGGTGATAGAGGTGATTTTTGGGACTTGAAGAGAGAAGACGCAGCTGGTTGGACAGTCGCATTCTGGGCCGTTCGCCCCTTCGTCCTCGCCCCTGGTGCTGTCCATCCCGATGTTGGACGGTCTGGGGGTCGGTGGGGTCGGTGTGCCACAAACCCATGAGGACGGCGTCATGGGTCTCATCGAGATTCCGAACAAGGATGTCGACGACTTCATCATCCTCCGTGTCTTGCTTGGGTGGGGCCCAGGTTCTCTTGGGCATCGGATCGGGCCTGGAGCACGTGGAAGTCGGAGCATGGTCTGGCTGCCACTTGCCGGACCAAAGGATCGGTCCTGAGTCGACCACCTCGGAGAGTTGGAAGTGGATGGCAGCTCAGCAGGGACGGTGGCAGACATGAAGAGCCCCTGCTTCAATGATCAGCCCTACTTCTTCAGAGAAGTTCCACACTTCTTTTCTCACCATCTCTTGGTCAAGAACCGAATCTTAGGGGGTTAGGGCGGCCTCTTGCGCGGGCGACCGGCTTGTGCCATCCACATTTTGGCCCATGATTTTTCAGGGAGATTAGAATGTTGACGATTAGAATGTTGGTCCAGGTTAAGATCAAGAGCTTTGAGTTGCTGATGTGAGAGCCGGAACGCTGATGTGAGAACCTGATGTGAGCTCGACCTGCTCTCAAAAAGGCCAGGCCTGCTCTCAAGGGCTTAACATCACAGTAGGCTCTCAATGGCAGGGTTGCAGATTTCGGGCAGGAAGACATCGTTTGCGCGAAGGAACTCCTGGAAGGAGTCCAGACTCCTTCTCTTTGACATATATAGGTGACATGTCCAAAGCCCACATCCAACAGATGTCCGTGGACCTTCCAGTCGGCGCGCGCGCGCGCGCGACACGTCACCGACTGAGGAGCTGATGAGACACCGACCTACTTACTGGCCGTGGTGGTGGACGACCATGACATGGGCGTCACCCAGGCGAGGGGGGGATTCGACCACGAAGAGAGGAGTTGGTGGGGGGGCGGAGCTTGAGGGGCGAGCTTGAGTCACTGAGCTGTCATTCTTGTTGGATCATGGAGACTTCCCACCAGAATCAGAAATGATACTAATTAGATGATGGATGGGAATGTCTGGTCTGTTGTGTCGGCAGGTCCTTATGCAACATGCTTGTGAGATTTCTGACGTTGAAAGCGCGCCAAAGATCAGGCCGAAAAGAAGCACACCAAACGGTTGACACTGTTTCCATGTTAAATCCTTTTTCTTTTGAGCTCGTCAACAGGAGAAGCGAGTTTTCGTGCTTCCGAGGATTAATCGGACCCTGGCTGGCTGAGGGTCCGCGATTCTTAGGGTTCTATGTTTTACATTGGTTGGATGCTTTCCCCAGCATCTCACTGCAGTCCTTCCCAATAACGCTCCTACCTGGAAACCCAAACAACATCAAACAACCAGAAATAAATGGATGTCTCAATATGGCAATTGAGATCCTTTCATAACGAGTGGTTGTTTGTGGAAACATCAATTTGTTTTTGGTTGTTTCAGTTTCCAAGTATGCTCCGTGGCATGCACAGGAAAAAACACCTGGCGAAGCCCTGCGAAGCCTATGACACCCTGGCTTGGAGGAAACATTTTTTCCCAAGATCCCAGCCAGTTTGGTGTCTATGTTTGGGCTGAGTTTTAGCCAACCAGTCAAGACAGCTTAGCTTGAGTTTCAAGCCTAGTGTTCTGACGAACCTGGCGATGTTCTTCCAAATACCGTTGATGGAGAAAGTTCTCATCACTTCATACCTCGCCCACAAGCCAATAACACTGCTCGTCCTTTCGTTGGTGGAAAGCGACCAGTCGTGGAAACACCAGGGAAGCACCAGTCTCAACAGGAACCGTTTCCCCCGGTTCTTTGCCCTCCAGCTCAACGGTTTTCTGACCTTTTTCGACCGAAGAAAGACCCACCCCGTGCGACGCTGCCCCCGCAGCCGCAGCCAGTGCGGCAGTGCAATGCGGGCGCCGGCACAGGTGATTCGGGGCTCCGACCACATCGGCAACACTGCCCGGCAGATTGCGGTCTTCCAGAACATGCCACTGAGAATGCGAGAATGCGATGTGTGCTTTCACTTCTTCTCCTTTTTTCCCCAAACAGTTTACTGTTCGGTTCTATCTTAGAAAAAAAGAGCTGGCCACACTGACTGGCCGCGCCCCTGAACTCTGTGGCTGCTGGGCTCTGTGGCCCGGCTCTGTGTCCGGGCCTTGTCCTCCTCTTGTCCTTGTCTTGGCCGCGCCCCTGAACTCTGTGGCTGGTCGACATCGCTATTTGTTCGGCCACACTCCTCTCCAGTAAGCCGGGCCACAGAGATGCCGACAAAAATCATTGATGAAGCATTTTGCTCTTGGGGGGAGGGTAGGGCGTACCAAGAAATCGCTTTTTGATTAATATTGGTCCAAACGAATCGTTTTGAAGCTGTTTGGGGTCTATGCTGGTATAGTTGAAAGGATTTGACGTTGTGGGGAACTTCCCTATCAAAGGACACCAATTGCGCAAATATGTCGTCAAAGTGATGGACAAAGTAAGCAAGGCATTAAGCATTCCCCGGCAAAATTTAAAAAAATGCACATAATGATGGGCACTTACCGTAGTGAAGATCTGGAAGTAACCTTGCACTCGTGCGGATACTTTGCCAATTTAATATGGATAGAGGAGAGGGGTTCAACCACAAAACAAGTGCATGCACATATCACTCGTTAACCTTGGGAGATTCTGCTACCTGGTCGTGATTTCGAAAGTCCCAGCTCGCAGCCAGCAAAGCCATGCTGTAAGGGTTATTTTGGGCTTGGCTTTGGTGCCGCACATAGCTTGGAACAGGGTTGACTTTCTAAAGTATTCCCGAAGCACAGGCCCCCTGTCAATAGTCAATAGTCTCAATGATCACTTTTCTATTTTACGTTTCACCACACTCCATTCTGGCCTCCCAACTCCGGCCACACACCCAGCCCCAACGGCGTGACAACCCGGGTCTAATCCGGTTTTCCCTCTCGTCGCCGTCGGGGCCTGAAGCATCTCGCATCTCGGTCTGAGGAATTGGGAGCTTCCAGACTTTGCACATCTGCCCCTGATCCACGGCCCCGATGGGAAGAAACTCTCGAGCCTTAGACGAGTTGAGACGAGCCTGCGACTTCTCGGCCTCGGCGCGGCCTCGGCGCGGCCTCGGCGAGCGAGGAGAAGGTGCGCGGAGGAAAACGCCGCAGGGCAGGTGCGCCAGCGCGATGGCGACAGCGATGGGAAGCTCTTGTTTCAGCTTGTTCCATCTCTAGCCTAACTAGCTGGGAACTAGGCGCCATGGTGGGTGGCCAGGTGGCGTTGCAGTCATCTATGTTGTGATGAATATGATCAATCATCGTCCTAATGGGTTGTTTTTTTTTTTCAGTGTTTGTTGGGGTGTGACTGTAAGGTGTGACATGCACAACTGTGGCAAGCGACATGTCGGTGCGGCTATGAGTGTCTTGCACCATTAAACAGTGCCTTGTTGTTTCACACAAGTTGGTGGCGATGTTGTTTACAACATGTGGCTTGTGGTTTCGGAACAAGACCTGGACATCATCCCAACCGGAACCCGCCAAACACGGTACAATCAGAAGGGTGTTCCCCATCTCAGGTGGTGTTTCCCCGCATCGACTGGCGAGAACATGCGAGGGTTCTTTGCAGCTGCACCCCCATCCAACCCCCACCTTTTTTCATCTCTTTCTTCCTCCCCGCACCACGTGGACCGACGACCCCCGGAGGTACTTCTCCGCGTCTCCAGTTTGGGTTGGGTCACGGTGATCAAAGCCACGGGGGGGGCCCCGGCCGTGATCTGCCGAGCTCCCAACAGCCTCCGCCGAGGAAGCGCCATGGGGCCACGGGGCTGGAGGAGTTTGAAGCGAAAGGCCGGGACCTCCGCCGAGTCTCCGCGGACCGAATAACCGAACGTGGGGGGGGGGTTTGGTTGGGGGCGTTCGGGGGGACCGGGGGACCGGGTTAAGCTGGGGGGGAGGTGGGACCGATGAGGCTCTGGAAGGTTGATGAGAAAGAGGTGATTCGGCCTGGATAGAACGGCTCCTGCTTGGATTTGGTTGAGGTTTGTGAGGTCCATCCTGACGCTAGCCATCGAAAAGCGTGATCCTGGATGTGAGAAGCATCCCTTTCTTTTCACCAATGGGGTGTTCGCTCTACCAACTGGAGCAAGCAGCGCAGCTTTTACTGGCCCGTCGCCCAGTTGAGTGGCGGTTTGATGTGCACGCCAGGGGCCCAAAGGTGTGTGGAGCCCTTGTGCAAGTACACTTAAGATGCCTTGAGCTGTACTGTTTGATTGCATTTGCAATTTGTTGATGGACAAACTATCCAGAACACCACCGGTGATACCATCTACCTTTACACGAGAACAAGTACAGTATCATCAGTTATCATCCTCACTCCCTCCCGCTTTCACGTCTCCACTCTCATCTCCACTCCCATCTCTCCACGAACGGCGTGCGGCGTGCCCCCGTTTTCACCGAAGCCGCGGCGTGCTCCTCGTGCCTGGCGCGGCGTGCACAGTCTCGCTCGCGGGGGGGGAGAGAAGACGGGGGGGGGGAGCACGAGCACGGGCCGCGGGGCACCGCCCTGGGGCACAGAGGCTACCTACCGGAGGCGATCCGAAACTACCTGGCGCGCCTGAGCTGGTCCCACGGCGACGATGAGATCTTCAGCACGAAGCAGGCGCATCACGCGGCAGCGACGGTGGAAGGGGCGTGGGAAGGATGGGCCGAAAAGGAGGGGGTGGAGCTCCGGGAAGGGAGGCTGTTTGTACATGTTTGTACCAAAATGGCCCTGATTTTGCGCGAAAGAGTGGTGGGGGTGGGAGACATCAGAAGAGAAGAAACCTTTTTCTCCTGTTCTCGAACTCGGGCCTAGTAGGGATCCACCATGGAGGTCACCTTTTCTGGACATCGGGGTCAGGATTCTTCGGTCAGATGTAGCGGCACCCATGGACAGTTGCTGATGGGTTCCCGACGCCCTTGCTTGGTACGCGATGCCCTTGCTTGGCACGTTCGTCACATTTTTTCCCGCCCTTTTTCCAATGGCCTTTATTTATGAAGCGGACCAATCATAGAGTTCTTTAAACTGCTTGGCGTCGCTGGTAGCCACAGCGGGCTTCTGGCCAGGCCGAAGCAGCAAGGATCAGCGGTTCTATTTGTATCTCATCATGCTTCAGATAAAACACCACCTGGACCAGATGGACCAGATCCTGATATGATACAACTAGATCCCTGATATATCATTTTCAGAGCCCCAAAACCTACCGGTGACCCTCCGACCAGGCTGTGTGTATTGGCGGGGAGATCCTGGAGTAGGGTGGGTCGTCTGGGGTCGTCCAGCCAGGGTGGTGGTGGTGCCGCCAGAGGGGGGGGTCAATGGAAGAGGCATAGGGAACGGTCACCGGAACTGCATGGACAGACATCATAGGGTCGTGGCATGGACAGCTGTGTTCTTTCTCCACCAATTCTTTGGGATTTTTCCTCGGCTCCGAGAGTCTCGAATTGAGGCCATCGAGTGGTTCACGCTCTCCGCCTGCTCCCGAGGAGCGAGCCTTCCCGAATCGGGGTCGACCCCGTGCGACACCGCCGTTGGCCGTTTGGGGGTGGCCGGACCGAGCAGGGGGGGAAGAGTTCGGGCTTCAAGCGGGCTTCAGAGCAGACCAGGACAAATCATCCATGTCCAATCTTTCTTTCCAAAGCAACCACATATTCAATTTTCGTCTTTACAAAGTCTGACTCAGAGTCCAGTCGAACTGCTTTCTTGGCAACAGTCGAATTGAGACAACAACCACTTGGCACTGAGTCGCGTGACTTTTGAGGTATGGGAGATGCACAGACTCCAATAAAGACAAATAAAGACAAGGTTGAAGTATGTTGAAGTTAAGGGAAGTTCGCATTTCAGTCGCCAGTCTTTGTGAAGGACCACCCCAATCCAGAATTACCTGGGATTGTTTGCGAAAACTAGCCCCATCAAAGCTGCAATTGACAATAGCCATAGCGCATCCCTTTCTTGGCATGATTACAGTGGCAGTGGGAGCACATCATGGGCTATGGAACTACTGTGAGTTCATTCCACAATCGATGGGTTCGGGATCTCTCACGGCAGTGCGGGTCTTTTTCATCATCCGTAAGGGTTTGCCCTAGGGTCGAGGATCATCACTTGCATCTCCGTGGACCAAGAGTCACCGACGGCCAAAGCATTCCAGCTTTTGGTGATTGAGGTTTTCGAACATGTTGGGTTGGTTCAAAGATTGGAGTTGGCATCTTCTGGGATGAATATCCCCGCAAGTGTGGGTGTGCTGCCAACACGGGTCGGTCAGAGATCAGCAACGCCCGATATCAGCCAACCCCCACGTTGGAGGCAGCCAACTCTCACGTTGATGTCATCCTGACCAACTGAATGTGGAATTTTAGCCTGCCTGCAAGCTCTAGGTATGCGCCTGGTTGTTAGATTCGAGTGTGGGGCCTTCCCTTTACCAGGTCTTTGGCTGTGAGGTTGGAACTCCTTCTCCTTCTCCCTCTTTCCCCCGCTCTTCCCTTGCTGGTCCTTGCCGTGCCAAAGCCCAAAGGTTTGCAACCCTGTTGAGTTTTCGTCAGGTCGCCCGCTCGTTGGGGCTTGCTGGACCCGAGTTCATGATATGTCAAAGCAAAGGTGCAAAGTAAATGCAGAACACATGTTGGAACAGCGAACGGTTCAAAAACCTTGGCCGCACGGCAGAGAACCGCAGTGCGGGGTTTAGCGTCTCAACACATGGAACAAACCGCACAAACCGCACACGGCAGACTGATCACTCAGACACCTTGTTGACCTTGGGACTTTCGGAGTGGTCCTGGCAGGAGGGGTGAACACTTGGCAGGAGCTCCTTGCTTCGACTTTGACAAGTTGAATGGCCTGAACCAGCACTACATCAAGGAGGCACGGTTTGGATCGTAAGTCTATCGAAACCGAAACCAACACCTGTTATCACAAGTCTATCGAAACGGATGGGTGCTGTTGAACCAACCTACTGCCATGATTTGGGCATACTGCCCTGCCACCCGTGGAGATCTATGGACGGTGTGTGTCGAGTTTTTCAGCAATGGTTTGTGGAATGGTTGTGTGCTGCACCCTTCAATCTTGAAACCCTTGGTGTTTCCTTTTCGTCCCTTTGCCAATGAAACCCGTTTGGAACGCCTTCAAGGCCCGTGCACACCAGGCCTGGGGGGGTTCGTTGACGTATTGACCACTTCCGCGTGTGTGCGGAGTGGCTTGCGGGGACGGGTCCATTCAGCATGGGCCCCACAAAGGCTTCTACGAATCGAACTCCTTGGTTTCATGAGTTCGAGAGCTTGGGTGGTACTAATCCCCTTTCGTTTTCCAACCCAAGAAACCCACCATCCGTACTTTGGTATGTTGATATCTATAGCTATACTATTCACCTGGAAGGACATTCACTTCGAAGGGATTTCTACTGCTCCTTTTCCTGCAGCTCTCCAAAAACAACAGAACCCCGTGACCACGGACGGCGACCAGGCGACCAGCTCGTCCACGCCAGGCAGATGCGGGAAGGCTCTACGAGATCGTGGAGAAAATCTTTCCCGAGGTGCGAACGTTCTGGACAGACGTGTGTGGCAGAGTCACTTTCAGATCTTTCAGAAGCACCAAAGACACCTGTGAAGACCATGGTGCTTTTTGGGGGTTTGACCATTTTCATGTCTAAAGCCGTATAGTGCTATGTTTGTTTCCGGGGTAAAAGAAAAGGGTCGCTCGTGTTTCCTGGAGCTCGCTACCCAGTCGTGGCTCGGATCCCATGGGAGCCGGCGCCAAGCGCATCCGCACAGGTCGGTTCGTTTCAACGAAGCCATTTGCATGGAAGCGGAAGCTGCTGTTTCTGTTTCGGGTTTTACATGGTCTTTCAAGGGACCATGCCATGTTCGAGTCAGAGAGTGACGGTATTGCTATAAGGTTCCAGGCCGTCGCTAGGTGACTATGTCTTTTTATCCTTTTTTATCCATGTGTAAGACAAGGGGGTCTTCAGCGATCTTCTGGGCCCCAATTCCCGCCCCAGTCGGCCTCAAGTCACTGACTTGGCTGGCAATCAGAAAACCACAGGGATGGGTGCCCGTCTCATGTGGGAAGAGTTGGAAAGCAGCTTCGTCTCTCCCACGGGCGGAGGAGACACCTGAACCCTTCCAGCTCACACTGCCTTTCCTCCGTCTTCGATCCGTCCGACCCGACGGGGACGGCACGTTTACTTGGGCGTCCGAAGGTCATTGAACGGAGGTCGCTCAGAAGGTATCTGAAGAGGCCAAGACCCGAAGACTTGAAGAGGCCAGCATAGCTGGTTAGCAGGGTGTGTACCCAAACACCCAAGTGGCAAGTGGGATCCTATGATACGATCTCACTGCTTGGGCGGGAGAACTCTTGAAGTTCCGATCCTCCTTGCTCCTCTCGAATAGCAAGGTCAAGGCCTTCGAGCAGAAGTTCCGCGACCCACGGGTGGCCAATATGCTGAAGGTCCGCGCCAAGACGCTCATCGAGTACAAGCAGGCACGTGGAACAGGGCGGGCTGGTGCTTTGAGTATATCTGGGTACCATTGTATATAGTGGTCCCCAAAGATAGAAATGGTTTCCAATACATTTTTAGTGAGGAGTGGGGATCTACTTTTCTATCTAATTGGGGGTCTTTATATGTCCACATTGCACAAGCAGAGGTTTGGGCTGCACAATTGATGTGTGGTGACAGGAAACTCTGTGGGACTTCAGGTGAGCATGGCCTGACACAGCTGTGTCAGATGAGCCTGGCACCTGGATGAGCTTTTCGACATTCAACCGAGCTCTTGGAACTGTCCCAAAACTATGCGAAGATTAGCTGGGGTGTTCCCCACCCAAGAGAAGTCCAGCAAGAAGAATCAGTGCGATTTCTGTGTTGTTCTTGTTCTTGTTGTTGTTGTTGTTGTCGTTGTCGTGGTCGTGGTCGTGGTCGTAGCAGCTAGCACTTATTCGCTCCTTTCTCCCTACCATCACGGCGGCGCGGTCAAATGGAAAACTCTCAGATCGAGGACCCCACCTTTGATCACTCCAGAGCGGACCACCCGTCCTTTGATGGCCGGGCTATCAAAAATAAAAAATATATCAAAAAGAAAATTTCTAGATCCTATCAAAAAGAAAATCAATTTGTATCAAAAACAAAATATCTCTCACAAAGAGCTGTGCCTGCCACTGCAAACTGCCTTGGCAGCGCTGCGCGATGTGAATCTGGATGTGCAGATTTCGTGGCACGCGCAGCACTTTGAGCATCTCCAGTAGCAGATTTCGTGGCAGGAGCAGCACTTTGTGCACTGGAACTGCAGATTTCGTGGCAGGCGCAGCACTTTGAGCACCTCCACTAGCAGGTTTCGTGGCAGGAGCGGCACTTTGTGCATTGGAAGTGCAGATTTCGTGGCAAGCACAGCACTTTAAGCACCTCCAGTAGCAGGTTTCGTCGCAGGAGCGGCACTTTGTACGCAGCACTTTGGGCACCTTCAGTTGCAGGGCTCGTGGCAGGCGCTGCACTTTGTGCACTGGAACTGCAGATTTCATGGCAGGTGCAGCAACCTCGCGAGGCTAACAACAAGTCTGCAATGTTGGAATGGTTCCTTCCTCTTCAAAATTTTGCCCTCAGGTGCCTCACAAAAGGTTTGCTACCTGGGAATGGCACTTTCTTCGTCTAAATTCTACCATCAGCGATAAAAGGTCTGCTACGGTGCTTCACAGGATGTATGACCAGATTTCCAAATCACCTTGAACGCGTCTTGCCTTGAAAGTGCAGACCCAAGGACCCGAAGACCAGGACGAAGGACCAAACGACCAGAGGACCAAAGGACCAGAGGACCAAGGGACCAGAGGACCAAGGGACCAGAGGACCAAGGGAGCAGAGGGACCAAGGGACCAGGGGACCACACCAAGAAACCAGGACAAAGGGACCCAAAGACCAAGCGACCAGGGAACCAGCAGACCAGGACCAAAGGAGTAGGGGGAATTCTATTTTTGATACGAATTAATGTCTTTTTGATAGGAATCAATTTTCTTTTTGATAGGAATCTTTTTTTGATAGGTATCCCTCCTTTGATTCCTCGGAACCTCTTTCATGTCGTGGATGACTCCACCCGTCGACCGTCCGACGCCATGGACAGCTGCGGCGTCAGGAGGAGCTGCGCGGCCACCTTTTGGAAGCGGCTCGAGCAGCCGCGGCCCAACGATGAGAGAGCCGCAACAGACACCCACACGATGTAGTTGCAACCGTCAAAGACCCAGAACACCCCGCTCCATTCTTGGTTGTGTCACTGCTAGTTCGCGCAAAAACCTCTACTTATGGTGGGGGATGTGCTGTGAAGGACGGCGTGGCGCCCTGCCTCCTGTCCTGCGAGCAGCGCCTGAGTTGTGGTTTCGTGACTAAGGCGGTGCAGTTGCTTCCGCACAGCTCCCAGTTGAAGTAGCGAGAGGTCGTGAGGGGTGTTTATATAACGCGCCCATGTTTTACTACAACAGGGTATTTCATTGTGCACCCTACAGAAGCGTTCACCGAAACTGGGATAGATGCACGCGACAGGGATGCGGGCAACAGATTCACGCGGCTTCGATATTCTGTGCGGAATGTGCTTCTTTTGTCAATTTAGGAGGATTCTTTTGTTGACTTCTGCGCCGCTTCGCGTACGGGAATCCCTCACCTTTCCAGCATCTGACAGCAGTGGGGACTACAGTCCTGCCGCGGCGTTTGAAGTCACAATGGGATGGTGGAACTCGACCTCTCATGCTCCCTCATCCTTCCTTTCAGCCATTCTTTGCGCTCCGTTTAGCTCCGCCTGCAGTCGGATGCCGGGCGAAGTCGAACTGGGCACTGATGAGTCGGCCGGCAGGAATTCTCACACAAGTAACGCTCCTTTCGCCAAACCCTTTGAGGGTTGAGAAGCCTTGCTCTTGACCCAAACTCCTTGTCAAAGACCTTCCTGCTGTGCTCCGACCCGCCTGCCTGGCGCGCGACCAGGCGCGACGAGACGGGCTTGGGGCATCTTCTGCATCCGCCCAAATTGCACGGGCCTAGACCCCAAACAGCGTCAGCATTTTTGGTCGCCGTCGGTGTCAACTCCGAAAATTCCAATGTTGGTGGAAACGATTGCAAGTAAAGTGATGGGCTACCCGGCATATGTCGTGCGAAGATCCGCTGGTGATATCGCATTTCGATCGCTGTGTCACTGTTGCATTCATAGCCGCCATAGCCACGTGAAAACATACCCAGACAAAGTGGAGAAACAACGTGGCCGTGCAGGGGACAAGCCCCGCGTGACGTGGTGATAAAAGGGCCCACCACGTGGACAAGCAGGACAGGCAGTCCTGGACAAACGACAAGAGAAGGACAGGGGGTTGCACGCGGACAGCGGGGAACACCAGGTGAACGCACAGGATTCGAAAACGCGGTCACAGGAAGTAGGAGGAACACACGGGGCTCGCAAGCAAAGGACAAGAGGAGGACAAGAGCAGGACAAGAGGAGGACAAGAGGAGGACAAGAGAAGGACAGGAGGAGGACAAGAGAAGGACAAAAGGCAACCAGAGGACGACAACAGGACTAGAGAAGGAGAAGAGGAGGAGAAGTGGACCGAGCTGGGGTTCAGGGGTACGGCCAAGAGGAGGACAGGGACTGGACACGGAGCCCAGCCACAGAGGACAAGAGGACGACAAGGCATGAACGCAGAGCTGGGCCACAGAGCCCAGCCACAGCCAAGAGGAGGATAAGGCCTGAACACAGAGCCCAGCCATAGGGACCAACCACAGAGTTCAGGGGCAACAAGAGGAGGCTAAGGCCTGGATACAGAGCCCACCCACACAGCCCAGCCACAGAGTTCAGGCCAAATCTATACGCTGCCACGGGTTCCCAAAACGTGACTGCAAGACTCCCATGGACTAAGTTAACCCAGCAACTTAGGTAGGTGAATTTCACAAGAGCGAGATCAGCCATTCTAATCATGATGTACTCTGGACAGCGCAAAAAGTACTTCACAGCCACATTACTAACAACCACAACCAGGCCAGGCAAACTTTTTGAGCTCCCTGCAGACGGCTCCCAGCTCAGCCCGCTTCATGCGGGAGTCGGCCACCTCAAGAAAAGAAACAAAGCTAACAACATGGAGCAGGACCAAACTTGAGTCAGAGGCCCAGACTGCAGAAGAATTAAATGCACCGCGCGTTCCAAATCTGCGCCGCACCGATACATCGATACACCGATATCCCCCCAGCCCCGGATATCGGCGTATCGGCGCCGCACCGATATCCCCCCAGCCCCGGATATCGGCGTATCGGCGCCGCGCCGATATCCCCCGGCCCCGGATATCGGCGTATCGGCGCCGCACCGATGTCCCCCGAGCCCCCAATATCGGCGTATCAGCGCAGCTTAGAAAAAACCCGCCACGCCGCCACGCTGAAAAACCATAGAAACATATTCTTTGAGGAAAAACATCTAATAAAAGGCAAGGAAAAGGAAAAGAAAAGGAACAATTAATAGGAATAGGAAAAAATAAAAACACATATGGTATTTTAATGTGGTTTAAAGAAAATATTTTTAAGACTTAAACACCATAAAAATATAGAATTTTATATAGTTTTATTTCATTTTTGAATTAACATTGAAGATTAGCTGGGGTGTTCCCCACCCAAGAAAAATCCAGCAAGAAGAATCATTGTGATTTCTGTGTTGTTTTTGTTGTTGTTGTTGTTGCAGGACCCCTGCTGGCAAGATTCACTCTTCGGCTAGAATCCTGCGTGGAGTTTGAGGGTACGTAACATCTCTCTATGCCCACCCACACAGGCAAGCACAGCTACTTTCCAAAGCTGCCCTCTGCCCATGTGATGCGTGCACCTTAAAGGGCTATGCACATCACCTTTCGCAGAGAGAACCCCAAAGAATGTGTCCGAGTGAACATCATCCAAACCATGATGCCCGAATTTACTATATATATATATATTATATAGTATATAGTTCACGAGAACTTATGGACATTTCCACTGGCCCCCCACAGGAGGTCCTTGAGTCAAGGTTGTAGCATGGTGGCTCTAGAGACCAGTGCGAGTCGCAGGGGCATGATGATGGACAGTTCCGCAATGTTGGCACAAATGGTTTATTTTGGTGGTTCCTTGGATTCGCGGTCCGATCTCAAGTGGTTTCGGAAAGCAATCCGTGCAAACAAAGCATTTCTTCGTTGGATAGATTCTTGCAGCGTCATGTCGGGGGTCACCTGGCTGGAAGCCCCCGCCCCAGCCCGCTACTATCCGGGTCTTCCAGGTCCAGGACAGCCCTGTTTCAGGTCCAGGTTTGGCCGCGACGCTCGGATGACCCGTCCGTGGACGTCCCTCAGCGGTCGCAGGCGGCAGACTTCATCATGGCCCAGCGGCCGCTGGAGGTCTCGAAAGCAGCGGCGGCTTGGACGTTGCCACGAGCCGGAGCGGTTTGGAGGGTGGCGTTGGAGTGGTCAAAAGCTCTGAAGGTGAGGAGAAAGCTAAAATTGCAGGGATGGCCAGGGATTTGGTTTTGAAATCAAGAGTTGATTCGGTGGTGATCCACTATATACTGTAGGTGTTGAAGACACCCTTCTTGCCCCCGACCGTGGATGGAAGCAACTCTGCACCACCCACAAGACTTCAAACACTGTAGAATCAATACCTTTAGCCGGGTGCTGTCACGGGCCAGGGTGCTGCCAAAGGAAAGGGGAACCTTTTTCTTTGGCTGGAGTCTATGGGAATTCTTCTGGTCGGAGGTCGAGACGCACATCGTCGTGTTTTTTGAAAATCAAACCGATCAACGGGGGGGATGGGTGGTCTGAGCACGTCGTCACCAACGATATACATATTTTCAATTTGAGCAAGCAAGCCAGTCTTTTTGGTTCGTTGCTATGTGTACAGAAGGCGACTTACTTTCGCTGTTCCTTGGTGCCCTGCTCTGAGCATCGTGGTGTTTTCCTTGCTCATCTTGAACTCAGTTCGTTGGTGATGCCATGCTCTGCCATTCGACCAAGGGAACCATGAGACGTTTAGGCGTAAAAATGAGTCGGTATGATGTGTGCATAGCTCAAGGCAACCCGGCAACCCTCATGCCTTTGCGAATTGCAGCTCCTGGCCCAGCTGATTTTCCCCAACTCTGCGACCCATGTGGCATGTGGTCGATGGTGCCTTCATGGGTTGCAGCTCTTGGGCGAAGCGAAGCGACCCAGACGTCGTCCGTTTCGTCCGTTGCAGCTCTTGGGTAACTGGAGAAGCCCAACTAAGCTGGTTCCGCGATGTTCCGGGAGGGTGGAAGCATTCCCGGTGATGTTTTTTGGGTCCTGTCTGTCGTTTTTCCCCAAAGCCTTCCGCCCCAACTCCGATCCACCGATGTGAGGCCAAGGACCTGGGCGACCAGCTGCATTTGGAGAGCTTGGCCGAGGACTTGCAGACCTTTGGCTCCGACCGAACAGGATCCACTCCGACCGAAGCGGTGTGTGAGACGGTGCCACCGGAGGATGACTCGAAAGGTGCGAAGAGGTGTCTGTTTTGCTTTGAAAAGGGATCGGTCTGATCGGGTCATAGGTCCTGTGTCGTGAGGTTAGCAATGGGCGAAACCATGGGATGCAAGCAATTGGGACGACTCTTGATCGTACCCCCACATGTCCGACGCGGAATGCCGGCGGCGACATGCTCGTGGATCGGATCGCCGGCGTGGTGTGAAGAGGTTTTGCAATACTGCCGGTGTGACCTGTGTCCACGGTGGCGTTTGACCCTTTGAGAAAACGGGATTCGTTCGTGGATAGGAAGGCGAGTGTGGTAGAAGAGAGTTTTACAATACCAATCAAGAGTCTAGATCATTCCCATGTACCACCCGACGCCCACGCGACGCCGAAAATGGATGTTTTGAACCCCAACATCTAGAACCTTCCCTGGAGTAGAATATGAAGCAATCCAAGAACATCATGAGCCGTTTTCCCATTGGGTTTTTGGGATTTTACCCATAGTCTATGTACTCCAGGAGGGAGGTGTCAAATGAGCATCCTGCCGCTCTCTTCTGTCGCGGAAGGCTGAGGCCATTTACTCACCCAAGGCATCACCTGCAAATCGGACCTCTGAATCCATGGGCTCGGGGACCCCCATGTTTCCATGGTCATCTCATCGAGGTTTCAGAAAGTTGGTTGACTCCAGCGGCCCTGTCTTGTTTGCCGGAGTCCTTGCATACCCAACATTGCCACAGTGCAGGAATTTGAGTTCCCGGGAGCTAGACTCCTGATGTCTCACTGGATGGCACATTCTGCTGTCAGTGTGTACTTCAAGAGTCCTAAAACAGTGGCTTCCGGATCCTCAACAGGGCCACAACATATCTATTTAGATCAATCACCATCAAAGCAACTATTTTGGGTCAAGATCCCTGTGAACTGACACTCCAAAAAGGCCAGAACGAAAATCCACGTTTTCGGCCGTTCGATCGCCGCTCTTGGGCACCCCGACCGGAAGCGACGGCGCTGAAGCAGCGCCCCCCCCGGCCCTGCCGTCCGTGCCTAAGGAAGTACGAGGGCGAGTGGACCCCGGAAGCACTCGAGGTCTACATCAAAGGCGGAATTCATGACGTCCCTTCTTTTTTTTCCCGGCGGTGTCGTTGTTTCGCTCTTTTTTCGCTCAAAAATGTGTAGCTGTTCTTTTCAAGTAAGTTGACCTCCCTCCCAACCCAGTTAAATGGCAAGTCGTTAAGATGGGCAATTGGTTAACTAATTCCAAATTTTAGTTAGTGCCTTATTGGGCTAATGAGTTCCATTTGCAGTTCACCCTTGGTCCATGAGACATGGACCATTCCGCGGTGGCGACCTCTTGCGCCGCCCTCCGCGGAGGCCTGGTGGTGGCCAAAGAGATGAAGCTGGGCGCCTTTGCCAAGCCCATCCGGGCGGCGCCGCTCGGCTGAGGAGTGGTGAATGGGACGGGTGGCTTTGGAATGGAGGCCTGCTGGGTCTGGGACTAGGCCAATTGATGGCTAGCTGTTGGGGGTGGATCTTTGGGAATGATACATGGTTTTACCATTTTTGGGCCATGTTTTTTGGAGATGTGCGGCGTTGACTCTGGGACCTGGCAATGCAGAGACCTTGGACACCTTGGAGATCGGTGAACGGAATCCCCAGGCCTCGTAGACCTGGAACACGTTGCCAAACGCCGATTCTCCCCGATGAACCAGCCGCCGATGAACCAAACTCTCAAGCAAACCCCTATCCGACGCCCTCACAACTCTTTCAAACACCCTATCCGACCCATGATCACCAAGCCAAAACAGGTCAATGAGATCGAACAAAGAAAAGATACACTCACCATCTGCCGCCTAAAAAGACCCATCAACTCAAAATATATATAGTATTCCCGATCCACAAATAGATCGTGGCGCGGTTTCCAACGCATCTTCTAAGTGTTGATCTTTGTTCATTTCCGTTTCGATCCCTTTGGGACCCCCAAGCCACTCGGACTGACCCAACGCCACTCCGCCGGCCTTTCAGGCTCACAGGCTCCACTGCTTCACCAGGCCTCTTCGAGGTGATCTGGGCCATCGGCCACCAGGAAGCGGTGGCGCGCTTGAGGCGAAGCAAGAAGACGACAGGGGTGGAGAAGCTGGAGAGGTACCGAAAAAAGACATGCCTTTAAAACCATGTTTATTTTAATGTCTAAGTATCATATGGTTTCGACTTCATTAAACATATTGACCTGGTTTGTTGGATCTACCACCTATGAATGAAATCTGGGACACCCTCCTCTCTCCCGCTTTTTTCATGGCTTTGACCCCTGCAGGGATGCGGCCGCCGGAAAGTTCAAGGCTAAGGGGTGGCGTTCTCGTCTCGGAGTCTTCTGGTGAAAAACGGGGGGCGTGGAACTTAGACGAGATTTGTTTAAGACAGTAGGTTGGAGGCCATTCATATTTAGGTTGGAGGCCTTCGCTAGTAGGTTGCGGAAGGAAGAAAAAACAGAAAGCTCCGGTGGGGAAGCCAGCGAAGACTTGATGGATTTCTGGAATGGATTGACTCCTTTGAGATACACAGATGGTTCAGTCAGTGTGGGGCATGGGGAAATTCGAAAAGGACTTGCATTCAGAGTTCGGAGTTCAGTGTTCAAAGGCCTGTTCAGGCAGCCATTTGGGATGATGCTGAGCTGAAGGAAAGACTGACGTCAAAACAGGTCTCCTGTCTCATTTGCAGTGTTGCACTTTGCCTTAAGAATCTAAGAAGGATGGCAGCAGTGCTTGGAACGCTTTGGACCTGTGCAACCCCCATGCAAATATGATACACATACATATAATTATGAGATGATATAATACAATATAATCTAGTAATGTAATATAACATAATATAATATACTATATATAATAAACAATATTATACTGATCACCTTCAAAGATGTAGCCTGGAGCGCTTTTCTCTATTTGGGTGACCTGCATCCCTTGGACCCAACATCCCTTGGACCATCCGCCACTCCACTCCGTTGACCTTCTTTGCGCCCACTGGAGAGGTGGCTGAGTGAGGGCCGCGGCCCGTTTCGACAGCCGGAGCAGATGACCGTTCCCAGCCTTAGACATGTTCAACATCAGCATGGCAATACATGCGTGGAGCAGTTTCTGAGGGGCAAACCTCTCCCAAATAAGATGACGGGCAGGGAGAATTGGCCTGGCAGGCAGGACCCATCAATAGATGCATTCTTTTTCTGTTGAGCGGTATGTTAGCATTGTTTTTTCCTTTATAACGTGCCATTTGGACTTAGGATGTCCTATAGAGCTTGAGCGGAGGGCACGGCAAGCCAGAGTCTTGGAGGATGAAGTTGGAGATGTTCCTTGCAGCTTGCATGATGGTTTCATTCGGAGGAAAAGAGGTTTAGATCCCAATCCACTTTCTTTCCGTAGTTTCGTGCTCTGATAAAGCCCCAATCTGTGGGAAAATGTGGGTAGATCTTCCATCTTGCCACTGCTTAAGCACATGTATCACGGCTGGGCCCATTGAGTCTGCCGTGCTCCGACCGGTCATCACAAGCCTCCGCGGCGTTCACCGCGCCAACGCGCGCCCCTCTTTGGACAGGAAAAGGAGCCGAACGACGCCGGGTCGCGGGAGGTGTCCCGCGGGCCGTCGCGGGCCAGTGGCGGTCGACGGTGTCCTTTCTCGTCGGCGCTGAGGCCGGCATCTCGTCCGACATCTCGTGCCGCGGTTGGAGCGAGCGGGGTTGGAACGGCGAGCGGGTTTGGGTGGAGGATGCAATCGTGCTGCGGTGGTAGAACCGTATAGGGTGGAGGCTTGCCGTTGATTCGGACACCTGTTACCTAACTATAGTGGTTTGTAGGGAACTGGCGGAGGTTGACACCTTGAAAGACCCTTTCATGAGTCAGCAATCCCCTGAGTAGAGGGCTTTAGGGTCGGTATAGACTGGTATACGGCATATGAATGCATTGTATGATCTCAATGCTTGTGGACGATTTCTATCCACCTTGAGGTACTACCTGAACTCGCACCATGTGGACTTCCACGTGCGCCCACCGTTCTGGCTGGGGTGTCAGTTGGGTCCTTCCTTTCTTCGAGTCCAGGGAAGGATGGAGCTCAAGAGCGATACGAATTGACTAGATGGGAAGATGAGGATGAAGCCGATGACCAGATGGGAAGAGTTTTTGATTAGACATGGCAGAAGTCCTTATGAACCTTGGAGACTTGTTGGTTTCGAATGGTTGATTGGACGACTTGGATGGGCTCCATTGGGCATGGCCCACGGCCTGGTGGCGTTCCGGATGGCCAGAGACATCCATGCGAGGTATCGGGCCCGAGATCGGAAGAGCATTTGCATGGAAGTGGATGGCTCCAGTTTCTGTTTTATTTTTTCAATGAGGAGAATGAGGAGAAGCTCCAGTGGATGGCATGTCAGACATATAGTTTTTATTAACATATTAACTATATTAACGATTGTTAATGGCATTTTGTTTTTACTATATGTTTTACTCTTCTCTCTTCTCCAGGGAGCCATTCGGACCGACTTCCGGCTCGTGGCTCCGGCTCTTTCGGTGGTATGCGACTCCGTCTGACTGAGGTCACGTAACGGGCCCCGTATTCACAACGGTCACGGACTCCAAAGAGGTCAACTGAAAGGTGGATGATGGATTCTTTTTGGGAAAGGTCCTGGGATTCCAAGATGCTCTTTCTACTGGATGGCCAACTGCTGTAGAAAAACAAACTGAATCAGATCCTTCAGGGCCTTGCTGGTCCCATGACGATTCCGGGCCGGCCTTTGGCAGCAACACTTGGTGAACCTGGAGTTTCTAGCTGGTGCTCCAGCTCTTTCTGGAACTAGGCTGGATGAAACCGCCTCGCTTCCAGCGCTTCGATGCAAGGCCTTCCCTCCACCCGTCCGCGTAGGCCTACCGTCCGAGCTCAGCTCCGCGCCAGGTTTGGGCCATGCAGGGCATCGCCAAACCCGTCAGCGTCTACGCCACCGCGCTCCTTGGGCACAGAGCGGCCACGAGGGGCGCCGGAGCGACTGGGGCCACGAGGGGGAGAGGTCCGACATCGGCCGGCACGCCGAGTCTCGGCATGTGAGCTGTAAGCATGCGTTCACTCACTTAAGGATAGACTCTTGATCAATCAAAGCCATCCATTTGGATTGAAACAGCTCTTTTTATGTTATTGTTATTGTTTTTAAACATGAATCAACAGTCTACATGAGGTCTTGTGACCACCCTTGTGGCATTTGTGGGGTCTGATCGGATCCTTTTAAACGGACACTCTGAGATTCCGTGTTTCAATGATCACTCAGACTGGAGTTCTCAGATGAGGTTCACACAATGACCGGATGCAGATTCAGGTGAAATACGCTGGTGTTCAGCGGCTGATTCTTTCTCCCAGACCATCCCAGACCTCGACTCTACCTAAACAGAGGGCTCCCTTGTTCTTGTTCTAGTGCTTCAATCATTTGCTAATAATCAATAGGATGCTTTTTGGTGAGAATTTAGGGACCCGTTCTTGTTCTGTTGTAGAACCAACAGGCAAGTGCCAGAAAAACGCTGGCTTGTCGGGGACACAGGCCCGGGACCTCCACGGGACCTCCACGGTCCGCCGAACACACGGAGAGCTCCGCCGCCGAACAGCGAGACGCCGCTGTGCCGTGCTGTCGGTGCACCAAACGGCGAGGTCCACGGGCGTGGCGGAGAAGATCCTGGGCCGGAGCTGCGAGGCGCGGGTAGCGGCGCGGCGCGGCGCGGCGCGGGTTGCGGGTTGCGGAAGATGGCTTGAAGTCCACAGCAAGGGGGGCGAGAGCGAGATCAAGTGGGTGGTGCTTGTAACCTTTTAACTCTTGGGAGGTGGCTTTTTCGTGAAGTTGAAGTTGAAGAACAGTGACAGTCTTCCAAAAGAGTGCAATCCAGTCGTCCGCAAGTGTCTTCCTTCCAGAGATGGACATGTTTTGGTCCCGAGAAGATGTACTGACCAAATTATAAGGGTTTCTCACTCACACGTCAGGGTGGATCATGTGGCATTCTGGCAAGATGATTGACCAAACCACCATTACCTTGTGGCACCCCTTATGGTTTCACACTTCCCACCAACTCCGACCTTCTGGTCGCCGCAACTCATGGCCTCGTTTCTGGAGGATACCATCACCTTGACGGTGACGTGGAAAAATAGCACTGGGCAGGGGTGCTCAGTACCCAGCCTCTGCTGATCTACTGTTGATGGAAGCCGACCTGCTCTACCCGCGTTAAAACAGCAACTCCGTGCATAGTGGGACATCCAGAATATCCATGAAATTCGAGCACTTTCTTCAGCGGCAGGGACTTGAGGGGCACCGATGGACCATCGGGCACTTCGAGGATTTGCTGGATTTTGACGCTTTCCTCGACTGAACTGGAGTCCCCTCAGGGTCATTGAACTTTATTTTCCTTTGGTGAATCTGGGAGTCCTGTTGCAGATCAGCCCCTCTGTTTGTATGTATTTGTTGATTTGGAGGGTGCCCCGACTGAACAGTGTCCTTTTGGCTTTATCTGGTTGAGAAGCACACACGCAGCCATTGGCATTGGTCAGACATCTTAGAGGCTATGTGGGGGTAAAGAAGCTCGTGGTTTGGTAAGAACCTGTTCAGGCAGGCAGGAAAGCATCAAGACTACATCATCCCCTCGCCGACCTCCCCGGGCCGAGCCCGTCGCAGTCCCCCGTGGCGTCCTCGGGGCCGACGACGGTACCCCCACCGTTGTCCCCAAGGACGAGCAAGGGGGGGCTCCATCTAAACCCCACAAGGGGTGGTAAAGGGGTGTCACCCCTGTTGCCCCCTTCCCTTTCCCCCAAGGATGGTGAGGTTCCTCCGCAAAACCCGTAGCTTCGGCTCCTTGGGTCGATCCCCAGCACACCGCCACGTCCGACTCCGTGGGCTCCCCAGGTCTTCGGGACATGCCACCTACACGTCCTCTTGGACCGCCAGCAAGGCGCAAATCCGTCTGGTCTGGGTTGCTACGAGCCTCGGAACAGGCCGAAGCCGAAGCTACGCCTGAAGCGGTGCGAGGCGGAAGCCCCCGCAAGGCTTTCGCTGAACCCGTTGAAGGAGGGTTGAGGAACCGGTTTCGGACTGATGTAAAGACAAAAACACCAACCAACACCAACCAACCACATTTTCTTATTTCTTTTTGAACTCTTTGCTTTTTCTTAGGTTGGTTTGAAAGAACCATCCCACCTCATCCCCACATCATCACCGGAGAGAGTGTGATTGGACTTCTCTGCGCAGAAAACCTGGCCGAGCTAGCGAAACCCATTCCGTATGCGAAACCCATTCCTTGGATGGTTATGAAAGGGTGGACTAATCTCCGCCCCTTTTTCATTTAATGCTGGTGGGTTGGGAATGAAATTGACTATATAACAGGGCAGACGTTTGGGCATTCCACTCAGCGACGGTGGCAGACATGAAGAGCCCCTGCGTCAATGACCAGCCCTACTTCTTCAGAGAAGTTCCACACTTCTTTCCTCACTCAAGCAGATCGGTCCTTCTTCAAGATCTAAGCTTACCACGCCATGCTCCTTGCTCTTCAGAGACTTGCCAGATCCATCCATCCCCACCCCTCCAGTCTGTCGACGTTACCCACTCCCGGATTACCGTCCGTCGCGCGTGAACCGAGCGCGTACCGTGAAGCGCGGGAGAGCGCACCGTACCGCGGCCAGTCCGACGTGCACTCACAGCAGCGGTTCTTCTGTCAGATGGAGCGGGCGGAAGTGACTGTCGACCAGGTCAGGGAGCGACTCCGGATGTCGAGTCGAGTCGACCCGAAGCCGAAGCGCTTAGGACCTGCACGGGCGGCTGGTACCCTTCGTTTTTGTTGGACTCAACGGTAGCTTTTTGTTTGGCTGGGTACCGGTAGCACGGCTGGTACCTACATAAAACTAACAGGTTATGTTCTGTTGGGTCTATGAGTTTTGTGTTTTTGTGGTCGAAACTGAGCCACCCCAAGCCACGACGTCGTAGCGACAGACTGCTGAGCCGATGTTTGAGCAACACAGAGCAAAGATGTCGGACCAAGTGATCCACACTTCCGGAGATGTCATTTTCCTGGCCTTGGTAGTGCCCAACCGGTTGGTTGACAGAGGGGATCTCTCCAAGTGTACAAGCAATTCCCAGACACGACTAATGGGACAGCCATATATGCCGATCATTGGGGTGGTGCCAGGGGGGTTAATTGATCGGCATATATGGCATACATGGAGCCAACAGAGCTTGAAGGACCTTATAGACTATCCCAGTTCGGTACCCCAGTAAGGTCCTATAAGGTCACTTAACCTCTCTTGGAGTGTCTGGGAATTGGTAGGTACCAAATCGACCATTCTATTCCCTCGAATCACTTCTCCATGATCCCACCTTCGGAGCAGCTGGATTTCCCCAGCCGGACCCAGCCCAAGGGTAAAACATTATGGATAAGAGGTGACCTGCTAGTTGCACTGTATATGACGAAAGCACTAACCTTCATATTCCAGTAGTTCGATGACTACAGCCGATGACTACAGCAATCACCTGTATTCCGCAGGGGTGACATGCCAGTGACCACCTGCATGACCCGGGTATCTGGAGTGAGGACCCAAGGTTGCTCAGTCCAAGAAGCCTGGTCGGGGTTGGGGTAGCCCGAAATGACCTCCTTCGTCCGACATGTCATTATTTACAGCCTTCGGCATGCCGCCGGCCATCAGCTCGAGCCCGCACGGCTGGTCGCCATGGCCCGGGCGTGTGTAGCTGTGTGTAGCTATTGTGTTTTTTTGTGTGCAGGTTATGCAAAGGTTAGCTAACAGAGTGTACAATATCAAAGTGCGTGAAAACAAGGGGTTTGTGCGCGACAGGACTTGGAACATGCACGCTGGCTGGAGATGTTTGTGTCAATGAGGTGCGGCGTCAAAACGAAGTAGTGTAAGAGCCATGTAAGTGGAGAGCAACTGGCCAAAAACAAAAGCTGCGCTGGTGTAAAAGCGAGTGGGCAGCGAACAGTACTTGCAGAGAGCGCGTGTGTAACACAGAGCTTCTGCAAAAGCGACATGTAAGCGAGAAAAAAATAGCGAGGAAATGGTTGCAAGGGGCTTGTGCGCGACATGACTTGGAAGGTGCACAGGTTGCGGTGTCAGAACGAAGTCGTGTAAGAGCCATTGCCTAGAATAACGCCGTGACAGTGTAAGCGATATAGAACCCAATTGGCAGCGAGTTCCCGCAAAACGCATGGAAAAACCAAGGTTGTTATACGTTTTTCTACACACGCGCGACTGTGCGCCAATGCATGGCCTGCTTGAAAAAGACGAAGAGGGGGAAGAGAAGAGAAGGAGAACGAGAACGAAAAGAGAAGAGAAGCGAAGACAAGAGACGAGACAAGGCGACAAGACAAGACAAGGCGAGAGGGGGGTAGGAGCGCCTCAACATTAAAAGACGAAAAATGAGTTGAGAAGATGATTTTCATTACTAAAAGTACGAGCACCTCAACATGAAAAGAAGAAAATGAGTTGGGAAGATGATTTTCTTTACTAAAAGTACGAGCACCTCAACATTAAAAGAAGAAAACTGAGTTGGGAAGATGATTTTCTTTACTAAAAGTACGAGCACCTCAACATTAAAAGAAGAAAAATGAGTTGGGAAGATGATTTTCATTACTACAAGTAGGAGCGCCTCAACATTAAAAGACGAAAAATGAGTTGGGAAAATGATTTTAATTACTAAAAGTACGAGCACCTCAACATGAAAAGAAGAAAATGAGTTGGGAAGATGATTTTCATTACTAAAAGTACGAGCACCTCAACATTAAAAGAAGAAAAATGAGTTGGGAAGATGATTTTCTTTATTAAAAGCACGAGCACCTCAACATTAAAAGAAAAAA
>CAXAMN010000370.1:307617-439787 GCA_963970005.1 Durusdinium trenchii
TTAAAAGAAGAAAAATGAGTTGGGAAGATGATTTTCTTTATTAAAAGTACGAGCGCCTCAACATTAAAAGAAGAAAAATGAATTGGGAAAATGATTTTCTTTACTAAGCCACGACAAGCTATACTAACCAAGACAATCCACAAAACACGCCGGCTGGCCGGCGGATTTTTCTCGCTAAGCGTCTCTCATGTTGATCCATGTTTTGTATCAAGTACCAGTACCACTCGGCCCATCCGACCCACATGCCATGCGCACTGAAGCCCGCGCGCGGTGCGCAGCGCGTAACATCCAGGCGCATCGTGGCTACTACGTGGCAGAAGATGATGTGGGGTGCGGTGGCCCCGTGGTTCTACCGCCGGGGGGTTTGGCGGGTGGGCGGAGATCGGCTGAACAGGCCGAGGAGAAAAAGGACCAGTCCTCAAAGATGACTAGGCCATGGCAATGAGTCAAAAGCCTGGGATCATGGTGGCCCCACGTGACCCCTACAAACGCCTAAAGTTCTAAAGATGATCCAAATGGAGAGTACTGGAGAGTACTGGAGAGGTCATCATGACTTGTGGGTTCTAGGTGTTGATTGCCATCCATTTGGGAGTAGGACTATAGTGAGTTTTTCCTTTGCCAGAAACTCCTCATGCCGAAACAACGGTCCAAACGGTGGTTTCTTCGGACCTTTTTGGATTTGGAACCTTTACCTGGCGCGATTGAACCCACTGACTCATATGACCTATATATGTTTCAAGTCAGTTGAAACCACCAATCGGACTCCCTTTGAGTTGTGTTGTTGATGCCAGACCACTGAAAGCAGCTTGTGGCTTCAGTGGCTTCGCGCTTCGGTGGCTTCGTGCGACCAGGTGAAGAGCTTCCCTCCCCCAACTCGGGGCGGGCTGTTTTGCAAGTGGTGATGAACATTTTCCTGATTTGCCCAAAACTCGTTGACGTCTTGGAGGGGGCTGATGTTTCGAAACACACCATTGATTGGGGCACCAGAGTTGCAATGCACCAGCTGCAGTGATGAGCCTCCCCTCCTGAGAATTCATCCAAACGCGCTCTTCCTGGTGCGAGCCACTTCAATGACTTGACGAACCCGCTTGGTCCACCGAGCCCAAAATCACCCGCGGCGATGACATGGGTCATGTTGACACGGTGCCGTCCGTGGGTTCCGTGGAGTTTCCATTGGCCGGTCTTAGCTCTTTGAGTAAGACCAGAAGTGATCTGAAAGGGAATCGTTTTGCATCATCAAAGGTGTAGTCTTTGGGCACTTCTACGCTGGAAAACGGCTCAGTCGGTTTGTGACCAACAGAAGAAATCCCGTCTCTAGTGGTTGGTGCTGGCTCTTATCTTGGTTCGACCCTGTGCGTCTGGGACCTTGTGATCACCCAGGGTAGGGTGAAGCCGCGACGGGCCCAAGGCACTCAACAATCAGAGTATACTCTAATTAGTTCGGGTGTGTCCAGGACACCGGCAACAGACAACAAGCAAGCAAAGTCACGATTTTGGAGAAGGCCAACCAGGCCCCATCATCATCCAAGGTTGGGAATGGGACATACCCAAACTATAGTCGCTTCTGTTCCGAACATGACTTGACAGGGTCGAAACTAGTACCCCCGAACAGGGACTCAGGGTCGAAACTAGGCGAAGTCGGTGCCCAGGAGATCGCTATGCCTCGCATTGCATATATTTTTGCCTGTCGGTGACGAACAAAAGATACCGCTGAAACAGGGTCTTTTGAGACCCCAAAAAGGGTCCACCTCATACCAGTTTGCCTTTCGTTCCCTGTCATGTGCCACAAGAGCCCGAATGCGCCACGTCAGGTTCAACTCCTGCAATCCTCTCTTCATCCGCAACAAGCCGGACGGATGACACGCGAAACCGAAACCTGGGCGACTGGCGCCGGCAGCTTTTCGAGCATCAGAGGGTTTCCGTTTTTCGCCGTCTGGTGCAGTTCAGGATGCAGTCCCTCGGGCTTGGTAGGCCCTTGGTTTCAGGCCTCCCCGGTCGTCTCATGCGCCAGCTTCAGCAGAGCCGCAGAGCTGGAGATGTTTCTCCCTCCCCCCTCCCCGCGTTTTCCCACCAGAAGTCAGGGCTGGCAGGGAACTGTCAGATGCCTGATGACAACGCTCTTGGTTACAAGCGGTTTTCGCCCAACGGAGGCTTTTCAAGTCGACCACGAGATGGTGGTTTCGGTGATCTTGTGTAGCTGATCCCCTGCGGGTCGTCAGATCGTACCCCATCCTGCAGTTCGTAGAAGATGGACCCTGGACACAGAATTCATTGTTTGGTTCTGCTTGAGAGTGTCCTCTTAACAGTTTTAACGGCTTCTTTGGACATGCTTTCTGGTTTGGAGCAAGGATATGAATGGTGTGTGTGTGTGTTGAAATACAAAACTCTCAGTTCACCCCCCTCAGGAAGAAGAAGAAGAAGAAGAAGCAGAAGCAGAACGACGACACCGAAACGAAGTGGGCCAAGAGGGGTCTCACCCATTTTACGAATGGTCCATTCGTGCCATCGGCTAGGACTCCCTCGGTCGCTATGTGGGGCAGGGCTGCTACGGGTGCGGGGCCTGGATTTGGATGGGAAAGCTCCAGAAGTTCCAAAGGGGGTGGCTCTTGGATGAAGGTGGTGCCAGCTGACGACTAAGCAGCTAGACTGTCACAATCACCAACTGTTCACATAGTGAGCCAGCCTTCAGCTCCGCAGATGCAGCGGTTTCCTTGCTGTGAGGTACATCTCCTTCGAGCGTTTCGTGGAGGCAGCGACCGCGATCACCAAGGCGCCTCCATGGAACAGCAGTCGGAACGGGAGGTGCAGAGGTGAAACGGTAAGGATTGTAGATTGAACACCAGCTCCTTCTGTCAGTGCAAATTTGTTTGGATACCATGCTGCGAATCTTGGCAACTTGAGTTAAACAGTTCTAGTGCCCTTGTTCTGATCTGGCTTTCAATCATCACCGTGAGATGAGTCCTTTGAGGAACATTCCCAAGCAGTAGTTCCGTTCACGAATCTCGAAGCCTAGTAACGATGGCCTCCAACCTACTAGCGATGGCCTCCAACCTGATAGCTTCCAACCAGTATTCTGTACAACCCTCCCCAGCCAGACCGGCTCCAACAGCCACGGCTCGATCCAAACGGCCACGTGCCCGGCGCGGTTCGTTCACAGCACCGTTTCGTGCCGAGAAAGTCCTGAACCGTGCCACGCAGAAAACAGACATCGCTTCGAACTTGGGGGTCCAGGGGTGACGTCTGATGCGTGTCCTCTTAGTCAACCTGGACCCCAAGTTCGAATTGGGAATCTTGAGTTTGGTCGACTTGGGGTCCAGAAAACAGTTCCGACTTAGAGGCCCCCATCTTCCAAACTCCAAGTCTAGCTGAGGACCCAAAGACCCATCAAGCCTCATCAAGCCCTTGTTGGGTGGCCGAGCTGCTGCTTCGAGCTGCTTGGAGCATGTAAACCCAGAGTTGGCTTGGAGCATGTGGCAAGCCTCACATCTGACCTCTGACCCATAGTGTGCCCCACTAGTCCTCATCCCTTCCACTCCTCAGCTTGGGGACCCAACGCATCGGACTCGTCCGCTTCACGTCTACCTCAGTGACCCGAACCGAACCGCTTCGCTCGGCCGCAGGGCGAAGCGAAGCCGGAAGACTTCAACTCGGAGCTTCCCACGGGCTACTCCACCGTCCAGGCCGTTGCGCTGCTGCGGAAACCACGGTGGGGTTAAGCCCCCCCTTTCCGGCCGCCGTGGACGGAAAACGGCGTTTTCCCTTTTAAGCCCAAAGAAGGGAAAGGAGAGCTTCCTCATTGCTGTCCGCGTCCAACCAGGACTAAGGGAGGAAGTGGCTTCTTCACGAAGCGAACGACAAAGCGAATGACCCAGCACGTCGCACCGGGAAGACGAAGAAGAAGGGAGTGAGGGCGTTCCAGGGTGAAACGGTTGGGTCGTGGGTGAGCTTTTAGGGAGCTTTTTGGGGTTGGGGAGGTGGAGGAGGAGTGTTATAGATGTTTTTTCTCGCGGAAGACCGTGACCTTGGCACGAGATCAAGGCCCACGAAGTCACTTGGGGATCCTTCGCGAGACGCGGTGCTGCTCGAAGGCGGTGGAGAACTTGGACCAGGTTGGGGACACCTGACCTGACATACAACCACTCGATTCACCAGATGTGGACTGGTCCCTTCCTCTTTCCTTTCCTTGCACTCTTGGGAGTTTATGGGAGTTGGATAGGTTAGCAGCTGGTGATTGGACAATCCAGGTGGTGTAACTCAATGGCTGGTGCTGGCTTAGGGGGCCAACGACGCACCGGCTTCGCGGCTTCGCCAGGTGACCGCGATCTTGGAGGACCGGTTCTCACTCGACTCATTTACCGGCGTGGTTTGACGGCGTGGTGTGTGTTGTGACCGGTAGATCAAGACCACCCGACTCTACAAGGTGAATTGAGACCTCCAACAGGGCCTAACTAACAACTCTCTTTAATAGATGTGTGCCAGCACCACGGAAGGGGTGGTGATTTTCTCAAGAGGGGTGTCCATTAGCATCACCTTTTCCGTGGTGCTGGTGCATATACGTAGAAATTTGTATACACCTTTAGATTCAGTAGACGGGTGCTTGAATGGGTTCACTATGAAAATCATGGTGCGGTAGTTAACCCCTACATGAGTCCCTAAGTTTGGAACGGATGCCATGCAGGGTAAGGTGGCCATGTTCAGCGGTTTGTTGGGTGGTTGGAACTTGGAATCAAACTTTGGGGGTGTCTATTGACCGTTGAGCCATAGGACAATGACAGAAGTGGATGGACGATGTGTACACTTCCTTGAAATATTCATTGGATGACCATTTTCCTGAACAAACAGGTGGTGAACTCCACTTCCATGAGTCTTCCAGGGTGTATATACCCTGTTCAAGCCTGAATTCCTGGACCTCGATAGGCTGGCCGAAAGTCTTTGGATGAGAAGAGGGCCCGGCTCGCCGGGTTGGTGGGTTTTGGCAGTGTGATCTTTCGATCATGGATGGGCCTTTGCTGTCGTATTTGTCCGAGTTTTTCCAGTGGATTGCCGTCGGATGAAAGCATCCACCTTTGCTCATGGCAGCTTTGCTCCAGCCGGACGTCGCACTTCTGGACGTTCTCCCGTTGGGGTTCCGACCGATCAGGGTGAAGTTCCAGTGTCCACTGCGGCGAAAGGCTCCGTAAAAAAGGAAAGAGAGCAGACTGGCAGAGACCCCAGAAAGAGACAATGGCCGCAGTAGTAGATTCTCACTCTTGCCCTGAATGATATATAGATGTAAACGATTGGTGAACGAATCACCCGGAATCATACAAGTTGTAGACATTTGTAGACTTTTCCCCTTGGGGTCGGGTTCCAAAAGGATCAAGAGCCTGTCGGTAAAAGCCATCCAAGGCAGATCATGTCAAGTGACTTTGCCTTTTTCGGGCTCTCAGGGTGAACACTGAACCTGGGAATATCAGGGAGGTTAGACTGACGGTCGCCGATCCCGAGCCGAAAACCCGACCCCACACATTTGATCCTCCTTCTTCATTTTTCAATACCAACCAGTTCAACCAGCGCCTTTGGGTTATAACCAAAATAGGGTCGACATGTGATCCTGGAAATATAGTATATCGTAATTCATCAACAGATTTCGCAATGTCACTGTTTCATCCTGCTCCATTTTTTGATCATTCTTGCATCATCATGTTTCATCTTCCCAACCACTTGTTTTCCATGTTTTTTTGTCCCAGAAAGGTGTCCTCCTGTTGTTTCTCTTTGGTCAGGTCGTGTCCATTCTGTACGATGACCAGGGAGAGGCGGAAAGGGGGGGCGGGACGAGGGTGTTGGCCCTCGGTGACCTTGGTTTGCAGGTCTGCGTTCGGGGGGCAGCTTGCAGCCCTCCACACTCGAACTCGAGCCGGATGAGCATGCCGTTGGTTCTGTTCTAAGTGGTGCGCACGAGATGTTTTCATGGGGGTAGTAATTAGTTGGAAGTAGAAATCCAGAAAGCTACGCTCGATTTGCCCCGTCCACGCACCGGAACCTGAGGCTCAGCCGGGCCATCGATTTGTAGTTCCACACCCCTACAGTAGCTCGCAGCCAAGATGGGAAACCCTGACATCGGTCAAACGACTCATTTTCGAGGCACAGACACGGCTTTTGGTTGGACAACTTAAACAATCCTTGCTTTTAAAGTTCAGTTCCCATTTAAGTCTTCCGTTTCAAAAGCACTCCTGCACCTGTGGAATGGCAAATGGTAGTTCTTCTACCTCTTGCTGGAGCGTAGTGAGTCTGGGGATGGGGCCCGACCAGTTTATCATGTAGCTTTTGCTTGACCTTCCAGGTAGGTCAACGGGTCAGGGTATCCCGGGGGCCATGAGCCACAGCCATATAACTTGGGTCTGTCCAATTACCTGTAACAGTCAGTAAACAATTATCACTATTTTTGAACAAGGCCTTTAGTAACCATCATCATCCACTGTTACTGGTAATAGGATAGACCATGATAGACCCAACATATAACTGTATTTTTGTTTCTTCTCTTCAATCAGTGTTCTAGCCTGACGATCTCCATCTCCGGTGTTCCTCTTTGACCCCGGGATGTGTCACGTTCCTCGCGTGCCGGGGGTTTCCCTTCCCACGCGGTCTTTTCCGGTGTTCTCTCCGCGCGGCGAAGCAACCGCCAGGTCGATAAGTTGGATTGAGGCTGGATGCGCATCGGAAGACGCGGGGAGAGGGAACGACTGGGGAGAGAAAGTGACATGGTAATGGCGCTAAAAGATGCCGTTGGCTGGTTTTCTCCCGCATGGGGTGTTTAATTGTTGAAGGGACACCCGGTGTCGGATTTGAAAGGAGGCGACTTTCATTGACACCGAAGGGGGGGAACTGAGTAGGAGTTTGCATCCTTCATCATCGAACATGCGTGAGGTCGGCATTTCTGCACCTCTCCATTTCTTAAGAAATTCAATGAGCCATTTGACTCCACTTCAAGTTCATGCGGTTTGCAACGAGGAATATTTCCGCACCCTCAACCCATCCCTCGCCGAGTCCGGCCGAGTCGCGTTCTGAGTCTTGCCGAATGTTGACAAGCATGTGGAATTCCATCGGAGACGTATTTTTGGTCTTGGGCGTCTTGGGCGGTGCAACATGTTCTGTAACTGTTGGTAGCTTTTGGGTCGCAGTCATCATTTTCAACAACGGTCCGACCTTTGCAGACGATTTGGTAGCGAATTGAACCGACCTTCCTCCAATTCCAGCGTGGAATCAAGCGTGGAATCAGGCGTGGTTTTCCACCCCGAGGGTCGAAGATCTGTTGCCTCGAGGCATCTTCCGCGGCATCCGCGTCCGCCCGCGGCGCGGCGTGATGAAGCAGGATGAAGCAGGATGAGGATTCGCTGTGACAGCTTCAATGGGATCCTCACCTTGAAAGATCTGAAAGACTGACCAACTCTTCACGATTCTTCACTGATTTTTTTTTCCAAAAAGACTGGAGATCTGAACAAGTCCTTGTGGCTGGCCTCCCAGCATGGTGAAAGACTGGATGGACATCCATGAAAGATGGATCCTGTTGAGAGCTGAAACCGCTGGATCTTCATCACAAGCTTTCGCTGGCGGAGCACAACTTGCCCTGGTTCTGCAGGGTTGCGACCGACCGTCAAGAGAACGGCGCGAAAACAGAAACAGACCGGGCAAGCACCTGCAAGGTTTGTTCATGAACTCTGGCTAAAATGGGGAAGGAACCATTTGTTTTGAATGCATGGAAGAAGTTGGGGGGGCAAGGTTTACCCAGTTTACCCCCAAAAAAAGCATGAAACGACCAGAGCTGGTTTGGATCATTTTCTTGGGGCACCCTTTTCTTGGTTCGGCCCCCCCACAAAAGGACAGCAACGGCTGGGGCCAAAGGGGTGAATCTGTGGATCTTTCGCTTCACAGCGGATCTTCGCCTCCCACAGGGGCGGAGCATCTCGGAGAGCTCCGCAGGGAGCGTTTGGTGTTTGAAGAAGACCTCCAGCTCGAGATGATGATGGATCCGAGGAAGGGGGAAGTTCTATGGGTGGTTTCAGGTGCAACACAAGTATGCTCAATCTGACGGAAGATTACACTGGTTTCAGTACAGATGGCACTGGCCCCCCCCAAGACGTCTTGAAAAGATGAGGGTCCAAAAACAACATTGTTTTGGGGACTGTGCCATCAACTCTGAAACCACTATAAACACTTCTTTCACCATTTATCCAGAGTTTTCCAAAAAACGCCCCAGAGGCTGTCCGATTGAGGATTGACTAAAAACACCCAGGTCGGTTCTATGAGTCAGGCACACGGGGGTGATGCTGCTTTTCGCGGTTTCAGAAGGATGGAACGATAGGATGTGCAATCTTTCTACCAAGACCTTCCAACAGGTCACCACCTGCAACTGTTAAGTCTACAAAAGCCTCCAAAGGAGACCTCTTGGTTTCTGTGCTGGTAGTATTCTGGATCCGGTAGGGCCGGTAGGGGACTTATTCAGCGGAAGAGGTGTTGTTTTGGGTCGAAACACCGAAGTGTAAGTTTGGAGCTTGTGGGTCACTGTCACACGGGCTTTCGGATTCCGACCCTTCACAAACTTGGAGGCCTTTTGCTGCGCCCTCTTCTTGGCTCTGACGAAACAAGGGTGCTGCCATCGATGCAGCCTGTGACATGTGTTTTCTTCTCGTGAGACAGTCATGTCCCTCATCCTTCGATGTTCATTCAAAAGATGACACTTCTTCAAGAAACTTCTCAACTCACCATCTCAGAAAAGTGAACACGTTCAGCGTGTCATACCCTCGTCCATCCCATGCACGGACGAGACTTCCTTCGCATTGATTCTTCTTCCTTCTCGTCCAACGTCCTCGCACCGCCAACGGGTGCGAACGCACACATTTCTTTCGATCGCGATGGCAGCCGAATTGCAAACCGGGGCGAAATCCGCCGGGAAGCCCTGCAGCTTCCGGCAGTGGTCGGACCACCACCGGCGTTCCACCGTTGTAGAAGTGGAGTGCTGGTAGACCTGGTAGATACCAAGAGAGGTTGAGAGACCATATAGGACACTGTAGTGGTACCTATGGGATGCGCTATAGGGCTGTTCAGCTTCTCTTGGTAGGCACTGGGAACTGAGACTCAGTCTTCCTTCTCGCAAGTGGACGTGTTCTTTGGCCAAGCCAGGGCTCGGTGAGAAGATGCCTCGGGCTCGGGACGTTGTTTTGGGAAGCAAGAGAGGTTTTCGAGACCAGAGCGTTCGGACCCTGGTCCGTGAGTGGTTTCCTCTGGGATGGGCGTTCGGACAGCTAGGATGGGCTGATAGGATGGGCTGTGAAAAACCTCTCTTGGAAGCTTTCAGCGGTCTGAAACCAGCAGCTTGACTCCTCTCCGAAGTCCTGGAGGCGAGACGTCCGTCTCTCGCCTCTGCTCCGCTCGACTGGTTGGCCTGGGGCCCAAAGAAACCGAACACGGTCTCCCATGTAGCCTCTCACACTCATGTTCCACCTAATAGAGGTTGAAGGACCCGATACTGTCGACCTAGACTATCCCAGGTGACAGTAACCCTATCGGTGACGGGTCCTATGAAAACGGTCACTGGCTACCTCTCTTTGGACTGCTATCCCTCAAAGTCAAGCTACTCCACCCCCATTTGGATTCGATTGCCACGCTCGCTCGCACCAGTCACCAGGGCTTTCCCCCCCCCTCCATCGCTCACTCGCTGACTCCGATCGGCATGGGCGCCCCTCCGGAGCGCCCATCCAAGGCGCCCCTGGGCTATCAAGCCTTGTCACTGGGCGACCAGTTCGTGACGCGGTTCGTGATCCGAAACGCACGGCTCGAGCACGGCTCGAGAGCGTGCGGGGGGGGTGACCCATGCAGAGTGAGGTAGGCAGCAAGATGGGAAGTTCCTGATTCATCCTGATTCCGCTTAGAGATCATATGGCTGGAGGCGACACATGTTGGAACAAGTTAGATGGGAATGCCTTCAGCTTTCAGCTCGCGAAACAGTTTTTAGAACCGCTTTGCTGGTTGAACAAGAGCTTTCGAGAATATGCCTGTGTTCCTTTACCCTTGGTCCCAAGCAACTAGGTCATTGTTGCTCGACCCGACTCGCCATACGACATAGGAACGCCTCAGAATACCCAGGAAATTCTCGATTGGGTTTGCTTTGCTCAAGATTCAAGAGCAACTGGGGGGGTACGCTTGAGACCAGTGCCGTCAACGTCGAAAACCACTGTGGGCCATCGAAGGTGTGTTTTCCGTGTCGCTGGAAATTCGGTGCTTGGAGAGAGTTTGTATCTATTCTGTCTTGCGCTTTTCTTGGGGTCTGTAGAGACATATACCCAGACACTCCATGTATGCCATATATGCCTACATTGACCCCCTGGCACCACCCCTGGCCGTTTGGACTGCAGTCCTATGGCAGTCCCAGAGGGTTCGTGACTGGGTATGTGTCCAAGACATCGACGACTTCTGTTTCAAGTCTTGTCGATTTGCTTCTGCCATCATCTGACTTTTTGGTGATTTTTTGGTAGTCACGTTTGTCACGTTTGTCACGTGTGGTGAGTGCTCTTGCGACATTGCATTGGTTTAGCTTCAGCTGTGTCCATTTTGGGCTACCACTGATTGGTCCCCCGAAGTACGGATGTTGGATGTTTCAAACAGACTGCGGAGCGCTTCCCTCGTCAAAGCTGTTGGAACCAGAACGGAAGGAACACAAACAGTTACACACCCTCGCACTCTCAAATGACTGCAATGACTTCTGACAAGAGCAGCTTCACCGATCATAGATGGGAATTTTCAGTCGACGTAGATACTGTAGGAAGACATCCCTCTAGTAGGGGTGAAACATGGTGAAACTATATGATGTGACAGCAACCCTTCCTTCAACAGATGAGGCCTGGTGCGCAATCATAGACAAACAAGACAGACTTCCCTCTAGAGTCAATCCATGTGATCTCAATCCTTCCTTCAACAGATACTAACACTCACCCCCAACTAACAATGGAAGTGGATGACCTCCCGACCACTCTACCAACGGGCCGCTGCCCTCGCGGCTCTGCGGCACAGGTCCACCGCCATCGTGAAGTCTGGCTCTGCCCCGACTCTGAGGCGACGAGCTGCGCTCGGCGTCGTGGGCGTCACGACGGGCTGAGCAGAGGTTTCGAGGTTGATAGCTACTCCCCTTCAGTGGCCATGTCTTCCCCGCAGACCTACTGGGTCCCAGCCTGGGTCCCAGCCTGGGTCCCTACTGGGTCCGTGGTTTCGCCGCCGACTTCGGGAACCACGTCGACCCGATCTGCCAGGCCTATGGCCCGCACCAGTGCGGCCGCCGAGGAGCCAACCGAGACCGGATCGAGGGACGCCGGCCGCGGCGCCGAGGTTCGGGGTGCCGAAGAACACATGCCACGGCCACTGGATGGGATGAAACAGCAAACAGCACCCAACTCCATGTGAATTTTGGGTGGAGGATCCTGAAGAAACACGGCGCTAAAGCAAAGGTTTCCCTCAGACATTCTCGTGGAATCGTGGGGAAGCGGCCGAACCTGGGGGCCGTGGAGGGTTTCTCCCAAGTGGAGGGGTTCGGAATCGACCGCAAGACGAGGAGCGTTCGGGGAGAGCTTCATGACGCACGTTTCGTTGGACGCGACGACGTTGGAGAGCATTCTGCCCTAACCAGCCATTCTGGGGCTCTGGATCGTTGGTCTTTTGGGGGATGCTGATAAAGAGTCAAAAGGAAAGGAGCCGCTGAACCTTCTTGCACCGACAGACACTTCCCAGTCTTGAACCTGGGCGTCATTGCTTGGGAGGCCAATCTTTTCGGACTGTGCCGGGTTTCAAGATGACTTTCAAAGCGTATAGATCATCACTCTCCAAAACATCGCCCGGTTCTGCAGTTTCGAAACCGCTTTTTCCTTCATCCTCAAGGGCGACAGGGTCTCGGTGTGGGTGTGGCGCCCGGGGGCGTTCCTGCGGGTGCTGAGGCCCTACTCCCACCCAGAGTCAGGCTGATCGGGGTCAGGGGCAGGCTGCGCAGCGTGATGCCTATGACACCAAGAAGTCTGAACGAAAAGTCGACCGTATTGAACATAAAGACAATGCGAGTGAGGCTAGGTTGACCTAGCATTCTAGATGCGGCTTTTTCCTCCCTTTGATGGTTCTTATGTTTTTAAAGGTGTCCAGAAGATTGGCACTTGGCAACCGCTGTAGAGCAGTTTGATTGAAGCTCCTTCACGACAACGTCCGAGCCTCTGCAGGTCGCGCAGAGGGGGTGTTTCTGAATTCGAATTCACGCGTGTACAGGTTGAAGAACCCAGACCAATGAACCATGGCCGTGGCCTGTAGGAGTGATATATGGAACCTGTAGGAACGCCTGGCTGGCACGAGCAACTCCATCATCGCCAGTGGGTCCTTGGCGGTCGCGGTCGCGCCAGAGAGGCCTTGATGTGTAGTGGTGTGATGGCCCTGAGCCCCGCCAGGGAAGCCCAGATGAGGATGCTGGAAGAAGAGTAGATGACCAGACATCTGAAGATGGTCGGTGGGTCTGCCATCTACAGATCATCTAATTACCCCTGTTCCCCAAAGAACATCATGTGAAGCACGAGGATCTGGACACTCCAATTCCAGCCGCAAAAACTAAGGCCGAAATGGACATCCCCAATGCCGCGCAAGGCTAACGGAATAGTTGTTTGTAGTTACATTGGAGCCTTCTTCCTACAGTTGATGGAAGAACTCTAAAGAGAACATCACTGCCCCAACCAAGATAAGTCCTGAATTGTTGAGGGTAGGCAGTTGGAAAAAGCTTCTGAATCTTTGTCTCACAACAATGAACAGCTGTCGATCATGTCAATTCTGCTGTTGATGGCTGATCATCGGTCATATCCCGGTAGACCGTATGACTACGCCCATCAAACAGCTGCTACATCGGATCTCGGAGCTGGCTTTAGGGCTTTAGGATCAATCTTCCAAAAAAGTAGAGATTCAGGAAGATCAGGAGCTCCCACGGATCAGGATCAATCTTCAAGCTCCTGTGGCTGCTTTAGATTCACCGGATGGCTGCTTGAAGCCACAAGAGCCAGTCACAAGAGTGATAGACTGATTGCCATGCCAGCCATGGCCGTGAGGGTGTATGGCTGCAGCTGAAGGGCGCTGTGATGGAAGTTATGTCATGTCAGACACCAAAAAGGAAAAAGGAACTTCTAGAGGCGAATCAAGGAGCGCAAGCTGTGGAACGAAGCACTTACCACGCAAAACCACCCAGCGCTGGACTCCTGTCGTGGGGGCAAGCGGACTTTTGGAGCTGCAGATGTGGGCCTCACTGCAGAATCAGATGCGACTGTAGTTTTGAAACAGAATGCAGGGAGATGCTCCCGCAGCAGTGAGTTTGAGCTGTTTCGCCACGAGATTGACCCGACGTCTGGCTTTGTAGTTCAAATCCCCAGCACTGCAACTGAATTGGTTCCATTTGCAAGATGCAGGACTTTGGCCTTCAGGTCACCATCCGGGCGGGCTCAGTGACCCGAGTTCTTTGACCAGCGCCGTTCTTTGACTCCAGTTCTTTGACAAGCGTGACCATGGACAGCGCCTTTAGACCCAGATTGGGGATAGATAGCGCCTTTAGACCCTGCCAGAATTCTTTGGCACGTGTGACCATCCGCAACTCAATGACCCAGATTGGAGGGCGAGCCTTTGCAGCTCATTGCAATGGCCGCCCTCGTGGCCGCCGTCGAACGCCTTCCGGCGCAGAGCAGTCTTCGGTACGTCCGAACGCCACGCTGCGACGGCGACGATGTCCATGCACCCCGTACTTCGCTTTCCAAGCGCTTGCGCCAGGGGGGGGAAGTACGAAGAGATCGCCCTGAGGCCCGAGAAGGCGGAAGGGGTTCCTTTGAACCTACCAAATGTTACAAACACCAAACGGACCAAACCAACTCTTCCGTGTGTGATTTTTGGTCTACTTCCTTCATAGTCCTTAGGGTCTACCCATTGGTGGTACTGGTAGTTGGGAGTGTGTGTCCCAAGGCAGGCGGCACTCCTTCGGCCTTCTCGTGAGAGTGTTTCGCACCAAGACGACGGGCTCTTCAGCCCCGAACTTCCAACAGAGGTTGAAGGACCCGATACTGTCGACCTAGCCTATCCCAGGTGACGCTACCCCTATCGGTGACGGGTCCTATATATATGTAAGGTCACTGGCTACCTCTCTTGGGGAGTTTTTGGTTGCGTGACAAGGGAGTGCTCTGAGGTGGATGGGAAGTTCAACGGCCGCATGGCTGGGCGCCCCATCGGGGTTCTGAACCTGCGAAAAGTAGAACCTTGTGCCGAGCGGCGGAACGTGAGCGGCGGAACGTGGCTGTAGGTCGCCCAGGCACCCCGGTCGACTCCTGAAAATGAACAACATCCTGTCATTTTCGGGGTGTGAACCTTCCATGGTTTCGGCGTTTTTATTTATTTTTCCTGTATTGGAGGCACAGCGGTTGTGCCTCGCTGATCGGCGATTGGGGGGGGTCTGATCAACACCCGCTTATTGGCTGAATCGCATGACGGAATGGGGAATTTAAATGGGAGTACGGAGTTTTCACGAAGGCTTTCCGTGTGGTTCTGCTAGGGCCATGGTACATAAATGCTACTTCATGAACTTCAAGACCAACCTGAATGACCCCTTTCCAATCACAGGTGCAACCACGTCTCAGACACAACGGGCTGGACTCATTTCTCGGCACGACGGTAAGACGGCTGGGATACCAACCTTTCCGAAAAAACCTTCAACCGTATGGCCCCAAGAGTTCCAGACAACATGTGACCATTATGTAGGGGCACATTCTTTTGTCACTCCCAACAACCCACCACAATCCCCCTAGCCGCGCCGCTAGCAGCTAATTCCATGTGTTGGTCTTGGGCTGAAAGGCTTTCGCGGGGTCTGAATGGTCCGCATCACCACATGGACCAGACTCTGAGATAGAACAGCTGAGAACGCATGCCTGCCTAACCTCACCCCAACCTCTTGGAAGCATGCTTCCCTCAATAAGAACATCCTGAGGGGCCCCCAAAGCTATTTTTCAAAAAGCAAACTTCACTTAACTTAACTTCAAGAGGACTGGCAGAATCCTCTGGATTCTTTCATACGAACACATATTTGTTTTAGGAGAAACGTCCAAAGGCTGGCGGGATCCTTTGCGGGATCCTATATCCCAGTGGGTGCGGCAGATGCCAAACAGAACAACCGACCGCGGGGTCTCTCGATTCCAATACTTCATGTAAGCAGATGAATAAGGCACCTCATATGAAGGGCTACAATCATCAATTCATATTTCTTTTGGACAACCAAGCGTATAGATAGAAAAGTACATCCCCACGAATCATGTATTGGACACCGTGCCACTATCTATTTGGGACCACTATAATCAAGCGTCTACATGATGCTTTGCTCGAGGAACATTCCCGAAAAGCTCCTGTTCCCAGGTCGCTCAGGGCTGCTGGGGCACAGGCCCCAAGAAATCAGGCGGGCGTTGCGTGGGATGTGAAGATCGCGTCACCTGGGGATTGTGTTTCTTTTTTTTCATGACTTGGCTCATCGGCTTGTGGGTTTCCTAAGACTTGGGACGTGATGGCCGTAGGATTGGGGTGGTTTTTTCAAGACTTGACAGCAAAGCGTGAGGTTTCTAAGACTTGGCATTGTCAGTGGCTGCGGCTGTTACCGGATCGACGACGGACAGATTGGACACCATATTGGGGCGGTTCCCAAAGCATGTGTGTTTATCCTCCACATTTTGGCATGGCTGAGAAACCTTGAGAAACACGGGGATTTCACCTTGAGCGTCGAATTCTTTACATGTTGGAAGCAGGGGTGGCCCTTCCACCACACCATGGATCGAAAGCTTCTTCACAGCTGAAGGCGTGTTCAAGAAGAACTTGCCAAAGCATATTTCCGACAAGAGCAAGACCTTTGAGGCCCGCCTGGGGAAGAGTGATCTTTTCTTCCAGTCGTTTTGCTATGTTTTGTTCGTTTCTCAGCGCCATTGGCAAAGTTCACATCTTTGGTGAGATTCTTGAGTGCAAGTATACCTTATACCTTATACCGAATAGATCTTCCGACTGTGCAACATATCTGCCTTTTCATCCATGAAACCTGCCAAAGTTGGCAGACATTTTGCATAGTTGGAAGATCTATAGGTACAACTGTTATCATAAGTGGCACTTAAGAGTTTCATCCTGTACTTTTGTTCTCACAAGTGGAGGCTCTGAAAAACATTCTCAGTGCAAACCCTTGTCAAATGGGTTTACGCAATAATCTTCCTTTCTTGGACCAGTATGACCAGTCATTCCTTTACTTCCCAAGTGGCAACCCAACTTGTTGAAGGCAAAGCCACCTGTCCATGTGGGTATTTCAGGTATTTCCACCGTATTTCTTCAAGCAAACTGATAGTTCTTCATGTTCTATACTGATAGAACATGAACAAATACAATATTTCCACAGTATTTCAGGTTCTTCATGTTATTGTAAACTTACTCAGGATGGATCCCAAGACCTAGGGGTTCTTCAATGAGTCACCCGCCTGGCCTCAGCGTTCCGTTGCGACAGTGGGTCAAACTGACCCACCGACCCCCCGTGGCGCACGGTTTCGGTTGACATCCGGCCCGGCCACGAGGAAGCTCATCTCTTCTTTTTATCCAGGTGGCCCTGCCTCCTTCCGAAAAATCAAGTAGGGAGGCAGGGCCACAGGCTAAAGAAAGAAGAGCTAGGAGCTTACTTTCTACATTGCCCCGTTTTTGGCCCACAGCCATATGAATGGATTCGAGTTAAGCTGATGGCGCGGGGCCTGGGAAGGTGTTCTGATTTGGGAACCCTTGCGGATCAGTTTTGTGCAGTTCCTTCATCCTCTCATCCGGTCACGTGCTTCCTCTCATCCGTCTCTGTCGGGAATTGTTTCACACGGAGCAAGCGACCCAGGGCCAGGGAATAGCAGGACTCGCTAGCTAGAGACCAATACCTTGGGTTTGTCCGAACTTACCTGTAGAGCCGTCGGTAAACAAGAACATCATGATTTTACTAGGACAACCCGTAGTCACTACCATTGATAGACCAAGGCACATCAAGTCCCTTGGACTTCTTTGGAGCCCTTACATCGAAGCAGGTCCCGTCCAGCAACTGATCCCGTACACCGCGAGAGTTCACGCCCGTCTCGCCTGCCATTGGTGGGGGAGATCCACGCCAGGTAGGAGTCCTCGTGAGCATTCCTTTGAGGGTGATGATCTGTGATGATGATGATGATGATGATGATGAAGAACAACAAAACAACATTGGAATTGGCTGTTGACCAGTTGTGCATCATCGTCTTTTCAAGAAAACAGGTCAAACGTTGCTTGATCCGTCTGGATGACTCACGTCTTGCCCCGCCAGGCCGCGGAGCATCCCGCCACACAGCCCCGGGGCGGAAGAGAGACAGATCTGTTTGGTGAGGGGTTTCGGGACAAATCGATAGAGGAAAAAGGAGCAATTGTCCACTTCAATGGTGAGACTCTCAGAGAGTGTAAAGATACTAGATGTACTAGGAGATATCTATCTGCGCTGCAAGAGGGGCAGTCGAAGCTTTGGTCACAGCTCTTTTTCAGATGCCTTGTCATGAGTCACGAGTCATGGGGGTCGTTCTGAAAAGGAATGGATGTCTTGTCGCTCGTCACCGCCTGTCATCCTGTTTTCAAGTCTGAACATGATCTCATGATCCCAATTGAAGCGTGGCGAGACATGTTCGACACAACTTGACAGGCTCTTTTGGGGGCTCTGTGGCGAGCTACAGACTGACTGCTGACCATCCGAAAATGATCATATATTTGTCTATAATATCATGTTCACGTGTCCACCAAGGTACAGACTCATCACATTGCTTCAATAAACATGCCTCCTGGACAGTTTGATCTCAATGCTTGACCAGGATGGAATTCTGTGTTCAGGATGAGCATGGATGAGCCAAAAACCAAGGACCATCCAATTTATATTTCTGGAATCATTTTGGTCCACACATAGCTCACTGCTGGTCTAGCCACTCGAACACTTTCGAGGAAGGCTATGCGATTGTCCGATCGGTCTGTAGAGGTCTTGAGATGAATATGACCTCAAGCAGAAAGACGACAGAACATCTGGTGAACTGATACCCAATTGAGGTGACCATCTTTGACTTCCGCCTCACCATGAGGCCCCCCAAAAAAGCCAGCCAGGCCGTGGGCCCTCCAAACCACCCGCGGCGACGACCGACGGAAACGGCACCGTCTGGAGGTTCCGGCGCTACTACGAACGCAGCGACCTGCCGATCTCGGTGCATCATGGTACCTCGCCCTCCATCGATTGGAAGGCCGGACGCGCGGCGAGCGAAGGCGTGGTCAGTCCACGGCGGAGGGAAGAGGTGCCGTGAGGCTCTGCAGAGGTGGGGTGGATGTTCTCGGTGATTTGCAGGATGACTTGCAGGATGTCGTTCCAACTGGTGAAGCTCCGGAGAAGATGGACATTGGTGATGCAGGTGCACCTGTAGGTGACCTGTAGGTCTCACGAGCCACTCAAGACCTTGGAACCCTACAAAGAGATTTCCTGATTGGACAGGAATCCCAAGGTGTTCATGATCTTCACCAAGTCCCAAGTTTTCCAATCACATGAGGAAGATTTGGGATATCCATGGCTATCCGAAGATTCGAGTCATAAGAACCACAAATCTCCGATGGTTTTAAGAGGTATATACGAGCCGCCATCTGCTGGTTGAATCAGCACGCACCAACATGTGGATGAATGTTGGGCGGGTGCGGGTGGGGTAACAACCCAAGGTAAGACTGATGAGATATGGCTGTGAGTCATGGCACCGGGGTACCTCGGTCGACCAGAGAAAATGAACAGAAAGGATTACCTGGGAGGTCAAACCTCCCCTACCTTTCCCATATTCTTGGGGCCCTCTGGGCCTTGGGGTCCTCAACTTCCCTAAGGTCTGATGGTCCTTCGAACCTTCGATGGTCGAGCTGAGTAGATCGCGAGATCGCGGACTCTGATCTCTCAACGTCTCGGATCGGGTTGAGGTAGGCTTCATCGGTTTGGACGTGAGGGTTGGGATGCGACCATCAACTATACATACACAACTTCATATGCTATGATCTGCTGGGTTTGCTCAAGGTGATAATTGTTATTCTTGTTAATTTTCCTGGTTAAGTCACCTTCTGGGAAACATGTTTTTGCAGCTTCCGTATGAAGCTAATCCAAGAAACACAATATACCGACCTTGTACATCCTTGTACTGTTCTTTGACCACCAATATGTTGCGGTGTGAGAAGACCTGCGCCACAAGTCTTCTGTGAAGAGTTCACGAACAGGGGTCTAAAGATATCCGTTTGACAGGACAAGTGGCAGAACCCAAAAGATAGGATCATGTCGGGTGGCAGACGATCATTGGTTAATGACTCAATGACTGACACGAACATGTCCCTGGAAATACACCAAACGACCGAGGAAACTCTATTTCTTTGTTTCCGTGGACACGTCTTCGCTGTGATGTGGACAGGACATAGGCGTAGTCTTCACCGATTTCTCCCACCTTGTGGAACGAGCAAGAGTGTTCTTATCCAAGAACAGCCCTGGATCGACAATGTCTGCAGTGGCTCTTCGGTCTGCTTTTTGGATCCTCGAGAAGACCGCAGGAGCATCAAGTCCAGCTAGGATCAAGCGGCACATCCACTCACTTTCAGGATCTTAAGGTCCAAAAGCCACACCAACATGATAGTTGCTGGTTGGATAGACCCTTCTCATGTTTTTGCAGCTTCACATCTGCGTTTTTTTGCGTTCCAGGTGGAGCCGGAACGTTTGGATTACATCTACTTGCTCCCCATCTTCTTCGATGGCTTGGTGGAACGCGTCAGCCCGTAGGGGGGCCTGGTCCAAAGGAACGGTCCACACCATGGAGACGTGGTTGGTGTGAAGGAAGGTGCCAGGTCTTGCCGGTTTAGAAGGTCCACTTTTCTTTGCCATATACTTGTTTGAGGGAACGAGCACCAAGTGAAACATCCAGAGATCGCTTGAAAAGGTCTTGCCGGTTTACATATCATTACATCCTTTTGCATCCTTTTGCATCATTTTGGATGATTTTGGTCTCCTAGGTGGTGCCAGAGAACTCTGGTGTGTTTCTAGATCGATGCATCGGCGTGTGTTCTTCAACATATCGCTTGCACAGAGAGGCGAAAAGACCAAGAACATGTGCGACGGCGAACGAGTCCGAGTCCTTACATTTAACATCAAACCCAGTCCTGCAGCGCTGCGCGCATGTTCTTGACCACCTCATGCACAGGACGAGTTCAGTAGATGACTGGGCACCCTCTGGGGGTAGCATGGCCGAAGCAATTCCGAGGGCCATGTTTGCGGGCAACAGAGCTCAGAGCTCGGGCCATCGTTTACAAAGGCAATCGCTACTAGTAACAAGAAGCTACTAGTAGCTCCTGGCGAAGCTAGTAGTAACAAGGGCATCACAGCTAGTAGCTTCTTGCTACTATAGTAGTAATGCCAGGAGCAACTATAGTGCAGTGCTGTCAGTGCCCATGCGCCAGTGCAGTGCACTTGGCAGATTCGATTCTCAATCTCTTTGGCCGACAGGAACCAACCGAGTGTCGATTCTGAACTTCCTCCACTCCCCCACAGATCTGTCCAGTCTGGTCCAACACCCAGTTCGGTGGGTGGAGCAGGTCGCCACGGGTTCGCGTCCGCGGTGCGCCAGGTATAGCTTCTTGGCTTACAGAGGCATCCAGGACCGCTCCCCCGCAGCTGCAGCTTCGGGTGACCTGCCGTGGAGCCTACGGCTCGCTCCGAGCGACGGTCGTCTGGGGAGTTGTTCAGCACCACGGAGTCCTCGGAGCTTCGGAGCTTCGGGCGGAGCTGAGATTCGGAGTCCAAGAGGCCGAAGCGTGGAAGGTGGGAGTCTTTCGGTTGAGAGGAGTCTTCGGTTCATTTCGGATCATCCATGTTGGCACAGAGAGAGAGAGAGAGGGGGGGGGTACTTTTTAAAACCCAACGATGTGATGAAGCAGAGTCTACCCCACAGTGGCGAGGGGCATTAAAACTGCTAAGCTTTGAAGATATCGGTCAGTGCCGTCTCACGAAGATCAGCAGAGACTTGCCCCGAAAAACACCGAAAAAGGGTCTCTACTCATCCACTTGGGGCAACAGGAACTTGGAACGGTGCAAAAAACCAGGGCCCCCGTGAAACGGGGTGTCCAACTCTAGCTCTTTAGAGGTTAAATATCAGGGATGTCCACGAAGCAACCCTGGCTCGGGGGCCCTGGTAGGCGTTCTGACCCCCCCCCCGAGTTCGGTTTGGAGTCTTCGACCTGTCTACCCAGCTGACCCGGAACAAGACGACTCGGGGGTCTTCCTGCCCAAGTGAAACACCCTGATTTGGTTGGGATGTGGTGGATGATGTTGACATACCCACCTTGGTATTAGACTACATACCATGGGATATCATGGGATGGTGCTAGATTACATATCCACCTATACATATACTGCTTCTACTACCCACCTTGGTAGGTCAGTGCTTCTATTTTTTCGGCCTCCCTCGGTCTCCATCCTTCTCGGACCGACCAAGATCGCCGAGACCACCGACACGGGGTTCTGGACGATCTTCGACATGCAGGTTTGATGAACCCGGGAGGGGTCCCGCATAGCTTTTTCCTTGAAGCTCTTAGGCACCATCATAGACCCCGAAATGATCTTGCCAGTAGTCCTGAGTACGAACGAGACCCCATAGCAGGGCATAGACGTGGCCGAGTGAGTGATTCTCGTTTTGGGCTTCACCTTGGACGGTCCTGAAGGTTTGTGGGAGCTTTTGGGGCTTTTGGACAGATTTGTGGATGCCACATCTTGACGAGCAAAATGGATCAAAAAGTCCCCAGCCCCTCTTGACAACATCCACATCTTGACAACCCAAAAACGATCAAATCAGATAGAACTGATAGAACAGTACCTTCTCTGCTTTTGGGAATGGTCCAGTCCGGAGCCCCAACGAGCGTCCATGTCCACCGAGCCCTTCCAGGTAGGTCAACGGAGATTTCACTTTGAAAACGCACGTTGGAACCGGTTTCAAGCTTGCAGTTCCCTAAACTTCCGTTCGACCATCAAAAAAAAGGAAACGAACTGGTTTTGGTCGTGTAAAATCCTTAGTTGCTTCGGGATTCAGCCTATAAATTTCGTCTTTGGACTTCTAGGGAGTTCCAACGTGAGAGCTGAATTCTTCACGACACTACACCCTTGGGGATCCCCAAAATGAACCCTCCACGACACCAAGCCAAACCACCCTTCCTTACCACCCCCTGCGGTGCTTGGGGGCTCGCTGGGGTCGCCGGTTTCGGTCGTTTTGTTGGGTCGAACACCAAGACATCCGCGACCACGACCGCATCCGGTGCGTTGGGCTCCAGCGTTTTTCCGCGGTGGTTGGGTCGATTTGCCAAAACGACCAATGAGCTTTCATCCACTCCCAGTCCACGCGCAAGGCAGGATCGTCATTTTCGTGCAGCGGTCGTCCGGAGATGGGTGGGTGATTTGGACCGTCTGATGGCGGAAGAAATGATAGACCACTTTGCTCCACTTCGATCTGGTCCACTAGCTGACCGACTTCGGTCTTTTCTCGATGAGGTTATGTACTGGTTGCAACCTTTTTGCAGGGTGTGCCAGCTCCTCTCGATGTGACCTTGGTCGCCAGAGTAGGTGACTTGGGGCGACAGGTGACTTGGGAGTGGGTTTAGGGGTGCGACGGATTCCCCGTAGTCTCGTAAAACGATTCAACTGTTAAGGCAACCTGATGATCAATACATATACAAACTCAATTACTGTATATAGTCTACAGGCTCTTATTCGGAGGAGTTGAAGCCATTGAATAGACTTTCCAAGGGTACGACAATGGCTTCCAATGTTGACCAGAGTAGACACTCTTTTCTTATAAGAGCGTTGAAAACACGTCTCGACCATGGTGATCTTCTCAACCTTAGGACCGAGACTCCGCCTTTGGTCGGATGAAACAAGCTCTCATCCTTAGATCTGTAAGACTCAGTAAGACCATAAGTTAGTCTCCTTGCAGATACATGAAAAGGAAGAAGATGTTGTCCCGGTGCCCATGGCACCCTTTTCTTCCATCAGCATCCGTCGTTCGGCCTCGTTCTCCGTCTGTCCTCCCCAGGCGAGTCGCCGCGGTCGAAGACGGAGGATGCCGATGAGACGAAGCCCGGGAGGGGGACGGAGGGACCGGACCCGGACCCGGCGGGAAAGGAAGGTCGTGGGACGTGGATCGGTTTGCGGATGGTGATCGATTTGAGGGGGGAAACAACTCAAGGCGTTAGACTTGCCAGGAGGGTGTCTCTTTGATATGATCACATTACATAGCATATGTGTATTTTGCACATACATATAGCAATACTTTAATATAGCTATGATGCGTGTTGTGGCGCTGTGTGAATGTGTTCAAGGATTTGTGCCTTACGCTCGGTGATCGCCAAATTTCGCAGAGGTACCTTCTTGTATCAATTTCATTGGAATGCACATCGATTCCATAGGTGTCCCGGAACATGGGAAACTATGGGGATTACCAGGACTTGTACCACCCCTGGAACAGGGGTGGTCCGTGGTAGAATCTTGATGAATCTTGTACCAGGACTTGGCTTTGGTGGAACTGTCGGGCAACTATTGGAAGCTATCAAGGATACCATTGCGTAGATTTGGGACAAGGATGCACGGGGGGTGCCCTGCATCAATCAAATATATATATATAGGTTAGGATGGGCCAGTTTACAAAGCGAGTGGATGTGGACGATAGCACGGGACCTCCCGGATAGCGGACGAGATCTGCGGTTTGCTCACACGTCCTGCGGGTCCCAGTCACAAGTTGTCACGCGGTTTGCGGCCTCCCTCCGCAAACCGCATCAGATAGACGTTTTGCACATCAAAAGAAAGAAACAACTGTAACTATCAGACACTCCAAGTTCATGAGCAAAATACACTATAATACGATTATGTAACTATGCATGGGATTCCTTTTAAAAGCTCCTCCAACCACTGTTTTAAACCTACGACTTTTTTCCAATCACCCTGAGCTTTTTATAACCCTTCCCGAAAAGCATATTTTAATTCCCTAGAACCTCTTCCTTTTAACCCCCTAACCCTCTTGTTGAACCCCCAACCTCTATTCTTCAATCCGCCGACCTTTTTTTCAACCCCGTCAACCCATTTTCTAACACCTTTTTTCCAACCCCCTCAACCCATTTTTAAACCCTTCCCGAAATGCTTTGTGTTTAACTCCCTAGAACCTCTTCCTTTTAGCCACCTAGCCCTCTTTTTGAACCGCCAACCTCTTTTCTTGAACCCCGAACCTCTTTTCTTCAACCCGCAACCTTTTCTCAACCCCCGGCCCGCAACCCATTTTCTAACCCTTCCCCCCAAAAAACATATTCACTAGAACCTCTTCCTTCTAACCCCCCCAGCCCTCTTTTTCAAATTTCATGGCCGGCCGCCCCCTCCGAAACAAAAGACGAGTAGGAGATTCACAAAAGACTTGCTGGGTAAGCAAAAAGTCGAGAGGTTAGAACAAAGGGTTGGTGACAAAATAGGCTTGGAGATGCTTGGAGGTTAAAGAAACGTGGTTGTGGTTTTAACAAGGCTGTGAGGTTAGAAGAAAGGGATTGGAGGTTTAAAGCAAGGGTGGTGAGATTTAAAAAAGGGTTGGGCGGGGTAATAAAAAGGGCTGGAGGGTTGGAAAAAAGGATTACCCTGTTAACTATACTTTAATGGTTCAGTTATTTTTTTGTACTATAACTAAAACCATTTTCAACTCTTTTTTCGCTTCCACCAGGTCTGTCAGCTCCGCGATCGCGCGGGCCTTCGCGCGAGAGAAGTTTCAAAGGCCTGTGGCGAAACGTCGCCGGCGGAAGCTTCGCGCGCCGCCGCCGCGCCCGAAGTCAACGTGCGCTCGAAGCCGGGCGAAAGGTGTTGGATGCCCATGAGCAGATATGATCGCTTGTAGGAGGTTCTTTATTTTTGCCACGCACGGACAGCCGTTTCTTTGGTGCGCTGGTTACTTAAGATGATGACTTTTCAACTCCACCCATTCAGGTGGAGGGTCAAACGTTTGGAGCGGCCCATGGCCTACATGTGATGCCACTTCGAACACCCTTCGGAGGGACATATAGATCGACCACTTTGCCGGATGACTGTGGCTTCTTGTTGGAAAAGAACAGTGCCGGACACCGTGTTAGCTACTTTGGACACAGCCCGGATTCACACCGAGCATCCCAAGCCCCTGAGGCCATCTGAGGCCACCAGCCACTCACTCTCACTGAGGCCTTTTGTCTAGTCAAGATCAAACAAGAGCACTTCTCGCACCCGCTCCGGGTTGGTCCACAAAACCTGGTCCTTGACTCCGCGGGATCCGCGCCAGGCGTGTGATGTCCTTCGTAGCGATTGTCGCGTATGTGATGTCGGGTCTCACCATCGTGGTCGTGAACAAATGCCCGGGGGGGGGGCGCGAGTCAGTTGGGGTGGCGCTCGTGGTCATTTCGGTGGGTTCACTTCTCCATACTTCTCCACTTGGTTATGGCTTTTGGGTCAAGCATCATCTACAGGATGAGCTTTTGGGCTGTCCTCAATCACAACAGGCAGCCGTCCGGATGCTTGAGTCTTCTTGCTTGACCCCTCGGGTCGGAAAGCACTGTTCCACAGGGGTTTCGGTCAGTCGGATGTTCGGTCAGTCAGCTTTGACCTGAGGTTCTCCCCCACCTCTTTGCGCCAAGACTTGAGAGATCTCACCTGTATACGGAGCTTCTGTATAGTCTAGCTTCGGCCAGAGAGTCATCTGACCGAACGTCGTGAGTCTCGAGTCTTCACCTCACCTGGACGTCGTCAGGTCCTTGTCGGGGGCGTCGAACGACCCATACCGACGACGATGACGAACGAGAATGGGCTCGGGTGAAGCAGGGTAGATAGGGAACATGGGTGAACCAGTGTAATCAAGGCATGTGAACCCGGTGAACAGCGCGGGTGCTGGTACAGCACCCAACCAGCTGGGATCTGTTTTTTTGGGCTGCACGATTTCCTTTTATCGGGGAGAAGCTACGAACCGGTGGAGGCCATCGCTAGGAACGGTTGGAGGCCATGGCGTAGCGATCGAACGCTACGAACGTATTGGGGAGAGAAACGGCTGGAGGCCTCCCATCCGCCAGGGCCAGTTTCGCGAGGACGCTACGAACGTAACCAGCTTCGCTCCTAATTAGGGGCTCCGCCAGCATCGCGACCGACTCGTCCGGAGCGATCGGACGCTACGAACCGAACGGGGCGAAGCTGGCCGTACTACGAACGGAGCAAGGATGCTACTATAGGACCTTTCTGTGGAGCTGAAAGGGATCTTCCAGCAGTCACGCCGCTGCGCCCTGTAAGTTGGCAAGGCGTTGTACGTGACAGTGGCCTACATGCACCCGCGTTGGTGTCGTGTGGAGCCCCGTTTTTTTTTGATTGTCTCATGATTCGGGTATGTAAGAGAGGCACCCAGAAGGGGGTGGAAAGTCAAATATGACGTAGGTAACCAGTTCATGAAGCTCTCCCGGCGGTTCTCATCAAGGGTTTACATTAGCCTTTGAACATTGAAGGCATGTTTTGAATCCAAGCTCAGAGCCCCTCTCTATTTTGCAGGTACTGTAGCCTTTCGGCTTCTCGTTTTGGAGACTTTCTCCCTTGACCAATTGGTGATATTGACCTCACAGTGTTGACCTGCATAGTTCCTAACGCTGTGATTTAAAAAAACGTGAGGTGGCAGGGTTTCTTCCGTTGTCGTCCCTGGCCCGGCCATGGAAAAGGATAATATTGTACTTTTTTCTCTCACCGAGAAAGGAGAGAAAACGACTTCGAGCTCACGCTCCAACGGAGCGGGTGACGGATGACCTCTAGAGATGGGGAGGTGGTGACGGCCTTGGAGCGAGTCGCTCACCCTGCTCAAAGCCTAGGAGGTTCTAAACGATGGCCAACCCGTGCGGCCTTGGCTTGTGGGGTTCGCTATGCGCGCCATGGGGGTTCGTTCTTCGATAGCGCAGCTTCTTTCCCACAGTGACTGGGAAAGACGACGGGGGCCACAGCCATAATATGGGTTTGTCTTCTTTTAAGGTGTCCAGGTTATTTACGGCTGGGATGTTCGACTTAGGCGAAGCATACCCCGAAGCATACCCTCTCAAAACGCTATTACTATCTACTTAGTTTTCACACTGTGCGAAGCATACCCCGAAGCATACCTCCGAAGCATACCCCGTAGTCAAGCATCCCGGCCCGGGAACGTCATATGTGAACTTAGTGGAAGAGCCATGTCCTTTTAGATAGTCGGCCTGTCCTTTTAGAAAACATGTTCAACCATTTTCTGACTGGTGCTTAGTAGGGAATAAGGGAATGAGCCCCCAATAGAGATTCTATTGGATCCATTCCCTCATTCCCTGCGAGACGCACGTCAGTTTTTGAGACACATGAAATTGAGCGCAAAAAGAGCGTTTTTCCACCCCGCGAGAGAGACAAGAGGGGCCCCCCCCTTGGTCTGAAGCCGGACGTTCATATGTCGCCCGGCGTGGGGGGTCCTCTTCGAGCCGCGCGTGTCATTCTGGGACGTTGGAAGAGCAGCTGGCGTCCCCAAGCTCCAAGTCCCACCTCTTGCGACGTCGCGGGGGCTGGAAGTGTGGAGATCCGTGAGCCAAGGTCCATGGGTGCTCTCTTCACCGCCATGACAACCCGTTTCCTGGTCTTCATCGGCAAGGCCTGGGGATTTGGTTGTTTCAAGCAGAGAGGCTTTTTGTAACAGAGACAGCACACAGAGGGGCCTTCTGGGAGAGTTTCAAGGCTTGAGGTGTCAAACAACTTGAGGTTTCGAGGCTTGGAACATGCAGTTTGACCAACAAGGACCATCAACTCTCAACCCAGCAGCTGGATCTCCCTGTGTCTCAAAGCCGGAGGTCGACCATGTGATGTTCCCCACCTTCGACATCCTTCGACTGACCATGTGTTGGCCATCATATTCACTACATTTTGTTTTAAGAATATGTACGTATACGTAGATAAACAAATACCCCTATAATACCCATGCATTCTTGGAAAGGCGAATGTAAAAGGGTCATTGGAGACTCAGGGTATATCATATTTATGTGTGAAATCCTTAGTTGATTCGGTAGTCAGCCTATTAAATTAATGGTTGGCCAGAAAGCCTAGGGTATATATAATATATATATATATATACAATATATATATAATACATATATAATGATCTATTGTTCACAGTTCACAGTTCGGCCTTCACTCTCGTCTTCCGGTCGAAGGTCCGGTCGGACGGGCCTCGCGGAGCCTCGCAGGTGGAGGTGAGGGAAGTGGACCTGACACCGCCCGGGGACCCGGGTCCCGACGCGCGGGACGCGACGCGGAGGCGACGCGAGTCGGTTCGGAGCGGGACGGTCGTGTCCTGAAAAGCCGGTCTGAACATCCACGTCGAACATCCAGTGGGTCGAACCGACGTCAGCCCCGCATGAATCGAAGGCCACGATATATACCTTCCTTTTTGGTGTTTTCGATCGGTGAACATCCGGAAATGGATGATTTTATCAGGTGCTGGGATGCTGCGAAGTCTGTGTCAGATCTGTTTCGATCGTTCCCTTTAGATGAAACAGAAGACGTTTTTGCTTGGCCTTGCCTGGAACCCCAGTCCCAACCAGAAAGAAATGGATGTTTCCCCAGTCCCAGCCATTTCCGATCTAAAGGATTTCAATTGCAATATTGGAAGAACCAATTGTTTCTGGTTGGGACCGGGTTCCCAGGTGGGGTGTGTGTGGCCTTGGGACCGGGGACGTCCAAAGAATCGACGAAAAGAAAACACGGTGGCTCGCGCCGGCCAAGCGACTGATGTTCGAGGCTTGTTCTTAGTGTCTGGGTATAGACAACTCCTGTGCTGCGTCTTTTCTTACTGGCGTTCTAGACACCTGAATGATGCCTCAGACGTTGCCTGAAGTGTGGATGGATCAATTCATCTTGCTCACGCAAGAAATTGCAATGCACGATTCGGCGACAAGCATACATTGCGACATGCCCGTCAGAAAGACACATGGTCTCATGGTCCGCATGCTCTTTTGAACGAACTCGGGGGAAGCGTCGCCGCGGGGGGCAAGCGTCGCCGCGCGACGACCTCCTCGGCGCTGAGGTTGGAGTTTGCAATTTGGCGTGCTTTCCCTGTGGGTGTGCTGGCCGCTGGCAGCTTGTGGCCCCTCGGCGCGACGTCGTGCCGCTCGACCCGACGACGGCTCGGCGGTGAACCTCGCGAAACGCACCGTTCGGCGGCACCCGGTTCACGCGAAACGAGTCGGGTTCGGCGGTTCGGTATCACTTCCAGCGGGGGGGGACGACCCTGGGAGTCCAACAAGACCATGCAAAACGGTCTGACTAGGCCGGTGCTCCGAGTTCAGGAACTTCCTGAACACTTGGGTGGTGCCGAAAATAGTCGACCTGGACTTCTAGGGGGGTAGACAAGTGTGGATGTGCGGGGCGGTCTTGTACCTGGTACCTGGTACGAGATGAGAGTCCAACGGTAGCTCCACTCGGATCTACCAGGATTTACCATTTGTGGGTAGGACACCGACTGAACACCAAGGCATAAGATTTGATACTTGTGGATTGAGAGTAGATGGCACCAGTTACCCAGTTACCCCAAGTTTGGTGGTTGAAAACATGGTGGCCCCCCCGTCCGTCGGACGGACATCATGGTTTCCCCACTGTCTTCCGAATCCGATGGGTTCATCTTGTTCGGACCCCGGCGCAAATTGCTGAGCTGTGAGTCTGTCTGTATGCCGGTGGTTCCTTTTCTTTTTGAATTACACATATATGATTCTGATATACTATTTATTTTTAAAAAATATATTATAGGTCAAGACTGGATCAGAACAGCACGTGCTGAGCTCAGAACGACTGAGATGACGTCGGGGGGGTGCCATTTTCGGTACTATATCATCTCCCCAACTGCAGAATACCAGATCTACCAGATGCCTGTCCATTTCCGCTTCACCGAGTCTCTTAAAACCAACAGCTGCCCCAACCGCCCGCCACCGCGTCGACCTCGACCAACAGCCCCTCGCCCGCCCGCCACCGCGTCGTAGCCGACACGCCGACACGCCGCGTTGACCAGTTTTGGCAACATGTCCTACATCTATTTGGATGCGGGCTTTATTCAGATGCTCAAGGCCCTCGGATCCGGGCCGGGGCCGCGGTGACGTGGAGGCTCCGCTGATTGGCTCTGCTACATGAGGCTACCACGCATGCGGAGACTCAGATCATCCCCTGCATGGCGTTGATTGGGGGAAGTTCCAATCGCTTTAGGGTTGAACCTCCCAAAGCCCGAGGGAGTTTTCAGCTGGAGTTCTTTGTTTTTCTCATTTTCCTCAGAGACATCACCTAGCTATGAAGGATATAAACTCGCATGAAGGATATGTGCTGTAAGGATATGAAGAACTCTTCGTTTCATTTTCTCATTTTATCCTAGCAATGTCTACGAAGGATATCAACTCGTCGCTTTGACTGGGAGTTCTTCGCATGTGGTTCTCGGAGCACTGACGTTGGAGGTGTTAGGGGAGGTGGGAGGAAGGGAATCTTCGATTCCACAGCCCTTCCTTCCGTGAAAAGGCTCTTCATGGGGTGAAACGGCTCCATGTGCTCCACCTTTGAGGTTGTTCTATGCAGGGTCTCGGGGTCGCCATATCTTCAGCCATGATCCTCTGGTTTTGGCAATGGACCAGGTCCACTCCAGCTCCAGCTCCAGCTCCTGCCTTCCAGGCCGGTACTCCAGCGTTGCTGCTCTTCGTGCTCTCTGTGTGCAAGATCGAGGCGGCGAGTCCATCGGACGGGCGAAGAATCCGATCGAGGGTGTTGACCATCGGGGTATCCGGCGAGAGCCGGCCTATGTACAGCAAGTGCTGGGGTGGAGGTGTGTTTCCTGGTGGCGGCTTCTGCGAAGGATCTGCTGTTCCGAGTGACGATGCACACACACTCAGGACATGTTTTTTTTAGCTGTTCGATTGGCACCAAGCCCCCTGCTTTGAAGCCTCAAAAAAAAACACTCCCTCTGATTCCACGGGCTCCACAGACCTTCACCGAACCTTCACCTGTTCGACTTGGCTCTGGCCAGTCACGAGACTTGACCTCGCTGTGCTTGACCTCGGTGGTGAGCAGCGCAGCGGGACATCTGATGGGTTGAGCAGCTGTTCGGTCCCAAGAAGCGTCCTCTCCGGTGGTGGCTTTCGAAAAGCCACGAGATTCGAAGAAGCCATACGAAGAAAGCAATGTCTGGGAGTCCAACAAGACCCTTTTCTAAAACGGTCTGACGAACGGCCGGTGCTCCGAGTTCAGGAACTTCACACTTGGGTGGTGCCGACGAATCGACGGTTCCTGGACTTCGATCCGGGGGATGCTGAGTTGATGCAACCACACTGGGTTCGTTTTGGACGGCGGACATGACGGTCTTCTCCAGCATCTCGTGCTTTGCGCCCACGCGCCAGAAAATCACGCCGCTCAGCGCTAGCCTGGCACTGACCATGGTTTGTGCCTTCGGCTAGAAGCCTTCACAGGGCCCGTATATGAGGGCGGGGTGTGGTCCGTGGGTGGAGGCTCCATCTATTCAGGCTCTAGATGAACTGGGGGATGCAAGGACAGGCATTCTAGGCATTCTGCTAGAGGTTTGAGCAGGGGTCAGCTACAGTCTCCCGATGCCTAGGATTGATCTTATAGGGTTGCAAGAGGCAGACGCCCCTGAGCTCCTTCAAAGCATCTTCGTGCACTTTCGGCCCCTTCCGAGGCCAGGAGTCATGCTCCGAACCAGAGCTGGTCGCACTTGAAGTCCAAGCACCCTGCCTAGCAAAGGTTTTCCTGGTCTAAACCCGGGTTGGCCACGGAAGGCGTCTCCTAGTCGCACAACTGCACCGTGACTGACACGGTCAGCCACTCGAGGTGGAAGTGCTTTGGCCACGCTTCAGCAGCCCAACATCAACACCTGGGGCCTGGAAGCCCAGAGGGGCCAGGGGTTGGACTGCTGGGTGGGTGGGGTGAAGAAGACACTTTCTTCGCGTGCGAAGCTCCATTCTAATGGAAGTGGATGGCACCACCACCTTTCTGTCGACGAACATGGGTCATCCAAGGGGTTTAGGGGCCATGCCCTCCACGTTGGCCTGTGATTCTTTTTGAGGAGTCAAGGAGTGTGTAGATGAAGCAGAAGGGTCAGGCTCACCAAGGATTGCCACTACACAGACTGGGTCCTCGGTCCTTCTTCTCAGCCCACCCTTCGTACCTGCTGAACGAATCGCACCGGAGACGGCTTCCCGTCCGGCACGGCAGGTTTGATTATCCAGGCGGCTTCACAGGCCTGCGAGGCGGGTCCTGGCGGGGTCCAAGGCTGCGGGCCGCGAAGACAGCGTTGGGAGCTGTATCCCGGTGAGATTGAGCATGTCAAGTAGGGGTGTGCCAGACTGGGTGGTCAAGTGAAGCCAGACATGATGTCAAGTGAAAAAGCATGTCACCTGTATTCTGGATCGGTGATGAGCGTCATAGAGGACTAGACTGTTTACACCTTTCCAGCAAGGCTATGCTTCTTTTCTTCCCCATCCGTATTTAAGAGTCCGGGTGATCCTCCTGTACCTAGAACCTGACTGATGCTGCGCGTGCTGTTTTGGACCAACTGCTCCAATCCTTTCGTGCACGCACGCCGACTGCCGCCGTTCGGAGAGGGTCCACCGGAGACGCAGCCGCGGCCCAGGTGCTGCAGTGCACAGCGGTGCAAAACTTCTTGCAGAAGTTAGGCTTCAACGCGCGGACGCCAAGGACACGCCAAGGACGACGGACGCCGCGCTTTCCGTTCCGGGTTCCGTTCCGGCGCCGGGTAAAAGGCGAAAGAAAAGGCGGGAGGAGCTGGGGACGGAGGATTGGATTGGTCCAAGACTAAGACCTCCTCAGCTTTTTGTTGGGACATGTGAACCGTCTCGAAGCTCCCACCTACTTGTAGCAGTCCAAAACCCAATCATGACTATTTCAGTAGGGCCCGGTCCTGATCAATCCTGATCTTGACTATCAACGGTTGGCTTGTTACGAAGACATATTATACATATCTATACCACTGGGGTCGATGTGTTTTTCTCACCCACCCTGCTCGGCATCACTGTCGCTTCAGTGGATTTAGTCCATCTCGACTGATGTGGCCGGAGCCGAACGAAGGAGGTGAGGCTTCAAAGGAGGATGGAGTGACCATGGCCGAACATGGACCTCAGAACTGACGAACGACATATGATATATACCCTGGGAGTCCAACAAGACCCCTTTTAAAACGGTCTGACGAACGGCCGGTGCTCCGAGTTCAGGAACTTCCACACTTGGGTGGTGCCGAACATCGTCGAACTGGACTTCGATCCGGGTATATAGGATGGTATGTAGATTTTAGTTTGTTATTGTATAGGTCCGATCCTACGCATTTTCTCCCCGCATGCCGTGGCTTGTCTTCAGAACTTGCGAGTTGGTTTGAAGGTATCAAAACAATCCATCTCTACATGGGCCCAGCAAGAGGCTCCACTCGGAAAAGGGCAAGGCGAACCAAACAACTTCGTGAAACCAAGATGGCATTGGCACCCCAGTCGATGTCTTGAAAAGATGGGTCCATATAAACCACCAAGCGTGGGGGTTCTGCCATCTACTCTGAACCCACCATACGTTTTCATCCCTTTCATTTCGTTCCGCAGGTGAAGCGCTCTCCTTTTTCGTTCACGAACTCTTCACCGAAGTCCCGTCCCGTCGTCCCCTCCTTTCGCTCGGCTCCTCGTCTCCGCTCCGAGGCCTTCGATGCGGGGTACTACTTGGCGCCGGCCGTCGCGATGTGGGTCCTCCAAGTTCCGAGTCGACCCAGCCGTCGACGGAGGAGTCGGAGCGGTCGGGCGAGGTGGAGCATGGACGGGGTGGATGGGGTGCGGTCCGGTCAAGCAGAGAGGTTGGTCTTGAGCCTGACAGTGTAGGGATGGCCTTCAGTGCCACTTCAGCGGTTGGTCTGCAGTTGGTTCCGACAGCATAGCTCCGGTCACCCAACGTCCCCGTGTTGGTTGCTTGGCGAGGCACGACGAAGGTTTAGGAAAGCAAGGAGACCCCCTACATCCATAGGTTTTGAGAAACTGATCTCATATTGGCTATGGCACAAAAGGTAACTAGTATACCCAGACGATCCAGGGGACAGCAAAGATCGCCCATCGTTTGGATGGTTTTTGGGTGGTAGTATAGGCCATGGCGTTACGCCACCATGGATCCTCTGGGGATAGAAAAGCCATGGCCACCGCCTTCAGTCCAACGGATCTGGCAAGGCTCGAGATCGTCGACCGCCCAAACATGAAGACGGTCGGTGAGGATGACAGGGAGAACGACCTCCCACCAACCCACCTCGAAAATAGAGTTCAACACTCATTTGGTGTGGGCCTCTCCCTATCAAACTACACACCCATCTTGTGCTGCATCTTGGTGTACACTACAGATGGCGGCCAAAAGGGAATATGAAGCCGATCGGATGATTTCAGGCCATTGTGATGGTTTGTTAGACCCTGCAAGTCCAACAAGACCCTTTCCAAAACGGTCTGACGAACGGTGCTGCCGAGTTCAGGAACTTCCACACTTAAAAAGGTGCCGAACATCGTCGACCTGGAGTTCGATCCGGGTAGACGTACCCATACACTCCATGTATGGCATATATGCCTACATTGGGGTGGTGCCAGGGGGGTCAATGTAGGTCTATATGGCAGTCCCATGGAGTGTTCTGGGGTATGGACCGACATGGTTCGATCCGCAAAGGGTTTTCAAGGTAACGACCACGCCGACCACGGACATCACTCTCCCACGCGAACGACCACGCGTCGCGGGCCAAAAGAACGACCCGGACGGTCAATGACCAACAGGCCAATGTTGACAGGGGTCCCCTGGTTGGACTCTGAACCATGGCAAACGTCGATTTTTTGTTTGATTCTATAGCCCCAGATGCTCCATGTATGCCATATATGCCTACATTGGGGTGGTTTGAGGGCCCAATGTAGGCATATATGGCAGTCCCATGGAGTGTCTGGGTATAGTGATTCGTTTTGACCGATTCGCGGTGAGGAAAAGGTTTAGCGCAAAAGCCCTAGCACGCGCCACGCGCCCTCTGGGCCGAACCACTCCCAACTCCCCGGTTTCTGTCGCCCAACACGGCCGCCGTTCTCAGGTGTTGTTTGTTGAGCTCCATGGCCATCGAGTGGCCGCAGATCATCCGCGACCAGCAGGCCCTTGGTGAACCGTCAGTCGCCTGCGCCGTGTCGCCGTCCGGATGGCTTGGTGAACCACGTCGTTCTTCTTTTTGTTGGCGCTTTTGGTTTGATGAACATAGCATCGATAGATCATCGACAGATCACTTAACAGTGGGCAGATGTGGAGCTAGTGGGCAGGGTTTCGCTGGGGAGGTGTGTTGTGTTCGTTCAACACACCAGGTGCACACACGACCTAAACACCACGTCGAAACGTCGCCCGCGACCGGCTTCGTGTGGCCGTCTGGCCGCTGGCTAGGTGTGGCTTCTATGCAGTCAGGCGGATGGGAAGACGGGGTCCAGACAGTGGAGGAAGCACATCCACAGCATGAAGCCGGACATGGTGAAACCGCGAGCTGGGTGGGGTGGGGTGCGTGTTTTGTTTGTAAGACAGTCATCTAACTATGAGTGAAGATCAACAGTAAAAGAACATCCACAGGGAAGAATAGGGTTGTTCCGTTGATTTGCAGGGGCACAAGCTTTTTGATCCAAGGCCACTTGAGGAGGCCACTTGTTAATCGCAAGGGACTCCTGGTATGATACTAGGTCTGATGCTGACATTTTCTATCAGCAAGAATGAGAGGTCGGTGCGGTTGGTTTTGGTCGGAGATGGACTGTGCATAGTGCAAGGAGGAGTTTGGGCCCAAACCTCAAAAAGACCAGTGTAACACTGGAGACTCACATGGCAGGTGATACTGATACTGGCTACTGTGCTATGAGCACACGTTCTCAAAGGACTGAACGCCTATAGTCATGTTGGCCGAACGCCGCATCCGTTGCTCCTTTTGCCATGCATCCGTTGCTGACCACCGCAGATAAACAAGCGAGATGCTGGAGCACCAGGGCGTAAACAGATATGGTTTCAGATTCGTAAGCATGTTAATCAGCGAATGAGTTGACTGGAGTGAAAAGCCCAATGCTGCCTAGGTCTACACGTCGCTGACCAACCCCAGTATGCGTGCAGCGAGCTACCGTCGTTTTTCATCAAGTGTGGCGCTGACATGTGTGATAGTAAAGCGTGCTAATGCGTAGGCAATGTGTGAAACTGTCTCGTAAACACGCAGACTTGTACATCGCCTATCAACATAGGTGGCTGTAATCTGCAGGATCTTACTGAGGCCGCGCAGATTAGATGAAGCGTGGTCGGCTTCTTACGAACAAAAGATTTTAGGTGAGTAGTCTAAGGGCTGCAAAGAAGTTTGCTTTGGACCGTTGTCTCCATTTTGGACCCGGGTGGTGTTTTTCCGAAGATGAAGCCTCAGCCAGGTCCACTTGGTATCTTGGATTCGTTGCGAAAGTTCCCCCGCTACGTGCACTGCATAGTTTAAAGTGTCCCCTAGGGCTTTTGCCGATGGGGCCTGATCGTGAAAAGGTATCGTCGAATCATAGTGTTTGTATAGAATTGCATTCCCACCGTTTTTCTTTAGACGGCAATGCAGGGAACAGTTTTCTATGTGATATATGCGTTTGTTGAGGGCATTCGGGTCTGTTGAAAATGGTGTTGCGTCGTCATGAAGAACCTGCGTCGAAATGAACACCTGGAATTCCAGCAGTCCAGGATCAACCACTGTGTCAGAACATCTACTTTTATAATCAGCATCAACACACGTCGTTAGCAAAAACAATATGTAGGGGCTTAAAAGGGCATCCTTGCAATATTCCAGTGTTCTGTGTTTGACTGCAGATTTCGCAGATTCATCTTGTACGTAGAAGGTTGGAGACTGGTAAAGAGCCTTCATTGCTCAGATAAAATGTTGTGACGACCCACGCCGAGTCAATGAAACAATCAACTTGTCGTGAAGAACTTGGGTGAAATGCTGTCTCCCAGTCTACTAGTGATAAGCAGAAAATTGCTACATGTTTCTGCTCAGCCCAGTCCTGCAACCCTCTGATACATGCTTGTTGGGTCGGTTTCAGCCCCGGTTCCACCGGAAGACGGATCGGATCCAGTCGCTCCGTCCGTCCGTCCGGTTCTCCCCCCGAACGTTCGCACGCTGGACCCGCACGCCCCGTGGACGTTCTCGGCCAGTTGCCGCTGCTCCTGGCATCTGGCAGTATTGGCATTGCCAGGTCCTTAGTGGCTCCACGCATGAAGTGAAAGTACGCATTCCATCCACGCATGGCATTCGTGACGACGCACGTGACGGTGGAAGAAAAGCTGATTCTAAGCAGGTGGGTCCGTGGGGGAGAAGGGTGAAAAACTTATGCGCAAGCTGTGACCTAAATGATCGACATGCCTTTCCTGAGTCTTTCCCACCCCAGGCAGTGGTTTTGAACCCCTGGAGCCCTAAACCCCCTAGGTTGAACTTGTCAGCAGTTGATTCTGCTCATTTTCAGTGGTCAACGGTCCTTGGCTTCCGGTGCCATGACATGGCCGAAAGCAATGGATCTCTGGAGACTGGCCTCTTCTGCGACTCAGGTGGTGAACCTCTCTTCGCTGCTGGTCATCAAGTATACCTCCAGCCCGGGTTCTTGGTCCAAAAGCCGCCAGGCCACGAGCTCATTGGGAAGCGCACCCTGAAAGGTGAGTGAAGGGTTTCAGAAGTGAGGTTGAAGTGACTGGACAACTTTTACACCAAACGGAAGTCAAAACCGTATTGGGAACAGGCGCACCCTTTGTAACACTGAGCGGAACAGATCCATTTTCCAACAACATATGTTTTGGGGAGGTGACTGTATCACTTTGGTGGCTTTGGCCAACGGGCCAGTGATGATGCGCGGGGCCTGGCACCTTCAGCTTCCCACATCCGGACAAGTTGTTCCTCCGCTGTGCTTCTTCAAGTCCACGAGTCACGAGTCAACCTGACCTTCCAGGCTGCTTTCAAGCTGCGTGCGAGCTCGCACACAGCCGAAATGAAAGAAAGGCGAGACAGCACACAAGTCTGCACCTTCCCACCATCTTGATCGGACAGAGTTGCCTTGGATGGGGGGGGGTTCTGTCTTTGGAATGTGATTCAACAGATCGCCCGCGTTTCCGCCCCATGCCTAACACGACTGAAGCGACTGCCCCATCCGCCCCCCTCTTCGCCCATTTTTCCCGGCCAATGGGTGCTTCTCATCGACATCCGCGAGGTCGAAGAACCGATCTCCCGAAGAAACCGTCCTGTGAATCACCATATTCAACAGGGTGGCCTTGGGGAGGTTTGGGGGGGTCCAAATGTCTTGGGGAATGTAGAGAGATGACCAACATTGGTCGTTCGCGGCATTGAGGTCTGCTGGCCAAGCTACTGGTCATTGTCCGCAGCAGCGTTCTGGCCGCTGGGCGGAAAGACTTCGCAAGTTGGGGGAGCGACGGCTTGGCAAGCCACGGCTTATTATCGGTATTCTCCAGGGAGTTCTCCAACCCCTTGCTAGCTCCTGGAAGTTTTACATGGCTTTGGAAAGGATCGACCCTTGGATTGCTTGAAGTATATTAGTTGAAGTCAACTCTTGCAAAGCAAGTGGTTGAAATTCGTTGAACTGATGGGGTCGAGTGCTTTTTTTGGTCTACTGTATTGGGCTCCTCACCTATGAACAGGGGATAAAGATATCATGTTCTACTCCATCCAGGTCCAGGGAAGAGGCGCAATTCAAGAAGTGAGTAAGTATTGCAGGTCTCTCTTGTTTGAGCTATGCGCCATACCTGTTTAGCTGCCCAACTCATTTGCAGACACATTGAAACTGACGAGCATATCTTTTTTGGCGTTTGTTGGCGGGGAGAGCACAAAATGTCCAGAAACATCTTCTTATCAAACAGGTGTTCAGGTTGCTTCTTCAAAAGCTCCTGAAACGCAGAGCTTTTCAGTTCCGTCTTGTTCACTGGATGGCCCTCGGATGTTCGCTCCGCACTGAGACGAGAAAGACGAACGAATGCCGTTCAGGACGTTGCTCGGACCCCCTTGCTTTCCAATACATGGGAACGCATGCTTTTCAATCCGGTTGCTTTTCACCTTGGAATGTCAATGGAGCCAAACACGAGGACGCCAGGCTGCCAGCGAATGAGCAAAGAATGAAGATCCAGGGTGTGAAACTTTCTGTTCATCTGAAGGTTCGAGATTTTCTAGGTTGCTAGGCTGAAGCGATGTCTTTAATCTCCCTGCAAGCGGAGTCACAGCTTGCGCAGCTTCCACTGTCCCATCTTCTTTCCCTTCGACGAAGCCCGGTGGACCCTGGGAAAAGCCCATTCTGTATACTCTCCCTAGGGATCCAAGTACCTTCTCAGAAGGCACCTGGACCCTCCAAACCCACCCCAAACACCTTCTGAGAAGGTACTTGGATCCCTAGGGCTCTGGTAAGTGCCAGGGATTTTCGACAACCTATGTAATCCAGTCTTGACTGCCGAAGCCGCAAGCCCAAGAATCATTTGGTTCCTCTGAAGATCTAATGTAGAAATGTTGATGAGTTTTCACCCCCCTCCAAGCCTGAAGGAGTTTTATACAACCCATGTCTGGGGGGTGGAGCTCATGAGTCTACATAGTCCACATCATCACCCCAAGATGCGAACTCTCGCCGGAGCACGTCCTTGGTTTGGGAAGAAGTAAGGGCGAACTCGGACACAACCCCAACACCAAAATACCAAATGCGAACACAAAATAAACCAATCAAGAGCATCCAAGAACCAACCCCAACAAACCGTAGACCGATGTACTGAACAGATTTCACGCACCCGGCTCGCCTCTTTCTCCCGGTGCAAACGGATCTGCGGTTCCGCGTCTGCGGTTCCTCCTCGGTGCGCCAAGCCACCCGGTGACCGGTTTGTAGGTGCTTTTCTTCATCGTCCTGGGAGAGGAATTCACATGGCTTCAGGCGTTTAAGCGCCCGGGCGCGGCCGCGTCACACGCGGGCGCGCCACACACGGGCGCATATCTGCGACGTGCACGGCGCGCGGCGGTGTGCGACACGTTTGGGGAATGAAAGCAGGAGGGACTTAGGGTAGGAGATCCCTCAGATTTCGAGGTAGGAGGGCGCAGGCCTTGAAACAGGCTAAGATTCCCTGTTTCTTTATTGATGATTTGTTTAGGACACAAGCTGATGGACATGTTTTATGAAAGAAGGACATCTCATCCTTCATCTTCATCATGCTCCGAACTGCGGCCTTGACTTTGGCCCCTCAAACGGCGGCGGGAGAACACCCGGCGCCAGCCTTGCGCACTCATCAGGTGGTCGGTTACATGGTCACCATCATGGCCTTCAGCGGCTACTCCGCCCTTAAGGCGGCTGCGCCGCGGGCGGAACCCGCGGGGTTTCGCGCGCGTGCGCGCTTCAAGCGCGCGGGGCGTGGGTGCGAGCCAGGCAGGGGAAGTGGAAGATGATGTTGGAGCGCTCATCATTAGCTGTGACCCAATGGGCAGACTGTAGTAGACTGATCTATTTTTCTTTACAGCTGGGAGTTTGTTCTTGGAGGGCCCACCTTGTGAAAGCTTTTGGCTTCAAGCCATCCCAGAAGTTACCCATTTCAGGACAGAAGACTAGCCATAGAAGGGTAATCATTCATGAACAAAAGCGCCGGCCCCGGGCCAGACGTTATGTCGGACTATCTATGGATATACATATATCATGGCACCCCAAGTGTGAACGGCAGCGGGTCATGGCTGAACAGATATCCTCTATGAGATGTCCAAGCTCCCATGGCTGGGTGGGTGTGAGGGCACAGACCCATGGTCCCATGGTCGAGTTCCTTCAGCATCCCATCCCATCCAGCGTTCCCTCCATCCTGCCATAAACCCGATCGCTGGTGACACGCCGGTGTTTCCTCCCATGAACATTCCTTCCACCCATGGGCCCAAACTCCACCGAACTGAACTTCCACGTCCAAGACTTCCGCCGTGGCATTCTCTCGCGTTTTGGTTCCGGACTCTTTGGACCCGTTCCTTCCCTCGTGGCCGCGTGTGGCGGGCGGGGCGACGGACGGACGGACTCCAGGCCACGGAAGTGGACAAGAAGCAACAGGCCGGTCGGGCCAGCCGGGCCTTCGTGGCGGTGGCAGCGTGGCAGCGTGGTTTTGTTAAAGCACTGGGCTATGTCGACTGGGAAGAAGCAGGAGGGCGGGGTTCGGTGTTGGTAGATGTTGGGCAGGGTTGGGTTGGCTGTTTTTGGGTCGGAACAGAAAGGGGTGAACAAGTAGATGGCTGAGGATTCCAACTCGTTGGCTTGTGTTTTCTTCCTATGTTTTAAACTTAACATCATTTTACATCCTTTTGAACATCATGTTGCATCTTCATTTCATGACGGGGGGCTTGATTCATGCACAGTCTACATGACTTGGTGGAAAGAAGTTTTTATAGGCCTCATTGCTCTGGTGAGAAACACAAACACACGACTTCGGTCGTAGACTTTGACAGAACTCTTCGATATGCCTTTTCTGCGCCCCACCCACCCTTAGTCCTATTCACCCGCCCTTGCATTTCCAAGTCATTTCCGAGTGGACTTTGGGGTGAACAGATCGGACCCGGAATGACACCCATGGGGTGATCGAAAAAAATGTCCGTCGCGGAGAATGCCCACGCGGACGTCCATGGTCCGGTCCAATTCTCTCCAGTTCACTACAAGTGTCTAGGAGATCACATGGGATCATCATCCGGTCTCAGAAGAGGAGGATCTGCCCAAGAAGTGAACAAGCTTGTATCTCGCTTTCTGCCACAAGCTCTTGTTGAAGGAAGATGGTGAAGGGGAGGCTGTCAATGGTTCGGAGAGCTTGGCTCCCTTGTCCGCTTTTTCGATCTGATTCGGTCCTGACTGATCCCAGCACGACACGAGGGGTGCGGTGTCGAGGTCCACTGAGTGAAAGGACTCACTTGGCTTTTAGGGACCTTTGATCAGAGAAAAAGCCGTGCAGGAGGCACCTGATGACTTCAAACAAATGCATCACGGCATGTCAGCCCACCTGGAAGCTTTGGACGCTTCGGAAAAGACGCTCTTTTCTTCCACATCAGCTTCTACCCCAACGGACCACGTGGACGCTCCGCTTGGCCTTTCACCCGTTTCTGCCAGGATGAAGATCTCAAGAGGCTGTCCAGCATGGAGGCCAGTTTTCTTTTGCAATCAATTTGAGTTGGTGTGTTCTGTTCTTGCAGCGCATCATGTTTTGGCTTATTTGGCTTCCGTGCACATCATACAGATACTCCCGATACATCCGCGGGTTTCCCGCCCACATTTGCAACAGACTCCAATGTCACGAGGTTTCCCGAGTGCTCTGCATGCTCCGCATGCTCAGGAGGGAGCTTTGGAGGAGGCACCGAACGAACGTTCTCGCGCGTGAGGGGGGCAGAAACGTGAATCAGTGGGAGGTGGCCATGGTGCCAGGCAGAGGATTGAGAGCTTCTTGTAGACTTTGGATGTTAGGGGGAACCGTGTATTGAAGAGTGACGAATGGAGCATAGCTCCACCAACAGAATTTCATTTACTTTCATTTCAGTGGAACTTCTCTTTTGCTGGTGGTCATGCCTGGCAATCTGATCAGGACGGTTTGATCTTTTGCCCACCTGCCCGCATCATTGACCTTTGACTTATCCGCCCTAGGTAGCGCAATTGAGTTCCCTGAAGGTATGAGTTACAGCATGCTTTGCCGGTTGATATCTTTTTCAGGTGCTTCCAACGTGCTTCCACCGTGCTGCCACCGCGGGCCAGCGCGGTGATTGGGACCATGTAGACCCTTTTGAACCCCCCCAGTAGTGAAGAGGTCTTGATCTATCCATTTCTGGGGTGGGTTTTGTGAATTCATCAAGCGTCTACATTCAGACTTAAGAGTTTATGAGAAACAACACTCCAAGGACTGAGTCTTAGCTCGGCAGTGGAGCTGGGGTTGCTCAGAAAGGAAAGGTTGCCGATGTTAAGGAAATGTAGACTCTTAATTGATAAATCATTATAGTTCCAACCCCCTGAGCCTGAAGAGGTTTTACAATCCGAATGTTTTTGTTTAAATCAATCAAGCTCAGGTATCCTTGATCGAATGAACCGTTCGGCGGCGTCAGCTCAATTTCATCGTTCTCAGCAGACAGAAGAAATGGAAGGTCATTGAAACGAGAAGGTTGCGCTACAAACCCATGAGCAAGGTCGAAGTGGGCCAATACTTGCTGGTGCCCAGAAGTTTTTGGTTGAGATGATCATCACCACGTTGTCTAACAAATGGGAACCGTTGTCGTCCCGCTTTTGAAACCATCTGGCTCTGCCTTTGTTAGGCGCCACCCGTCCGAAACCCCAGCGGCGCTGGCGCGCTGTCAGGGCGCGGCAGGGGTGGACTCCGACCTCGGTTCGTCCCTGTGGGAGGGCGTCATTCTGTTCATTTTGATAGGTCAACCAAGGTTTCCCCGGTGCCAAGACCTGGGGCATCCCAAAGCCCACTGAGTCATTCAGCTTGTGGTCACCATCCCTGAGTTCAGACCTGAGACGCTCTGGTAGGCAGCTGCCCATGCCAAGGCCATGACGCCATGAGCCCTTAGTGGTCCTAGTGGCCCTATACTAACGACCTAGTGGGTCCTCAAAGGCACCTCGTACACCGCTGGAAACGCTTATAGAACTGGACCGTGGCAGGCCTATCATCGGCAAAACCTGAGGCCCCTTTCGGTCTCCCAACACCTCCGCGCGGGCCACCCGAACCCCCCCCCCGCGTGTCTTCTCGCGCGACGCGACCGGGAAAGAAGCCGCTCGCCCGCTCGCTCGCGCTCGCTCGCTGGCGCTCGTGCGGAGCTCGAACGAGCAAGGCGCCATCGACCTTTGAAAAGGTCTTCAAGACCGCTGGGCGACCCAGTTCTTTCGTTTTTTCCCTGGTGCTTTTGAAGGCCTTTTTTTGGGGGGGGGGGTGCTTGCTGACTGTATCACAATGGGTGCTGGGGAACATTGGGAACATGGGAATGTGGATGGATGGACATGAATGGACTGTACCATGTAGATTGCCAGTGCCGAGCCGGTTTTTTCAAGTCCGGCCATGTGGACTGTTGATTGATAAGCGTAAACCCTCCCATTTTGGATTGTAAAACCACTCCAGATGGGGGTTTTTTGTTATCAACAGGCACGTTAAGTGAGGTTCAAGTTCTGGGTCCCACACCCCACCCTTGGCAAGTGTATCCTTTTGGCCTACCTGACCGTTTTCCCCACGGTTTCTTACATTTGGGGTCGAGGGACTCTCCAGGTCACGCTCCTGGTGAGTGTTTTTCACTCGGAAGAAAGGCCTCCCAGACAGAAGTTGCATACCACGCGTTGAAAGAAAGCACCACGCGCGACGACGCGCGGGAATCCACGCGTTTTTTTTGAGAAAGCGCATGAGAGATACCCTCACTCTATACTAGCAGCTAGAACTAGTAGCTAGAAGCTACTATAGTAACAAGGGCATTGCTACTACGTTACTACTAGTTGCCCTGGGTCTGGATTGCGTCAACTTCAGGGATGGGCCAAACGGTCCCAGGCGGTCCTTGGAAACCGGTCATAGCCCACTCGGAGATGAAAAGAGCATGGAGAGAGAAGCATGGAGAGGGCAGATGAGGCCCAATTCCTCTTGTTTCGGCCCCAATGAGGCAGTTTCTGCCACAACCTTGAACACCAAGAAGAATATATGTTTTTGCAAACTCTCCTTGCATGTATTTACCAGCATGTATTGCATGCCTCTTCTTGGTTTCTCAGTTTCTTTGACCTGGGCCAAGCAAATGTGTTCCCACACAAAGCCCTCATGCCTTGTCTTTCCTCAGGATTTGACCTCCTTCTTCTTCTGGTTCGCCCTTCTCATCGTGGTCGGCAGCGGATACCAGGCGTGCAGGGACGAACACAACAAACAGGTCCTGATCATCCCCAGACACTCCATGGGACTGCCATAGATGCCGATCAGTTGGGCCCTCAAACCCACCACTCCAACTGATCGGCATCGCAGTCCCATGGAGCGTCCTGATCATCTATACCGGCATTCGGCATCTCACGGCGAAGTCCACGACTCTCACGGCGAGGGATCAGATCCTTCATGTTCAATTCCGTTTGATCCACCGCACCGGACCCACCGGTCCGAAGCCGGTCCTCGTCACATGGGGTCGGGTGGGGTGTTGGGCGGGGCCGAAGGCGGCACCGGTCTGTGGTCTGAAGACTGGTTTCGGCCCCCTAAGTTTCAAGATCATTTTGAAGAATTGAGCAGGAAAGGCACAATGGGGTCATCCGTGTCTGACTGGGCCCCTTCTTGGATCTGGGGCTAGCGTATTCCGAGGTTAAGAGACCCTCATTCGGTGATCCGGAACAAGGCATGGGCCCAAGATGTTCTTCCCACTCCGGTGGTGTCATTCCACCATGCTGACCCAGCTCACCCTCCTTCTCCACAGTCGCCTCGATGGTCAAGACCTCATTGATCGTCTCCCGCAAATAGGCTCTCATGGAAACCCACCATGCTCACCCGACCGTGTGGTGGTTCGTGCAAGAACGACACGTAGCATGTGGTGTGGGTCCCTGGGTTCCTGGTTGGTGTCTTTCATGTTCCTTTTTAATGCCATTGTTTTACGCCATATTTCAGGAATGACTACCCCTAGCCACTTTGCCCCTAGCCATGACAACCCTGTAGCACCTGTCAAAAAAGGACAATGACGTCCCCGCAGTCGAATCATTTCTTACGGTGGAAACGAAACGAAACGCTTCAACGACCGCCATCAACGTCCGTTCTGCTTGGAGGCCTTTGTGCTGGGCGTCATTGAGTCACGTGAGGGCATCTTCGGCAGCTCGATCAGCGAATTCTGCGTGGCAGTGGACGTCTGGGGGGAACGTGGGGCTGATGCGAGGGCGTTGGAAGGTGAGGTGCTGATGTGGGGGGGTGTCAACACCACATCGAGGGCGAGGGCAGTGCGAACGTGGGGTGTACTTCAGCCGTTTCGAAAGGCGAAAGGCACTTCGGTGCTCCTGCTGTGGCGGTGCGATTGCGGCGATGAAACCAAGGGTGGAGTAACCCTTAAAGCGGGCACCGCCGAGTGCGAGGCGCTGTTTTGGTGGGAGTAATAAGGGCATTACTACTACTAGAAGCTACTAGTCACAAGGGCATCGCTATTGGCAACAAGGAAACCACTAGTAAGATCTAGTAGCATGTTGCTTGGATTCTCCATCAATAGTAACACTTGCGCAGACCTCGGCGCCCTGGTTCCGAGACCCACATGGGACCCCCCAGGTCCCCACGCCCGGTTTGGTATGAACCGAAGATCCTCCTCTTCCAGTCTGGTCCAGGCCATCAGGTTCCATTGTGCATTCCAGATGCACCTTAGGGTTCTTGAGATTGAATGGCAGAAAAACCGGACTGGACACCTCTGTTTCCCCATGTTTCCCCCATCCTTCAATCGGCGGCGATGGCCGTGGCCGTCCTTTGGCGTGAGATCTGCGTCAGCAGCCCCTGCGACGCCCAAGGTCCGGGAGGCAGTGAAGCATGTGACGCCCACCGCTGTCTTCCCGAACCGTTAGATCAACGTTTCTTTAAACGGACCTCACTTGGGGTCGAGCTCTCACACGAAGCGCAACTCCGAAGCTGGTCAACTCGCAGCAATGGTTGAGTCAGATGAAGAGGCCAAGCAAAACAAGGGTGCTGGCAAGGGTGGCAATATGAAGAAGGGTCAAGAGAGGTGGCGCACAGGTGGCAGAGCTTCAAGCCAAGAGTCTGCAACTGCAAGGCGCTTACAACTACGTATGTTGGCTCGGCGTTTCGCCTCGAAGGCAAGACAGAACAGGCTCGCGCAGAACAGGCTGGCAACGGCAATGCTTGCACAGCTGAACATGAACTTCCGGGCCTTTGCTCAGCTGGCGCTTGAGTCCAAACCACTTGATGACGGCCGTCCTTTCTTTCAGAGCTGCGCTGTGCGGTCTGAAGCACCAACCGGGACCTCGGCGCCGAAGTGGCGGCCGACGTCTACCTCGCTGCCGACCTGCGCAGCGGCAGACCTGGACACGGCAGAGCTGGGAGCAGCCGACTGGGGCTGCCCAAGCTTTATAAACTGAATGCAGCAAGCTTTTAAGGGTAAGAATCCCTGAAATTCTTCCTTTTGCAGAACCTTCATCCGGTTTGGCTGTCGGGCATGCTTTGATCCGAGATACACACCCAATCACACCCAGATATCGACCCGTATATACTACCCAGGGACCAACGTTTTTTTACTCTACACACCTTGGGAAGTACTAGAAGAACAGACATCAGCAAGACGTTCTCACTAGATGCGGAGGAGAATGTTGATACGTTCAGCTTCCATAGCCGCTCACATCCATGGAGCCGACCTTTGTATTCGGTGTCCGTCGGTGTCCGTCGGTCGACGATGTCGACGAGGGATGTTGGCGATGACCGCGACGCCCCAAGGCCATCCTTATGGCTTGGGCACAATGGAGGCACCGGTGTCCGTGGCGCCGGTGCACTAACTGGACCATTTGGGTGTTTAATACGGGACAGATTGGTCTATGTTCATCAATTTTCCTTCTTCCAGGGAGTCCACCTGGGAGGTTTCTCTATCTATACACCTACTTTCTCACAGGTTGAAAGGCTGGGAAGATCTGGAGGAGTTCCGACTTTCAAGTGAACCTCAGGCGAATGCTCCGGGAAACAGTTGCGTGCCTTTTCTTATTATTATCTTATATTATTATATACCTGGACCCTGGAGAGCTGTATGTTTTTTTGTCTCGACTAAAAATCGGCGCAGCCCAACCAGTTTTTGGTCTCATGAGAAGGCCTAATCTGGGACCATTGCAAGGCCTGGATTTGAAGCATCATCCGCTAGGCTATGAAGTTGTCAAGCGGAAAGTGCAGGCAAGTAGAAAGAGATTCATCAACCGTCATCGAATATCATCGAATCATGTTCTCAAAAGACTGCAGTAAGCTAGCCCAAACAGCCCGGAAAGTCTTTTTCACCATCCACACCCGTTCCAATTGCGGAATCGCTGGTCTTCACTGACCAACAGCAGCCGCTGCTGGCGCATTGGGTGGCACAATCCACCTGCAGGCCGGCCGATGAGAGTGCGCCAGGAGCGAACATATGCAGTGGATTGAAAGATAGGTTGGGACTCTTCAGAATACTTTGTGGATTTTAGACATGATTTAGATCGGCATGTATCCATTTGCTTCATGGAGTCTACAGTGACTGTGACCAATACTTTGGCCCAAAACTATTGAATTCATTTAGGCCTACTTGATCTAGCCCGGCCCCTTCAAGTTGTCTTAGGCCTAGCCCTGTGAAACGCTGTGTGGGTATGCCTTCAAAGAAATTTGTTGATGGCCCTGTGTCTGGGGATCCGAAAGCTGTGGCTGATGGATGGCAGGGATTGCCAGAAGTGATCGACCGTGTGTGCAAAGGTGAAAGGCTGATCATAGACCACAAAGACCCCGATTCCCAAACAGTCTTGCCGAGCAGAGAGAACATGATCAGAAACTCTTCTATCTTGACAGAGCTCGCGAGAGACATGAGCCGACGTGGTCGTTGTGGTGCTGATCCGATAGATGTGATTGCCGAGATGACTGTGGCTTTCTACCAAAAGAACCCTGTGTACCAGAGGGCCAATCCAGAGTTCAACATGAAGGTTGTGGCCTACAACAACGCCTGGGGCATCCACAAAATGATGTCACGGTTGAGAACCTCACTGTCCAAACACAAGTGCACTCGAGCACCTCGCCTGAGATGCCACGCATTTTTGGTTTGAATGGTAAACCTGCCCTCTAGGACTCTAGGCTTTTGCAACTCCTTTTTGTTTTTATGTTCTCAGCTTCCAATGCGTTCCCAGGATGTGGAGTTGCAAGAAGCCTTCAACTTGCTGAAAAAGGTGTACATAGCTCGGATGAAGGCCGGCGCAGTCAGCGCAGTCAAAATTTTAGACTTTGGATTTTAACTTTTCTAAGCATTCTGACCTGAAGGTCATTGGAAGCACATGGTCAAAGTTCTTGATTTGATTTTCACCCTTTCCAGGATGCTGGTGTACAACAACAACAACTTGAGGAAGGTGAAACAGAGACCCCCGTCAACTTTGATGGGTATGAAGAGCTGGAGGAGTCGGAGGGGGCGCAGGTTGAGAATGCTGGTCAAAACAGGGCCAGTGACCAAGACGCTGTTGGCCCAGCCGACGTTGATTTGCTTTCTGCCAGCTATCTTGACAGCTTGTTTACTGAAGACTTCCCCACGCCCATGGATGTGGACCATGAGCCCAAAGAAAGTGAGGCCGTCGCGACTGAAGGTACTGAAGAGATTGCTGAAGCGCAAGGTCCTTTTTCTGGGTGTGGTGACCGTGAATCTTTGGACATGGTGTTGGCAAAGGCTGCAGCGCCAAAGGACCCTCATCTTCTGTCTGATTGGGACAATTCCAGGCCTCCGACCATCAACATTGAGGACAGCCCAAGCGAGAGCAAGTCTGCCTCCCATGACTTCGCTGCGGCGGCGGTGTCTGGGACAGCCTTTGAGAAGTACGATCGGCTCCAGAAGCTTCTTGAGACAATGAAAGGTCGCATCAAAGAGCTCGAGGCTGCTTCTGCTGCAAAGCCTTCAGGATGTGACGTGGTTGGCCCCTCAAACTGTGGAGCTTCCTCTTGCGATGTGGCAGCCACTTCTGAGCCCAGGTTTGAGCGCACTGGCTCAAGCGTTGACATCGGTGAAACACTGCTTCAATGTGATGTGGCAGACACGCAAGCAGCGTTCAACATTTGTCTCGATGAGACCTTGCCTCTTGATGTCTCAGAAGAGGTTCCCAAGTTGCATCGCACTAGCGCTCCGCCGGCCAGGTCTCAAGATGTTGAGCCTTCACAGCGGGATGTCAACATGGACAACAATGATGAGCAGGAGATTGCGCCCGTCAACTTGGACTCTGCTTTCAAAGCTGCTTCCTCAGAGCCCGAGCAGGCTGCTGAGCCGACCATGGATGCTTTGGAACCTATCCACCGCAAGTGTGAGGATCCACCTGTTGAACCTGTCGGAGAGGACCTGCCCAAGAATGATGGCGGTGGCGGCGAACCTCCGGCCGAGCAAGCCTCCAAAGTTGGTGCCGCTTCTGAGCTGATCTCCCCCGTCAAGGACCTTGATGTTTCAAAACTGGTTTGGGAGTGATATCTTTAAAGTGTCAGTTGTGACGGTGTGTTTTCATGTTCTTTACAATTATCTTCTTGGTGCTAATGTGCACCTTCGCCATGCACAGGAGCCTCCGGCTACCAAAGAAGACCAGCTCAAACTGGCAGCCGCGGCCAAAGCAAAGGCGAAGGCCAATGCTGCCAATAGGGCGGAGGGCAAGGCCAAGGGGAAGGCCAAAGCCAAGGCCAAGGGGAGACCCAAGGCCAAGGGCAAACCCAAGGCCAAGGGGAAACCCAAGGCCAAGGCAAAAAGCAAGGCAAAGGCCAAAGCCAAGGCCAGTGCCCCGCTGCCCGAAGGCGAGGTGCAGCCGGAGGCTGATGCACTGCAGCCTGATGGTGCTGACAAGGCCAAGCAACCACGGAGGCCGAGGAAGACCAAAGCGGCAGCAAACAATGAGGATGTGAATGCCCCAGAGCCACGGCCTCCAAAGGCCAAGACAGCTCGAATTGCTGAGAAGGAGAAGGACAAGACTGATGGGCTTCCCGCAGATGTCAAGAAAGCCGATGATGAGGGAAAGATTCCCAACACCTTTGGGGGCCGAGCCCGCCCAGAGGGGGGATGGGCATTCGAGAAATATGCCAGGACCACGATGGCCTTCGAGGAGAGCATTCAGCCAAGCTTGCCAAAGGGTGCCAAGAACAAAGCCCAGGCACCACAGTTTTTGTTTGTCTGATCCCTGTACTGTATGATTTTTTTTAGTGTATCAACTTCAGTGGTTTCACACAGTTTGATGAAAACCCAAATCTGTGTGCCCTGAAGATCCTGTTCTGCGGCATGGTCACGGCGGAGAAGAAAGCCAGCAAGTCCAGGGACCCTTCCGATTTCTCCTACATTGTGGCCGCCACAGAGAAGTTCTTTGCTGAATGGAAGTGAGAACCCAAGATTTTTGGACATGTGTTCAACTAAGTTCCAATGAACAACACAAGTTCACATCGATTCCGGTTCTTGCCGCAACAACTCAGGAAAGTGGAGACACCGCCCAAGGAGAAGCCTGGACGGAGGGCAAAACCTGATCCTCTGGCTCCTTCTGAGACCGTGCAGAATGCTGAGATGAAGGAAGCCTCTGGTGGCGACAAGCCATCTTCTGAGGGGGCAGATTGAGTAGAATTTTGCGATTGTTGTCTGCTGGCAGTGGGGAGTGTGAAGGCCCTGAGGGTAGCTTGCGTCTGGGAGTCAAGAACGTCAAGGCCCATACCACCCAAATCCTGCCTCTTCAGACACCATGTTTGATCAAGCTGTTAGGTGGCCAGCTCTTAGACAGCCGTACTCGTCTGGAATGTGTGAACTTTGTTGAACAAACCCTGTTGGAAACCAGCCTTGGTGGACGAGTGGCTGGCGAATGCTGGCGAGAGGTGACTTGGATGGAGTTCCTAGTTCATGGGGCAGCGCGCCTCCTTGGAAAAAAACACCCCTCGTGCATTGCATCTCGAGGACTCCTGAACTGGGTAATTCTTGCACGCTTGAAGATTTTACACACATTCCTCTTGCTCATGGCCTTGGAGGCCTGCGGAGCCATGAGCGTGATGAAGGCTTTGCGTGGGAAGAAGCGCGAGGCCAAAATGGGGTTGCTTGATCAGCCCCGTTCAAGTCAATCTGGCATGATTTCGAGCTCCGCTACCAAGTCATGGAAGCAACGGCAGTCACGTGCTTCATATTACACACTGCATCACACTGCACTTTCCAACCTTTGCTTTTGCAGCTGGGAAGGGCTGAACAATGGAAGGCATGACAAGTCATGGACATTTACTGAATACACACACAGTAATAAAACAAAAAGGTGCAACTCCAATGCTGTCTTTCCAGCTTTTTTGTTTCACGTGATTTCACGTGGCAATGGCGTGGACTGCTGGCCAAGTGGTTCAACGACTCTATAAACTAAAGGCCCCCAAAGTGCCTTGGTTGGTCTTGGGATTGCAAAGTCTTGTGGAGGAACGTTGCTTTTTCTATAGGACCGGATCCAAGGTGCTGGCATTCGCCTGCCTGCTGCTCTTATGGAACACATCGATTGATCATAGCCAGGAGCTTTTTGCAAGTTGATTAAATGATTAAATGAGAGGTTGAATGTAAGTTTGGCTTCATAACAACAAGATTTTGGGGGACCCATAATGCTCCAGGAGCTGTTCTTCATAGAATCGTTTGCTGGGAATGCTGAAGCCACCCGATCTGTGCAGTCAACCTTCCCCCAGCGGATGGCAGTTGCTTTGGATCTCAAATATTCAGAAACGCTGGACATAAACTCCAACTCTGGAATGGGGAGCCTTTGATGAAACAACCGTGCTCTTCTATCTTTTCAATTGTCAGGTGATTCTTCAGATTTGGTGGTCTACCATCCCACAACTAGTGATCTAAGAATCTAGCAGTGGGGTTCTGTTGTTAGCTAAGGGCTGCTCTTGTGGCAGTTCTCAAAGGCGATGCTGATGGATTTGTGCACTGGATGGGCATCCAGTGCTCAACATGGATTGGAACGAGTAGAGGGTCCACTGGGCGTAGCAAATCCAACCCCTTGGGGGTGGATTCAGAATCAAACCGACGTGCCAACCTTATGACTGCAAGGCGGTTGTTGGGATCAATTATGTGGTCAACAAAAAGTAGTTGGTACAGCGGCAGTTTGAAAGCGGCTGGAACAAAACGTGTTGAATGAGATGTTCCTCAAACAGAACCCTGACAGACTGGCCCTTCTCTGCCTTTTAACGGTTGCGCTCAATGGGACATTTGTCATAGAGCAGCCGATTTCCTCACTCATCATGCACCACCCAAGGATGCAATGTCTTCATGCTTCCTTTGAGGCCAGACTTATTGGATAATGTGTGTACTTCTGTTGATGACCCCCCAAGTCTCAAGAAATATGTTGGGTTTTGCAGTGTATGGGTCCAATCTGGGCCCTATGTTTGGTGCCCGAACGTTTGAATTTGCTGGGTTCAGCAGGAGTGGGGGGTACATGTGTTCTTCATCGCTCACCCTGGTCAGATATATCGCTGTGGGTTTTGGATGTGGTGGTACGGTGCAAGAACTCCAAAGAGGACGGTTCTATGGTCTTCAAGTCGGGCAGTTGGCCAATTCTGGACTAGGAGGCTACAACGAGTGAAAGTGGAGCAAGCTCGCGCGCTCGATCCCAACCCACCCCAGCCTGTGAAGAAGTACAAAGACTCCGAGGGCAAGCCTCGATATCATGGAACAGCGGACTTGACCAAAACGGAGCCGGGTACCCAGTTCTTGTTGAGCACAGGAGTAGCTTGGTTGAGGTGGTCCCTTTAGAGGGTAAATGGGCATCCCTTCAATGGTTGCGTTAAGGCACTATCCCAAAGGCTTTGGAAAGAAGATCGCATCCCTCTTGCAGCTCCTCAAACCTCGCTGCGAGTATGTCTCTCATGATGATGATGTGGACTCTATCAAGCTCTTTGAGAGCTGGCCTTGGGATGATTGGGAGGATGTACAGCTCCGACCTCTAATCCACTACCTGTACGGTTCCACTAGCTTACGGATCCCTGTAGAGTGGAGGCCGGTGCTACCAAAGCACTTTTGAATGGTAAGTGGGGGCTTCCATAATTCAATATAATTCAAGCTGATTCTCCCAAAGCGTTTCTGAGCGCTATATGGAGCCTAGGCACTGCCTTCCAGCCAAAATATCTACCTTCTGGGTTTCAACGAGGAACCATGTTGTCAATGTTCTTCTGTCTAGCTATATTTGGAGTTCATGTGGTTCCCGGTCCTGCATGGTAGCACTCTGGGCTAAGAACTTCTGTGTTTACCAAGCCAGCTGTATCTCAAAGACTTTGCCATAGACTTTGCTAGAGATCCACCAGTTCTTCTTGTCGAATGGGGTTTGCACATGTCTTTTCACCAGAATCATGAAGGTTTACACAGTTTATCCGCTACTATGACCATCATGATACAGTTTTACCAAGTTTTAACAAGTTTTGAACACTTTGCGACGCAAGAAACCCAAAAACACAACGCAACGACTAAAAACACAACGCCAACGACCAAAAATATGACACCTCGACCAAAAACACAACGCAGCCCTCAACATCGCGACTAAAAACACAACGCGGAAAGCAGCAAAAAACGACGCGAAAGCAGCATAAAACGACGCACAAGTTGTGTCATGAACACTACATGTTTGGAATGCTGGGTTATCATGTTTTGTTATGTTTTGATTGTTGCTGATGCTTTTTTCTCCATTGTATGAGCTAACTTCTTAGCTCGATACAGTTTGCTCAAGCTGCCAACTAAAACACATCTGATGGAGCGTGTTGCGGAACCACTTCGGAGTCGGATGTGGAGTTGTTCTACTTTGGAAGATGCTTTGAGCGTGGTGGAACAAACCATGAGCATGCCTTCTGACCCAGCAGTTCTTCGTCAATATGTGAAGGATTGTGTTGACAATGGTGGGTTAATTTGTTCCCGATGCTTCAGGAAGTGCTTGAGTGTGTTTGTCGTAGGCTATGAAAATGCAACATTGCCCTTCCAGGAGCTTTCCGCCAAAGTGGAGGAAGCGAAGACGGCAGTGGCAGAAGCAGAGACCCTTCCCAGCCCGTATCTAAACACTTGTGGGGATGTCAAACACGAAGATTCACCGTCGCAAGAACACATGGATCCATGTGTTGCTTGAAAGTAATTAGCAAACTGCTTGGGTTAATGTTCCCTTGTTCAAACTTTAGAATGGAATCAGGAACGGGTACATGTCAAGTATTTTTCATGCCCAGGCTGTGGAGGGAGATCCTTACTTGGAACTTCTGGCCTCTTCGGAATTGACCCCAGAGAAAGTCGCTGGCACTTGCTTCGATGGGGGGATGGATTCCGACGAAGACTTGATGTTGAGGTTGGCTTTAGCATCAACCTTGGAAACTTTCAAGCCTACATGTACGGATCCCTATCAGATCTTTCGGGGCGAGCTCACTTCCCCTGAACAAGCAAAGGGTGGAACTTCTGATGGAGAAGCTCATTCCAATCAACTTGAAGAGTATGTTTTTCATTCTGCCAAGTTTTTGTCGGTAACCCCTTTCAATGAACTTTTGTCAATGTGGCCCGGCACGTCGGTCAGGATTTGAGCACCCCGACATCTCAGCCAAATTCCTCACTGACGCCGCCGCCAACCTCCTCCCAGTCATCGTCGCCGTCGCCGGGAGTTACGGGCAATGTACTTGAGAATGAATTATAGTATAGTTTATTTTGGGGGGGCGCCTGCATCCTTTACTCACTGTATATAATCCATATCATGGTCTTTTCTGTTGGTGGGGCGCTCTAAGGTTGCAAAAGGTGGTACCAAGAGGTCGATCGCCGGGGTCATGCTTGACCAAGAGCAGGTTGAGTATTGGAAGGGCAAGTTCCGAAGAATGTGTGAGCCGAAGAGGGCTTCAGGGAACATCGAGGTTCCTAAAGATGTCTTTGAGAAGTATCAAGCCAAGGGGGCTACACGGGAGAAGTTGTTTGAGGCGTTTATCAAAACTGGTGGGGAAAAGGACTGACTGGTCAGCTGGTGTAGAATGTTCCAGTTTGCTACAAACTGTAGTTGGATCCCACAGTAATCATTCTCCTCCTCACACGCAAACCCCTCAAGGAGCAGTTTATCAAGGTGGTTCAGTTGGAGAAATCGGTTGAGCAAATCAACCAATTGGAGACTGAAGGGGGCTTTTACACAGAGAAGGAGATGAAAGATGTTTTGAAGTTCACAGCGACCCCTGGCAAGTATTCTGACAGTAGTTGCGTTGCTTTTTATGCATTTTCAATGTTGCAAAAGGATTATCTCTGTGTTCTGGTTGAATGTTTGCTCCCACGCCCAGGACTCAAATTAAAGCTGCCACTGAACGTGGGCAAAACAACCCGGAGTTCATGATGAGTCCTGACTTTGCATACTTGTACATGTTGTTTGAACAGTGTTAGTTGTGTGTTTAAATATTCTGTATATAAGGGTTTTGTTGGTGTATATTTTGGGCAACCTAGGCTGGACGAGCTTGATCCGAACATTGTTTTGTATTGGGCCAACACTAGAGTCAAGGGCACTGCCACGAACCGACAAGCATCAAAGCTCAAAGAGACGGTCTCCGCAGAGGGTGTCACTGACAAGTTTCAACAAGAAGTGATTCCTTCTAAACTGGACTTACGCTCTCATGGATTCGACGGCCCCAGTGAGAAAGAAGCCAAAGTCACACAGGTTGGGTTTGGGTAAAGAAAGAACTTGAAAGTTTTTCAATCAATCCATCCCTCATCCGCTCCCACAACCACTTCGTCATCCATGAGAGGTCAATGAGCTTGAGCAGCACATGGAGGAGATCCTGCAAGTCTTGAACAAGGTGGTTTCGTTCAGGGAGAAGCTTGGGAACAGCACAGCTGCTGGAGCTTCCGAGAGCCCCACTTAGCTTTGATTCCTTCCTATGTCCCAGCATTAGGACTGCTTCAAACCTCCCTGTGTAGAATTTTCATAAGGTCTTGCAAGACGGTGGATGCCTTGCACAAAGACTTGAACAACGTCTATGATCAATTCACAGATATGCAGGGGGATCTCAAGGTTGGGAAGTGCAAGATTGACGAGGAGAAGTGCCTAGGCTTTTCTTGTTTGGTGGAGATAGTGAACAAAGCTGCATTTTGCACTTTGCATGGACAATCCCAAGGTTCAGCAAGACCTTGAAGGAAACTTTCGTCAATGCAAGAAAACTGCCAAGTTCTTAGATCCCTCTTTCACACTCACCAATGTCCCACGCTTGCAGCGCCGTTCTGCCCACTGAGTCTCACCACCTGGACCGCCACAGAGAAGAAGTTCCGGCCCAAACCTCAGGGCCCAAAGCAATCCAATGCATAACCTACCGTGCTACTTTGCTCCTGGCTTTGGCTTAGGCCGTTTCTTCGCAAGCCAAAGGCGGCAAAGGAGTGATCAGGAACTCTCTGTACAGTCCGCCAAGGGAAAAACCTTTTGGGGTAGATGGTAATGAAGCAGCGCTCCTAATCATGCTGATTTTTCAGCGTGTGGAGATGCCTCTTACTTGGGGATAAATTAATTTTGACATGGCACCTGATGGCGCTGTTCTTAGGATCATATTCGTAGACATTGACACAGGCTGAAACCCGCCAGTGTTTCTTTTTGAACACATCTGAACATGAGAGAATCTTGGGGGTTGCAAAAAGCTTATTATTGAAGGAAGAGTACCCAAAAGCAATCTTCACTTGGAGCATTGGCAACAAAAACATACAGTTCCCTTATCTTGGTGATTCTGCAAACCGGCCAGGTCCCACTGTGAGCGGAACGGCTGAGTACCTTGCTGGTCAAGTTGGTGCCGGGGTGCCAACCTTAGCCGACGTGGCGTCCCTGCAGTTTGAGGAGATCTGGGACCACAGCTGTTTTTTTCACAACCGTTTTGAAAGAGTTATGGCTCAGAACATGAAATCCGAAGAAGTGCTGTGGTTGGAAGAGTTGTTGGGGTTCCGGCTGCAAAATGGCAATGGCAGTGACCCTTTCTGTGGTGAAAAACGACAGCCAAATGAACACAGCCACTTGGTTTCAAGCTGCGGTGCTCATGCTAAGAACAACTTGTTGGGTATGTCTTCAATTGTTTGTCCCAGTTAGCTAAGGCCAGCCGGCCAAAAGAATCAGATCTTCGGGCGCAGCAATGTTGGTATCCCAACCTATGCCCACCAGCCGTGCAATCAAACCTTCTGATGATGAAGCGCCCGTCGAATCTGGAAGGAGTGCTAGCCTCATCATTCTGACTTTCGATGTTGTTCTTATATTCTCAAACACGGGTTGAGGGTTGAGATGTTGCTCAGGTGAAATGGGGATCATGAACCTGTTCAACCCTTCAGTGAGAGAAATGCGAAGGCTGAAGTCTTTGATCTTGGAGGGTTTGGGAAGTGATCCCAGGGTTTTGCTCAAATTACCCCAGCCAAAGGCAACCACAGGTCGCGCACTCCAACATTGTCGATCAATGATTTCAAACGTTTTGGCGAAAGGCCCCCATGTCTTCAAAATAGGTGTGAGTGCAGACCCTATGTTCCGATTTTACAAAAAGCCCACTAATTCATCAAATTCTTGTGGCTACTTCTGTGGCGACGAGAGGTACAAATTCATGCATGTTCTTTTTGCCTCTAGTCGGTGGGAAGAGGCAGCTTTGATGGAAGCTGTTCTCATTGAGCCTCACCAAGAGACACCTGGGAACCGAAATGTGCGACCAGGAGGGGATGGTAGACAAATGGGGGAAGGCCCTTTCTTTACATACTTGGTTCTCAAACCGGTATGATCAGCTGTGTTCGGAAAAAATGTGCGCACTTTTGGTTCTGAACCAAAGGTAAGCTTGCTTTCAAGGCATCAGTTCTTCTCTTCTCTTTCACTTGCCCTCTTCCGGCTGAGGTGCCTTGCTCAGAGGTGGTGAAGTGCGCCAAGAAAGCCTGGGACGACGCCGCTGGGTCTTCTAGCAGGGTTGCCAAATGCCCTGTTGTTGAACGCATGAAGGGCATGAATGAAGCCAATGCGGAGGAGCAAATGCATCCCGTTCTACGAAAATACAACTTATCCTTGCCGGTAGACTTGAGCCCTATCTCTGGTGGTTTGCTGGACCAGTACCCGCGGCTGAAACCAATAGACTTTTTGGAATACATGAGAGAAAGCGGCAGGCTCAACCGCCTTCTTGGGGGCAAGCAGGTTGCTGGTGCACGTCAGCAATTGGAACAGTTTTGGAAGAATTATGAACTCTGCCACCCAGACTTCGGACTTTTTTTTGAAGAAAGTGTCGACTACGGTTTGTGCATCCCAGTATTTGCACACGCTGATGGTGGCCGAGGGTACAAGAAGTCAGAGTTCATGGTTTTCAACTGGAGCTCTGTAATAGGCAGCGGCACTGGACAAGCCAACAAAAAGGACCACTCCATTAGGCAGCTCAAGAAACAATCGGACCAGTCTCAAATCAATTTGCTTGGAAACTCCTACGGAACTCACTACATGTACTCCGTCATGCCAGCTGCCTGGCATAAAGATGATTCCCGCTTTCAAGAAATGTTGACGCAAATGGGGAAAGATCTTTTTGAGTGCTACGAGCATGGAGTTGAACTGTGTGGGGGGGGAGCGCTTACGACTGGTGTGTCTGGGTCTCAAGGCTGACCTGAAACTTCAGGCCAGAGCTGGCAAGTTTACACGTTGGTACTCAACGTGTAGGAAAGCACCCCAGGATGAGACCAAGAAGACTCAAACCATTGGCATGTGCTGCTTTCTTTGCCCAGCAGGCCACCCTCAGATCCCGTTTGAAGAGATTCACACTGAGTTCCCTACGTGGCGGCAGGAGATGGCTGAGTTCGCAGTCGTGCCACCTTGGAATGAGGGGGATACATGTGGTCTGCTCACAGAATCTTTCCTTTACCATTCCCAGCCAGCCAAGTTCTTCCTCATTGACTTGTTCCATACGTACTTGGCTGGGTTTGGTCAAGATCATGCAGCTTCATGCCTGGTGTTCATGTTGGGGAAAATCTTTGGTGGAACAAGTGTTGAAGTGCAGCTTGAGAGTTTGAATGCTGCTTGGCGTCATTGGAAGAGAATGCACCATGTGACCACCCACACCTACAACTTTACCCGCCAGCTTCTCAACTTCTTGGATGGGACCAAGACATTCCCAACAGGTACCTGGTCAAAGGCGTCTGATACAGCTAAAATTTTGACCTTCATCTCGGACATGTTGGACCTGTATGACGACAAAGTGTCCAGTGACAAAGGGCTCTACTACATCAAGGTTTCGTGTGGTTCCCTTCGTGAATCAATGGTGAGCTTATACATGGCTGACCTTTGGGTTGACCCCTGGATGAAAGAGTACAAACTTTCTTTTCTTTTGAAACACTGGTATGCCCTGTAGTGATTTTGGCCTGCAATCCTGTTCTCACCAACAGCCCAGGACAAGAATTTGGGCGAGAGGTTTGTCCGTGGTGCCTTTTCGTTTTTGCAGTGCTACAGCAAGCTTGCTACACTAGCAAGAGATTGCAGTAGACCTTTGTGGGTTTTCAAACCAAAACTCCACTATTATCACCACTTAGTGGTGGAGGCATCCACTTTTTTGTTGAAAGAGATGGTCTTCCTGAACCCCCTTGCATACAGTTGTGCTATGGCTGAGGACTTTATCGGGAAGGCCAGTCTAATTAGCAGACGTGTGAGCGCACGTACGTGCGAAAGAAGAACCTTACAACGCTACTTAGTAGCGACCATGCAGGCTTGGAAGAAAGACCCACAATAGTTGGGAACCAACACCTTCAGCCTGAGACTCGTTTTGGCTGGGGCCCCGGGCCCACTGCTCCAGCAGCGACCGCCGTGGCCGCAGTGAAGAGAGAGTGGGGGGCGTCCGAGGGTGTGGAGGAAGGTTGCTGGGTGCTATACAACAGTTATCTCATGTCTAACACAGAACATGTTGAAGTTGTGAGGAATCTACTCGGTTGCCAAGTTTTCATGTTTTCGTGGTTTTTGGTCTCGGACCAAAAATATGCGCAGCCTTAAAAACAAACGTCTCCCGAAGCTCTAGGTATTATTAATAAACCCCACCATCATAATATTTTATAGGTGGGTAATCTTCATTAATAATCATCATTTATTTTGCCAACTCATTTGTACCTTCATTTACATTCAAAAGAGGAAGATATACAAAATAAATGATGATCATGAATAGTTATTTACACTAGCCTTTGACCTCGGATAAAATAGAATTAAATATACGATCATGAGATATAGATTGAAGATTATATTTCCCCTTTATTTTCATATAAGTGAATGATCTTTTAATAATGAAAATAAAGGGAAGGAATGAATAATAGAGAAATTTCCAAAGAAATTTCATGAAAGATATGGCAGTTAATGGATTTTACAGATAACCGTCTATTACAAAGAATTATTGACCATTAACTGCCAAGGAACAAATCATCCAAGAAGCATTCTATCTTTCATGGTATTTTCTAGAACTATAAAGATAGAATGCCCACCATTTATTTATTTTTATTTGGTGGTTCTTGGATGATGGGGATGAATTTTATTAATTCTTTCTTTCATACGCTGGGACGGACCAACCTAATAAAATTCATCCCTTGTTTTTACTTATTGGCTTTAAATTAATGGTAATCAACAGGGAGACACTCACCATCAGACTTTCTAGGATGTGATGGTTTTCTCCAGGTCAGAGAACCCAAGCTGGTACCACCCATTAGGTCAAGATTTACAGATCATGAATCCTTAGGTCTAGTTCCTATGCAGGTTCCCATTGCACCCACCAAGAGTTCTTGCGCCTCGACCTGCCGCGGTGCGAGCTGGAGCAGAGCTCGCACGACCAGGTGCCACCTGTCCCATACGTGAAGACGGAGAAGGCGACCGCCGCCCGCCCGAATCGATCGGAGACCCGACCGAGATCGATCCGCGGGATCCGGAGAAAGCCAAAAACCGTGTGAGGTCCAGAGGTTCTGACCTCGAGATCGTTCGAAAAGCCAAGACATTCTCAAAACCTATATATAGGTTTTTGAGAGTAGACTGGGTAGATGATCCACACTTGGCTGCCTGTCGAAGTGTCGAAGCCACGGAATTGCAGAAGACGCAACAAGTTTGGCAGAATATGACGAGAACACGGTACGAGACGTGGCAACTTCCTGGATCACTGGCAGTGACAAGTGCGCACGCACCGCCCCGCCGCCCAGCCGTTTGCGGAGGCTCCGGTGTTTGGAGCCCCGGTGCAATCCTCTTTGAAGGCGCGGAGCGCGCGCTGCGTGGAGTGTCAATCCGAATGGAAGAGAGAGTTGGAAGAAAGATCTCCAAAACCACGAAAACGGGCCCTCAGCAAATATCATGCATATTCATGCATGTTTCTCGGTCCTTTTTCACACTCTTTCGATATGAAGCTAGGGATATGAAGGGTTTGGTCCAGGTCCAGCTGTGGACTCACAAGAGGGACCAGGTCCCTAGAGAGTCAATGTATACTCCACGACCAACAACGGCTTGGCCCTGGAAGAGGGTCTTCCTCTACCAACGCGTCCGGCCAAAAGGGACGGTGGATGACGGGTCGATCGTGGACAGCGACCCATCCGATGCGTTGAGACCGCCTTTGGAGACATCTACCCCACGCAGTGAGTGGCGCCAGTCGCGCCCAGTCAGATCACCAGTTTTTCTATGACATCTATACAAGGCCAAGCTGGTGAAGTGGGACCGATCTAGGCAACGGAAAGGGGGGGCGACTGGCCCAACGAAGGGGGACTCACGGGATGCCATCGATTTAGATCAACCTTTCGTGAGTTGAGGGCCAATCGAAAGCCTCTTCATTCCAATTCTGCCTCTCTTGAACAAACACCTTTTTCCACATCCACACAGGTTCTGGCTGCTTCGTGGCGTCCGTTGCAATTTCGTGAGACACAGATGCCGTGTTTTTGTTTCTTGTTTCCTGTTAATTCGTGTGCATTGTAGGCTACTGGCACTTCCAACAGCTGCATGAAGTGTAAAAAAAAAGGAGTTTCTGGTCTTTCCCGCGTTTCTTTGAGGTGCTGTATTTGGACGAAGGGCACTTCCTGCTGCATGTCAACAAGACTGTCAGGAGTCCTGATCAAGCCGAAACAACAGCGCTGCAGCTGTTACGGGCGCGCGAGTCGGTCGGCATGCGTTAGAAAACGGGCAGCTTCAGCGATTTGTACCCTGTTGGGGTACACAGACATGCACAGAGCCTCGACTTCTTCACCCCCCCTTGGTGGGTTCCAACCCGTCAGCTGACTGAGGCCCGGCTGCTGCAGCGGAGCAAGGAGGACGGTCCCGCTTTCCGTCGTGGGCGATCCATGGCGCCAAGACACGTGGTACACCCCTTGGAAGTGGAAGTCATGGGCCCCTTGGAAGATCTTGGAAGACCTTGGAAGCCCGCTTTCCTCTATACAAACCGGTTCTTATTTTGTCCAGTTCCACTTTTTATTGGGAGTAGTTTGGCTGGTCTCGACACTCTTGGGCGAAATCTGCCTTAGTTCGGTTTCCTGAGGTGCCTTCGACCACACATATGATGTGCATGGTTGAGGATTCCGGAAAAAACGACAGTGGGTTTGTCCACTTGGTAGATGATCATGCTTCTGCTGTTGGGTGGACCAGGTCTACAAAAAAATATCAAAAAATGAGTGACACGAGCATACCATGAACACGCCACAAACCAAGAGAGCAAGGTAGGGTTCAAGAAATCTCTCAATATCTCTCACTAGACCTGGGTTCAGAAGCAATTTTGAGCTTTGGCATCTTCACCCGTGCCAACACTCAGCCAGATCATCTACCCATCCTTCGAGGGGGGAAGCGTAGTTTTGTAGTTTTGTGAACACCCTAGACTTCCGTAAGAGCATTAAAACAATGGGAACGACCTGGGTTTTGGTAGTGTAAACATCCTTAGTGGATTCGGTAGTATAGCCTATTAAATTCATGGTGGGCCAGGAAGCCTAGGGAACAGGCTACAGCCAGCTTTTCTTGAGTCCTGGTGGAGCGAGTTGGAAAGAAGGCGACACCGAAACCATCGACACCCGGCCTCCGGGGTTTGCCGAGACCTGCCGCGCGCGATGCCGCCTGCCAGGACTACCTGTCTTCTGCCTGGTTGGTGACGTCGAGTCAGTGCGGAGACTTGCAGTCCTCGGGAGCTCGTTGAAAACGCCCCACTATAGGCCCAACCAAGCAGGTGATCACAAAGCAGGTGCTCATTGCAACACTTGGGGGGACTTGGGCCGAGTTGGGGATTGCTAGCAGCGGATCGTGGCTTCATGACGCCCACCCCGACTCAGTTGGATTTCGATCACTGAAGAGCTTCGACGGGCCGTTCTCACGTGACTCCGTCATGACGGTCATGACGGTCATACCGTGACTTCGGGTCATGCCACGTCGCGCGCGCCGCGCGCGGAGGTTCGGCACGGTGCAGCTACGGGCGATGGAACAGGACGAGACCCGCCCCTTGGCCGAGCGTAGCTCCGGTGGTGGGTGGCGCGGTGATGACGGGGATCCGAGGCACCTGAGGACGGTGCCGACCGAACTAGGAGGACGTCGTCGACCGTGCCGACCGTGCGATCGAATGCGATCGACACCAGGCCATCCACCAGGTCCCAGAACATAGTAGCGACCCTGGACCCTGGACCCTCAGGGGCTGTACCCGAATCCTTTGGAGGGGCCCGGACCCGAACCAATCCCTATGGTTTGGTTCGGGACCAGTCGGGCTGTGAACGGAGCGTTTGGGTGAAAAGTTTGGGGGGCAGAGCGGCCAAGAGAGAGCCAGAGGAAGCGGGCACGCCACTCTGGCCATTGTTTGGGATTCCTTTCGTGTGCGTTGCTCGGAAGTCACGTTGACCCATGCCTGCTAGCCAGGATCCTGTTTTTAAAATGCAGGTGATTGTGATGAGAGAAGTATGGATGCTGATGCATTGCAAGATTTGAGTGTCATGTAGGCTGTTGATAGAACCCTCCCAGACCTGGGATGTGGGTGGGAGGGTCGAAGCCTCCATGGCACGGGTGTCCCGTGCTCCTCAACCATATGTCAAAACGCGACCTGTCTGGGACCGCGGACGGCCGAGAAACGGCCAGGGGTGGTGGCGGTGGTGCCAGAGGGCTCTGGCTTGATCGGCCGTCCGGACTGGCAGTCCCAGACGCGTCTGGGGTATGTCCAACCCCCTGTACAGTTCCTCCGGGTTCATGGCTTCGTGTCTCGCGATGCGGAGCCTTGTGACCTGGTGATGCCGGCGTCTGCTTCTGCACCACTGGTGCGCCACACGCGGCGCTCTCTCGGGTTTGCCCCCGCGTTTGGGGCAAAGCCCTGCGGATCGCAGGCCCGAAAGGATTGACCGAGCTCAGTGTCAGAGGTATCCCGAAGTCGATGGGGGTCGAGGGGTGTGTATATCCCATTGAGCTCAGTGGATGATGTTTTTCAAGGCCTGTCACAAGAATAGCAATCTTTTACCAGCTGTTACTGGTTGTGGGACGTACCGTAGGTACATTAGGGACACCCTCCCAGAAGTGCCTGAAGTATTTTTGGCCTTAAGTGTCCTTCGAACCCAAGACGGTTCAACGGCAGGTCTCCCTTTTTTTCAAACATGGAGTCCACTCTCCCAATTACCTCGTGGTGAAGCAGTATCCGCGGTCTTCTCCCGCGGGAGCTTACTATAATGCTTTTGGGTGCATACATATATCGAAGGCATCGCCAGAACACCAGAACCACCTCACTCTGCCTTTGCTCCGCCTTAGGCTGGCTGGATTGCGAGCTGGGACTCACCATAAACATTCGCGAGGTGGACGCTTTTTTTTTTAACGACACGAGGGTGGACGCCGTTGGACTGTTTGGAAGACCGTGCCATGACGATCGCGCGCAGGTTTCGAGGTTTTGGAGGTTTTGCCCGTCGACTCTACAGCTGGGGTTTGAGTCGAACCATCTCCATCTCTCTATACACCCTATTTGGAATCACTGAGATCATCATCCATGTGCAACCTTCACACGACACACGACACAGAGACCTTCTTATTTTAAATCCGTATTTGAATGCCAACATTGGAAGAAGTTCCACTGTTCAAATTCGGAGCAAAGTGAGTGGGACGAAGCCCCCCTAAGTTATATAGGTGATTGTATACCCCATGGATCTATGGTTGGTGTGTGAACGGAGACTTGACCTGGGTAATTTTGTTCCTTACTCTCATGTACTGTCGCTCATGGACATCATGTGACTTGTGGGTCATTGTAGTAGAATTTGCATCCTACTTCTTTGGGGTCACTCCTTAGGCAACCAATTTCTGGAGGCGGAACGCAACCGAAAAGGCAACAAGAATTCGACAATGTCACCCCCCCATGATGGAACTGTAGATGACATTTACACTCCCATCCATCTCGACATTGGTGAACACAGTACCATCATTTGCTTAGGGGAAATCAACCGTCTACCAAGATCATCCAAAGGGTGTCCAATAGACTACCCTACACTACCTATAGGATGGCTTCCAGACAGGGCACCCCTTGGAGGGTCAACAGTCGACATGTCTTTTTGTGGTCTCTGAATTGCGTGCGACCGAGAGGAGTACTGGGCCGAAGCATGGTAGTGTTGCGAACCATGTCTCGCAGAGCTCGAAGATCCGCTCTCGCTTCAGTCCATCAACCCGGGCGGCACCGTGTATCCCTTCTTTTTCTACTCCTACCTACTCCTACTTCCACTTCATCTCATTCTTCTTCTTTCACTCCTATTTTTCTTTGCACCTTCGGCCTTCGGCCTTTACCCTTCCGCTGCAAAAGAGCGGTGCCCTGTCGCCGCCCTTCGACGGCCTAGCACGAGGCCTGCGACTTCTGGATGACGCCCACGCGTTTCGACGGGTGGGCGAAGACCATGGACCGGGCAGAGTTGTTCTTCCAGTGGTTGAGAGTTTGGGGCGAAGGGCGGGTCCGGAGGAGGCTGGGAGGGCGACATTTACCAACCATGATCATCCACTGTTACTACTGGTGATATATATATATATACTTACTTCTAGAGGCCAACAGAAGTTTGGGGAGCTTAGGCTTCAGAGAGGCAGGACGTCGATCAATCAGATCAGATCCCAGTTGTGATCGATCGACAGTGACGGCATTTGGTCATTTGAGGACTCCACTGAGGTCATTCTTAGGAGCATTGGTCATTCTTCGTCCAGACTCCTGTCCTTCAGCAGCTCTCTTTACTTCCTCAGCAGCTACATAGGTCCACAGGTCGTTGCAGAAGTGGAGAGGTCATCCTTTCGGCAACCACGTGGATGGCCGCGTCTGTGGCAAACATTCATTCGGGATGGTTCTGGGACGATCCCATTCGTGACGAAACGCGGGGGGGCTTGCGCTGTCAACGGGATAAGTCACACATGTTTGTAGAATCACTTCTGGAACTAGGCTCTTGAACCATTTGCATATCTAATTTAAATAAGATGGGGATGAGTCCGGCAACATTTCGTTCATGTACAGCATTCGATACTTATCGAAGCAACGGATTTTCGCAGCAAGGCACGTTTTCATGCCTTGCGCACCTAGGGTCGTGGCCCTCAAAAAAAGGTTCGGGGTCCGGTTCGGTTCCTGGGTCCGGCCGTGGGTCCGGCCGCGGAGACCGACCGACGGTAGGCAAGTTGCCGACCCCCCCTTTGAGGTGCTTCAGAACACTGAAGGTAAATCTACAGATCTGCGATTTGCATTTAGACTCTTGATTCATAAAACACCCCCCCCAATTTGGAAATAGTATCACTTCATCCAGAGGCTACCTCGTACCGGGGGATTCCATTGATCAAGAGTCTTCAGGATACACAGTCCATCGATGTCCATCGTTTCTCTCAAGGGACCGTCAGCCGCCGCGCACACGCGCGCGCACGCGCGCACACGCGCCCGACGGCAGGACGGCCAGCGGCAGGAGTTCATCCTACGTCGCGCGGATCGTCGGGGGGGCCGAAAAAGCCAAGCCTCGTCGTGCAGCAGGGAGTCCATGATGTTCCCGGAGGAAACTAAATAGCAACCAGGACCCGCCCTCCAAGGGGTGCCCTGTTTGGAAGCCGAACGGCCGGTAGTGTGGGGAAGTCCAGCCAGGACACCCCGACAGGAGGGTGTTGGTATGATAAAGTTATACAGTAATTATTATATCTTTTGTTTTGACAGCCCTAAGAATCCGAACGGACTTAGAACCGGCAGGGGTCGGACCTTCTCCACCGAGTTCCGCAGGGGGGAAGTCTGGGCCCGGTTCCCAAACCCTAGGTGGTTCGGGTCCGGATTCGTAGGGAAAAATGCTTTTTGTGTGACCCAGAGGCGACCCTGGACTCATGGACCCTGTTACCAACTGCTACATGTTGCTTCGGTCCATTTTGTTCCTGGCGAAGTGAGGGTCAAAACCCGCGAACTGAGGGTCCAATGATTCCAACCTGGAACCCCAAACAACCAGAAAGAAATGGATGTTTCCCCAAACAACCATTTCCTATGTAAAGGATTTCAATTGCCATATTGAAACAACCATTTGTTTCTGGTTGTTTGGGTTTCCAGGAATGAGCCTTTGTGAATAACATTCTTTTGGATTCTGGATGTTCGGTTCGGTGCATTGGCACGTTGATACTTGAAGGACGTCGTGGTCCCAAAGACAGGCGGGGGCGTCACTCCGTCGGCGTCACTTTCACGTCACTCACTGGGTTGTGAGGTACTGACCCTTAGGGGTGGATAATGGTTGAACCTACCAAGACCCTTAGAATAGGACCTCAAATAAATCTACTGTGTACTAGTCTACGATGAATTCGGCGACGAATGCCCCGGAAAACGATTCTCCTGGTTTTCTTATCCCTGACACTCCATGTCTGTCACTACTATGCCGATCAATTGTCCCATTAGTCGTGTCTGGGTATGTTTTTCTTTTCAATTCCCAGCAGTCACAAGACGGGGTGCTATCCATGAAGGCTAGGGATGCCCAGCTACTCCACTCACTTCGGGACTACATACCACCCCGACATGTGACTCCAGCTCCTTGTGTTCTTATTGCTTTGTTCTTTCCAGTTTTTCCTCCACCATTCGACCGAGACCGAGGTACGGAGGGAAACACATCAGTGGCACAGAACGGGACATGTGCCATGGCAGACAGGGCGTGAGTGACAAGGTCACGGTGGGAACGGTGGGGGATGCTGTCAAGTGAATGGTTCGTTTCCTTCAAAAGGGTGGCCTTTTCCGGTGGAATGGAGTAGACATCTTCTTTCAATCAGACCAAACAGTCAAGAGTACCTTGATTCGCTGAGAATGGTCGTAGGGATGCTCCCGACGTTTCAATTTTGAAAGCGCCACGGAGCCCGGCGTTTTCGGGGCGCCACGAAACGGGTGTCCGAAAGGGGTGAGGCGGTAGCCGAACACAACCAACCTCCGACATTGAACAAGTTTCTGCGTCCCTATAGGAGTTGTCCAATTTCGCCAGAAGTCTCAATTTCTTCTGGTGCCGGCAAGTCTCGCTATTCCTCGTGTTTTTTTGGGGGGGAGGGGCACAAACCTCTGGTGTTGATGAACAAGTCTTACGCATTCTAAAAGATAATATTTCCCGATACATGACTACACAGGTCCCGGGTGTTGTGCATGCCAACCACTATAGACTATATGTGTATACCGTTCGAACCCCATTGGGCCCTGGCTTTGGAGCACCAGGCCGCCCAAAGTATACGAACTTCAGATGTACATACACCATCATACACCAAAAATATCCAAAAATATTGATATGTAAATCCATCAGTTCGCGGCTTTGGAACCCTCAAGTGGTCTCTTTCCTCCGTCGCCCGAACCATTTCACATCCATCTCATCACCTCCCACCCCACCTGACCCAGACGACCTCCCCGCGGGGAACCCGTGGGCCGAGACCTCATGTGGCACAGCGACGCCACGCTCTTTCACGTGGCCGACTGGGTTCCAGAGGCGGTCAGTCGGAAGTCGGCGGTCAGCGTGACAAGGTAGTGACCGGTCAGCGTTTCGGTTGAAAGAGATGAAAAGGATGAAAGAATGGCAGAAGGGCCAGGTCCAGCAAAGGTGTCCCAGCATGGGGATGATCCCCTTTCTTTTGGACCTTTGTTTTTTGGTGACTGCTTTTGTGTGGCATTTGGAAGAGACCGTGAGCCCGTTTTTGGAAAGTCGAATGTCGCCTCGTTGTTAGTGAAACCTCTTCAGGCTTGAATTTGTTTTATCAACCAAGAACCTACATGAGGGAGCTTTTCTTTGGGTCACCCAAGAACTTTTGGTTGCTGGAGAGGGGGGAGGACCACGAAAGCCACCCACTTTTTGCAGACTCCATGGCACTGGACGATCTGCCATGGCCATCCATGGCCATCCATGGCCTCAAGCCCTCCCTCCCCTCACATGATCGGCGTGGCCGTCCCACGGGTCGAGCGGCGCGTGCGGAGCTCCTCGTGTCGTAGGCGTGTTCCTTGCAGCCGCTGCCACCCGCACCTGAGCGCTACACCCCGGCGGCCAATGAGGCGGTTGAGAGCTGCGAGCGTTTGTGGTGTTGGGGTTCCGGTCGAAGGTGGTGACTTGAAAGAAGCGGCACGGTCTCATCAAAGAAACATCAGAGCTCAGCCCTATTTGTAGATCTATATATATTTCATCCCCCCCATATGAAGCGGATGTCCAATTTAATTGGGGTGGGTGTTTTTTAAATGAAAGTCGACATGATTGATCACATGATTTTTGGAGCGCGACCGCCTGAGAATCTCATCCGATCTTTTCCTCTCCATGAAACCTGTCACTGCCGCCCCATTGACGCCTCCACCACCCTAGTCACTTAGGTCAAGATATACCAGTCCTTAGTCCGACAGTCGTGTCCCAGTCCCAGCCGTCCCAGTCGTGTGGACTGTCCAGTCCTACTCCCACCGGACCGGTCAAGCAGCAGCTCCACCCGAGTTTGCTGCCGGAGCCGGTAGAAAGAGAGGTGGAAAGGGTCAGGGAAAAAAACAGCTTCTAGCCTACCTGGTTGGTGGAGGTGAAGCCGAACAAGCCTCCGAGTAGTTAAAGCTGCCAACCTTTTTCCTTCGTTTCGCTGAGTCTTCCTACTCCCCTGCAAAAGAAAGGATCTGCTGCTTTTGGCCAAACACTCACCGGACAATCACCCAAACCCCGCGCTGCTTGAACCAGCAACCCGGATGCCCGAACCCGGATCCTCAAACTCGGTGCCCGGTCCACCCACGGACACCGCCTACATTTACGCTCTCTTGCCGCGCGGCTGGTGAAACACGCGTGCGCCATTGGCCAGGTCACGGTGACCTTCTTCACCAAATTCGATCGCTATGAGAAGTTGCTCCAGTTCCGTGAGGCCCGCGAGAGCAGCTCGAGAGAGCTGCGGAAGATATGATTTGGGATAGTTGCAAGGTGTGGATTCTGTGGATTCCATTGGGCTGGCTGAACCAGCTTGGATCAGCTTGGATCAGATTTGTTGATCATGTTATATAGAATATAATGTTGTGTTGTCGATTCGTTCGAGCCAAGGGGTTCCAAAAATATGACGTATATACCAGCACCCTCCAACAGGTCTCCTCTGGAGGCTTTTGCTGACCTAAGCAAGTCGCAGGTGGTGACCTGTTGGAGGGTGCTGGTATAGTTGAGAGATGTCGAGATGGTCTTTGGGGTGGGGTACAACTTGAGATGGAGGGTGAAAGCCCTGCTCAATTTTCACCCTTTGGTCCATAAAGCCCTGCTCCGAACACCTAGGTGAAACCGTGAGTTTGAAACTCTGCAGACTCTCTGGAGTTTTCGCCATCCTTTCGACTTGCTCGATGTCGACGACTTCCAGCCACGGAGGTGTTTTTACTGCGCGTTGAAACGGCGCGCGGAGATCCAAAGAGACGTCACGAAGCGTGGTCAAGACGGCCAGGTGCTCACCTCAGTGTTCATGCATCTCAAGGCCGCTTTCCATCGGGTGAAATCCGTTGTTGATTGGGTCGTTGGATGGATCCGGTCTCGTCGGGAAGGGGTTTGGGTTGTTGGCCCGTTGTTCGGCGGTTGTTGTGTTTTGGAGTGGCGGTGCGTCCGAAGAGTGGGGCTTTGGGAGCCGGAAAAGAGGAGAAGGTCCTCTTCACCCGGAAGATCCATCGATTGTTGGGAAGATTTGGGAAGGGTCTGGAGGCGTTTTCCATCTCTGAAAGTTTCCTTTATTGGACAATTTCTAGTCTCTAGTAGTCATGTCCCTGAACTGAGATCCTGGATGCATTTTGGTGGTGGAGCTGGGCTCTGGGCTCCGGGCGCTGACCTTGAATGAAGCAGCATGCAGGGGGGGCATGTTTCGTTCAGCTTCTGACTTACGTCCAAAAGACACACCTTGGTACACAAAAGAGGACCTGCCCAGAGGCTCATGGACCCGAAGCAACTGCTACATGTTGCTTCGGTCCAAAACCCTAGCGAAGTGAGGTGAGGGGTCCAAAACCCCATAGCGAACTGAGGGGTCTGAACTCTGAGCCTTTGGGTGGGAAGCCAAAACCAGATCCATATCTACCGATCCATGCACAAGGCCAAAACCAACGCAGTAGGTCGGACCTGTGGAACACACCCCCATCGCCATCGCCGAAGGCGCCAGTCTCGGACGACCCCATGAGTCTTGGTCACGGTCTTCCGGCCAGTGGCGGGTGCTGGGCTTCAAGTCTCCGACCCCGAAACCCAGCACCGTGCGGGTGTGGAACCGCCCACCACACCCGCCCGACAGCGTCGGGCGTTCGACACGGCGGCCTGAGTCTCGGCGTGGTCAAAGCCTCACCGAACGCGGCGTTCGGAGCTGATGGAGCTTGTTCTGCCTCGCAGGAAAGCGAGTTCTACGTCAAGGAGTTTTTAGCCATCGACGAGTGGTACGATGGCCCGCGGGGACGCGCAGTGCTACGTCGGTGGATTTGGGGAGAAGAAGCCTGATCGACCGGGAGCAGAGGAGTTCATGCCACCTGGCCCGAACCAAACCATCAAAAACCATCAAAAACCGGGTTTTCCCTAGCAAAAAGCATGGTTTTTGTATGTGAAAAATCTTAATTTTTCATGATTAGGTTCGGGCCCCTGGTGGTTTTCTCATGGTACACTCCTCTTCGGTTCCGCGTCCACCCCCGGGAACCCCCGCGGACCCGGCCACCTAACTGGTCCGTCCATCCTGGGAGCCTCAACCACTTGGACGTGCGTCCTGTATTGGTCAACCGGTGGTAGGTGGACCAAAAGACACTTCTAAATACCTAGCACTTCCAATGGGTGCCCTGTCTGGAGGCCTGTTTACGTAAGGTAGGGTAGTCTATTGGACACCCATTGGATGACCCTGGTGGGAAACAGTAGCAGTTCTCTGTTCTGGGTCTGGGGAAGCACCGCACCCCCCCAATTTGCACTTGACTATAGATGTGAGACTTGCGATTGGAAGAGATCTGATGGAGGTTGTACTGTACGTTTCTGATGATGTAAGATTGAAGAGCTTTCCGAACGCCGAAGGTCCGACGGTGAGGATCTCCCCCTACTTCTCCCACCTTGGCCAGGTCAGGTCGAGAGAACCAGTGCGAGTAGAGAACTCTTGCTTTTTTTGGTCTTCCAGAAAGTGAACGACAGGGGTGATGCCAAATTTGGAGTCCATGTGGCCGTATACGAAAGCATCAACGTCGAAGGCCGTCAAGCCGTACGTGAACGGCGCGCGGTTGCTGTAACTGCAAGTTCGAAGTGACCACCAGACCAACCATACCGACGATACGCTTTGACACCTTCCAAAGAAGCGATGGCTGCCCATGGCTGGTGGAGAGGTCAGGAGCTTTCCATTGCAATCCGTCCCCGATTTGTTCCCCACCAACAAATCCTATTTCTTTTTCATCGCCTTCCGAGCAAGCAAATCCAAGCAATTATATGCAATTCCCTAGGGCTCCAACCATATCCTCAGAAGGTGGTTAGACATGTTAGACCCCCTGGCACCCACCCCAACCACCTTCGAAACGGAGGTAGTTGGAGCCCTAGGGATTAAGGGACCCAAGATGGGTCTTCCAAAAAGGCCGTCATATCTCGAGAGTTCCGAGCCGCAAGTCTGACTCCAAGGTCCATCGCGCTGGATGGCACCAAGAGAGGGCCGCTGCCCTGGGCATGGCACATGGCGTTTGACGTGCTTCAACATGCTTCAACCACAAATCATGTCTGACAATTCAATGTTGTATTAAAAAACCTGGCCTTTGAGGGACCTGAAAGGGAATTTGCGTTACTTCACTTCACTAAGGAATTCCACATGCGGCATTTTAGGGTACGTACTTTTACTATCCTTTTACTTTATATAGGCGTAGGGAGGCCTTCTTCAACCGACATGAGACGGGAGGGTTCCATAGGGATGGGTTTCTACGGGGATCAACTAGCATTCCGTGGTGGATTCGTGGATTCGTCCTGCCTTTCACGTCCACGACTCAAGCTTCAGATATGGTCCTTCAAAAGCCTTCAAACAATGCTTGTGCACCCCAACATGTGATGTTTGCAGTGGAGATCTTCTGGACCTCAACCAAAACCACCAGGTTCCTCCGGGAACGGGTGATGCAGGGGTGCTTTCGAAGCCCCACCCCCCGGAGACGTGCGTCGTTCGTGTCGCGCGTTCGACCTGGCGGCTGAGAGCAGGTTGACGGTGGAGGACTCCCGTGCACAGAGCTTGGCGTTCTTCCCGGGCTGTCCGGGCCACCCAGTCGGTCCGGGCCCGGCAGAGGTTCTTTCGTCTTTCTTCACTTGGAAGTGGGGTTGGACGCTCGCGTGCTCACGCGGAAGGGGGGGGCAGGTGTGCTGCCACGTGCTCTGCGCAAGGTCGGCGTGTATGGACTTGGTATGTAGGGAGACCCCTTCCGCAAGGGCGGGCGGGGTAGACTGGTCGAGGGTGACACACGCCGAAAGTTGGTCGGCCCTATTTCAATACACCGAAGGTCTTCCTTTTTGGACAAGTGGCGATCGCTTTCTAAGTCGATGAGTGGCGTTTTTCTTTTGGATGTTTTGGGAATCCTTTCGGGAGACTCAGAGACTCAAGTCTTATCAGAACAGCTTGATGATCATGATGTCAGATTTAGACGAATGTAGATCAACACAGAGGCAGCATGACCTCCAAGTCCAGAAACACTTGCGATTTCCCTCCGTCCAGCCAGTGTGTTTGGTTGTCGGACCAGACATGACTCACCCGAAGAATCATTGGACCCCGCCACCGAACTGGAGGCTTTTGACCCTGCTGTTTGCAGGGGTTTGGACCCTTAAAACCTTCACTTTTGGCGGTGCTTGATTCTTAGGGCAGTATGAATCTCAGGATTGTGATGCTGGTATGCGCAAGGTTTGCTAATGTACACCACAATGGCCCTATGCGTTTCTTTCCTTCCCCATGCAGGTGCGTGTCATGGCTCCATAGTCATTCCGATCCGAATCACCCCCCCCCCCGTACGGAGCCAACAAAGTTGGAGCCTACAACGCATCAGGTGTTCTTGGAGATCTTCTTTGGGTGTACTCTCCCTGGAACTAACATGGTTACGTGGAGTGGATGGCACCACGCGGTTCTCTGTCGTGGATGGCACCACTCATGGTCTGGAGTCTATCGGGGCCCATGCCACCTATAACCGAACTGGCCGGAACTTCGGAACTGTGTATCTCTACCCCAGACACCCATGGGACTGGCATATTGACCGATCAGTTGACCCCAAACACAACCACCCCTGGCCTGATCGGCAGTCCTATGGCAGTCCCATGAATGTGTATCTCTACCGAGGCCTTTCGGGGGTCTTTCCTCGCACTGAACAACGCCCGATGTTCACAGGGAAACTCGATGGGTCTCGTCTGGTGAGTCTGCGCAGGGGGGGGTCGAGACCTGCGAGCTCCGAAATCTCGAGGTTTTCCAGGGATTGCATGGGACAAGGGGAATTGGAGGATCAAAGGACTGATGATCTTGGACTAGGTGCGTCGATTTGGGCCTCAAACCCTGACTTATTGGTCGACTGTTTGGACCATTTTGATGAAAATCTCACGTCTGCTGAGTCAACGAAGCGTTTTTTTCCATCGAATTGTAAGAAGTGCTCGGATGAACCTGCCTTCAGATGCAGAAATCTACAGGCCCAGGCGCAACCGGCGCAAACCGAAACGATCACTTCCACGCCGCCTCTCAGGTGTTGCTTTGAATGCTTCAGAGGCGACGGAATCCGCTTTTTCGTTGTGCCACACTGTGCCACACGGGTGGCGCCAGGTTTTTCATGCGCGCTTTGAGCTTGGAGATTTTGGTGTCCTGAGAGGGGTTTGTGGTGAAAGGATGTGAACGTCTCAGTACGAAGAACAAGGGCCGGACATTCACTGTCTAGTATTTTACAATATTTTACTATATATATTTTACTGTACATGTTGTTTTTGTTTGTAAATTGTTAAATTGTTGATTTCCCTTTTGCAAACACAACGGAGACTGTTTTACCATGTTTGACCAACTCTTGTGATTCTTTATATCCATGTCCAGCCTCAGGTTAGGTTTCTTTTTTGTTTGGTCCTTTTGAGATTTGTCCTTTCTGGGCCAGAAAAGGAGGCCTTGTGATTCTTGCTCATAGGCTTGAGATCGGCTCCACTTGTTCAAACCAGTCGGATTGGATATATATATATATATACATATTACTACTTTTTTTTTTTTCAAGAGGACATGGTGGGATTTTCTGCCCTGATGAACTCTCAGCATTGGTTTTCAACTTGGGTCTCTTCCGGCCTTCTGAACGCCGTCAGGCAGCAGACAGGCGACGGGGGGGGTGCGACGGACCGGGTACGTTCGATGAGGAGGATCAGTTGCCAGTAACACAACTCTTGGACCTAGGAGGTTCCAAAAGGCTATAAGGGGTGCTATCCATGAGGTAGTCGGGGTGCTGTCACATCCACTGACGAGACTAAACACAACCTCTTTTTGTCTCGTGAGAGACAGGTTTGGTTTTGAGTGCCCTTCTACTATACGAGAAGCGCGGATTTTTGACATGGCAACGGAAGACTGGCAATTGGCGTCCTGAAAATTATTGTTCCTTGCTAGGCGGTTCCACCATTTTGATCCATTTTCAGCGTGTTTGCGCAGTGTGATGGGTTTGGAAACCGCAATCAAGAAACACTCCAGGAATCTCCAGGCTATTCAAAGACTAAAGCAAGTGTTAACTTTCACAGAGCTACTGTACATAGCAACTTCGATGTAAACAATGTTGATTGTTGCTGAGGCAAGCTCAATGGGGTTAGCACCAGACATCAGTGGAACAACGCTGTATCAAGCAACAACCAACAGCATAACGTTCAGAAGATTTCCAAAGACCCGATCAAGACGATGCTTCGAATGTGATCCAATTATTTTTTTTCCTTGATCAATCTCATCTCACTTCTAGTTTCCTTGACACCGAACAAGAGACACCGAACAGCAACAACTAACCCTCCAAACACGTCGGAGTGGCACCAAACCGCCCCGGTCGCCCGACCGCGCGGCGCACGCCGACCGGCGCCCGACGCACGGCGGTGTTCGTCCCTGCGTCCGTCCGAGGCCACCGAGCCAGCGCTGCAGCTTCCTGGCCAAGTCGGAGCAGCAGCACGGCGAGGCGACCACTCACCTGTCGTCACGTGAAGACATGGTTGAAGGAACGCGACCCCCAAAGGATCTCCATGTCCCTACACCTCCATGTCCCACCTCCAGTCGTACCTCCTCAGGTTCGGTATTGGGACCCGACCATGGCACCCACCCCAGTCCCACCTTCTCAGAAGGTACTTGAAGGCCTATAGGGTGTATGATTTGTATGACCATGTATATGACATGTTTGAATGTATTGGGGTGGTTTCAGAGGTCAATGTAGAAACACATGCCAGTCTTTTGGATGGTAATGGGGTACGGTATCTGCAAAACTTTGCAAGAAGGGTAGTTGATATGAATGTCCTTACCCACAGTCCTGCAATGCTTGGTTTGTTGGATGCTTCAAGAGTTTATAGTGTACATGGAAAACCATCCCGATCATCCCAGGATTGAATATACGTCGACACCGCTAATACAACGCTGGTCGAGAATCTTCACAACGAATGTTTGTCCAGGCCTCGTCGTCGGCCTCAACTTTTTAAACACTATTTTTTTGGGGTTTAATGGGCTTCCAACAAATGCTAAATGGGCAGCCCATTAAGCCCAAAACTTAATGCTTAATGCTTAAGGAATGAGCTTCTTTCAACCGAAGCAGTGGTCTTCTTCCAGAGGTTCACCTCGACAGCCAAAGCAGTTCCAAGGAGTCGGGTGCTTTGTGAAGGATAGGGGTGCCCGGTCAAATCCCCTCCAAAAGCCACCCCTTCAACTCCTTCAACTCACGGCTGGGAGTTCCGTTGGTTCTTACTCTTTTCAGACCCAATCCTTCAACTAGCCATCATCTCGCGCTGCACATTTCGCAGCCTATAGCATGTGTTTTTCGCTGCTCATCGTTCCTTCTCCGTCTTCGGGCGTCTCTCTCTCTCTCTCCTCTCGCACCCTGCGCCGCGGCGCCGACCGGTGGGTGTCTGGTCCGCCGCAGGCGCAGTCGTTAAACATCCTGCTGAGCCTGGTGGCGCGGAGACCGAGCGACGACGACGGGGCAGCGAAGCGGGGGCGAAGCGGTCGGAGCGAGCGTTCTGAACACGATCACTCCGGAGGGCGACGGGTCGACCGGAGGACTGGTGAAGGAAGGATCGGAGATCTTTTTCATTCTTCGAACTTCTATCATCTTCTATCACTTGGATCTTGGACCATTGGACTCTAGTCCAAGATCTAGTTCTGGGAGTCTGAGTGAAGTTTTCAAGATCCGAAGCTTTGTGCGGAGAATGAGTCCAACATCTTAAGCTTAAGCTTTTGCGACTGAATCCACACGGGATCCACATCCAGTTGAGCGGTCCGGCCAATCAATTCTCCCCGAGGGCTCCGTCTACATCCGAAGGTAGCGTCCGACTATGGGGTCAGACCGTGCCCTTGGCGTCCCAACGGAGCCTGAAAGGCCAACCACTTGGGAAGACTGAGCTATAAATCCCTTGGGGGCTCGAGTAGTGAGTCTGCAAAAACCCACTTTGGTCCCTTGGCCTAGCAGCGGAGATTGAAGATGCCAATTCCAGACTTCTGCAGGGGAGGGCCATGAGTTTTTTTGATTTCGCCCCGTACGTGCGCGAACGGGCTTGGCCGTTTCGCGGTGCGTACCGAGACCACCAAATATTGGCTGCACATCGACATGGACACGGTCTTCCACCAGGACGGGAAAAACAACGCGGACATGCACCGGACAAAAAGCACTGCCAACGGGCAGGCAAGAATCAGGCCTCAGAAGTGCTACGTTTTCTCCAAGTAGTTTCTCGTGGGTGTCTATTTGAGAAAGCCTATAGATAGATGCACTGATTCTTTTTGACAAAACACGGTCGGTGTTGATAACTTGATGCTGACCACATCGACCACTGAAAAGAAGGACCGGGGGCGTCTGAAAGAGGCTCTTCAGTTTTTCATACACCTCCAAAGGAAGCAGCAAAAGACTGGCACATCTCACAGCATTTCCCAAGATGCCAGACACTCCCTAAAATCAACCACCCCAATGTATGCTTTCAGAAATGCCAGTCCCAGTCCCGTCGTTTCAGGGTTTGTGTCTTACACATTCAAGAACGACTCACGAGTACTGACACTCACAGAGTGCACTCTCTGGAATCAGTGCAGAATGGGTGTGATAAGGGTGCGACAAAATAGGAAGACTTCCCAGTGATGCTCCCCCCCCGGGGTTTGGGAAATTAGACCAGTCGCCCCAGCCAGGGGCGAGAGGACTCCCTATCAAGATCAACCCCGACACGACCCGTCTGGGACTGCCAGTCCGGACTGCCGATCAAGCCAGACCCCCCTGGCACCACCACCCCTGGCCGTTTCTCGGCATATATATATATATATATATCAGTCCCATACAGTGTAGGGGTAATACACACCCAAATTGTCCAGTTTGTTTCGGAGTCGCTGACTGGAGCCGCTGACCGGAGCTGCCACCAGAGCCGCCACAGGACTTCTACCTCTCCCGCTTGCTGCAGCCTATCTACGAGCAGAAGGACGCGCATCCAACCACGCGGGAAGGGCCCGCGTGCGCGAAAGCCCAAACGCATGTGTCAAACCACTCGGTGGACATTTCATGAGAAGCAACTCGTCCAATGTTTGTATCTTAGTTTATCTTAATCCAATTTCCAGGTACTGGCGGGAATCTGCAAGAGCCAACAGCTTCTCCTGAGAAATCACCTCAGTCTGTCTGAGAAGAAAGGATTTCTTCATGATGACTGGCAGACTCATTTGCTTTCTCTTCTAGGCCCTGCTTGTTTGAACACCCGCAAGTGGCAGTTTGTGCAAAAGGCTAGCCCGGCTAGCCCTGAAAAAGATGGATAGCTGGATAGTCCGCGGAGGGAGGGAGCACTGCGGTTGTTTCTGTGCGAAAGAGAACGGCTCCGTCTAGCAGCAGTTTAATCCATCCGTCCGGACGATGGATCATCACCAGACTCGCGACCAGCAACCCTGGATCGTCCGAGGGCCTTGCCTCATGCTAAGACGGTGTTTGGACAGAAGTGAGTCCAGACCCCTCGACAGGAGCGCTGTGACGATGCCATTGCCTTGGCACCTTGACCTTGATGCAAGTTAAGCGCCAATGCTTGAAGAGGATCATGAAAGGCTTGCAAATCATGAAAGGTGTGTTCTTGATTGTTCTTGGGGTACACTACGAACCATCGCCCTCTTTCGTCCATTTGACGTGGTTTCCCGCCTTTTGGAGTTGGATTCCGCGGCGGCGTTGGGAGACTGACCGGAGACCAACAGCTACCCAGTAGGTCACCCGTTCTTTTTGGTGATTGCAGACAGCCCACAAGAAAAAGATCCCATACACTCCATGGGACTGGCATATATGCCGATCAGTTGGGGTGGTGCCAGGCGGGTCAATTGATCGGCATATATATGGCAGTCCCATGGGTCGCGTCTGGGGATTGAAGTTCGGTGAACCGATCTTTTCCGCTCGGGAGGGGCCGTTCTTGGAGGAGTTGGAGTTGATCTTTTTTAAGGCTGGTCGACATCAGAATTGATCAAGGAGGGTTACCATAGTATCACACATCGATCTTTCCAATCCATGATTCAAAACAAATTTTGGGGTGTCTTTTGTTTTCATTTGGGTGTTCATTTCGGGCTGGTTTTCTTTACGTGAATCCGTGATTCTTGAGCAAAACGGACTGGAATTGACGAATTCCGAAATCCGACCGCTGAGAGAACATGCGCAGAACAGGTCGCCTAAAAAGGAGAAGAGAAGCTCACCCTACCCTCAGTCTCTGGAAGAGAGGCGCCTTTGGAACTTTAAAGACCATTTCCTCAGAACTGTCACAGGTTCCTGGTGAATCTCTTGAAGTGTACTTCGTTTGCCAAGACAACTCCAATTGTCTGGTTACTTACAGAGGGCCTCTGCCTCAAATGGAGCACTAGGTGACCGCGAGCGCTAGCAGCGAAAACCGCTGGCCTTGCACTCCTCTCCTTTTGCGAAACACACGGCCGCATGGCCTGTCCAAAAAGGACAAGAACGTTCCTTGCTTGCCATCACCCGGCTTCATGACCCCACTGTTGCTGGCCCAAAAAAACCCACTGTTGGGGTCACTTTGCATCGCTGAGGCATCTCCACCTCCACCGACGACTACGAAGGTGTGGTGAGCGGTGTATGGGATGCCGGATGCTGGCTGGACAAGCGACAGGAGGGCGTAGTGAAGTCGCTCCATCTCCTCCTCCATATATAGAGGAAGGCCAAAAGTCCCAAAGACGACTATATACCAGCAGTCACAAAGGGGTGCCTATTGGAGGGTAGGGGTGCCCATTATCCACTCACTTAGGGACTAAAAGCCATCCCTTTGTGACTGCTGGTACATGCAAAACATCGTCAAGAATGACAAAGAAACATGCTGAAAACATGATGAACACATGCAGTAGTCGTCTTGTCATTCAATCACATGCTGAAATTCGCAAAAAACCATCAACTTCAATCAGACCATGTTTTCTTGAATTCAAAAGAATCATCATTGTGGCTTTGACACACATAGACACCGTGACTCCGGTCTTCCGTGTCGTCTCCCCGACTGAACCGTCCCACGCGGTCGGCGACGAAGGTCTCCACCGCACCGGAGACGCGACGACGGTCCGTCGACGTCGTCCGGTCGACGGGTCGTTTCCGGGTCGTTTCCGGGTCGTCGGATGTACGGCTTGTACTCGTAGTACGACTTCGGGTGAGAAAATCAGGTTGAAACACCTCGAGCTGGTGAATCTCCGAGCATTTGGAGAAGTTTCGGTCATTTTTCCCTTAGTTCCTGGACATGAAATCCAAGCTAGTTTCAACACACTAGCCTCATGATGAAGCTTTGAAGAGAGCCCGTCCAACCACTTCCGCCTCGTCTGGCCTCGTCATCTCTTGCATTCTCGCGTGAGGCGACCACCACACCCGAACTGTCCAGGAGCCTTGGGCTGTTGAAGTGTGAAGTCCATCCTTCCTTACAGGTATGGATGGGGGGAGACTTGGGAGAAGGTCGAAACAGAAAGACTTGTCTAACAGAATACTAGATAGTATAGATGCTATAGATGATACTGGCATATGTTGCCATACATACTGTTTGTTCAGTTTGTCACTGATCCTTATATAGGCTTACAATCAGGAACGGCTTATGGAGGGTAAGTTGGGGGTTCTAGTGATTCCCAAATTCCATACTTTTTCAACTGATTCACGTACGCCCTGGAAGAGACCCACATGGAACCTGAAAACCACTGGTTTGTAGAGGAGCTGGCAATGTCCTGGCAAGTGACCGACTCTGCCACATAATGATCCGGACATGTCTACAGATATCCAGCAGTTGGATGAATATGCCCCCGCATCGCTCCACATTGCTTCTGCATCGCTTGATGGTCGATGTCTTGTGTTTTTGGTCCTTGTTCGTCTTGAGGACAGACGAAGAGACCTGGCAGGAGGACTGCTTGGGCGTGACGGAAGGGCATTACTGTGGGAAGAGAATACCCCGTGGGCCGTCAACACTTTCCTGCGCTCCGTGTCCTTTTCATGTTTCACCTTTATCCCTGCAGGTTTTGCATAGTTTTGCCTCTCACTTGAAGACCCATCCCAACTTGAGTTGTGCCGCCCAAGCATCTCACGGTGCGCGCAAAAACGGCGAGTCAGCAAAAGAACGCATTGGATGGTCTACGACCAATCCCCAGACACTCCATGTATGGAATATATGCCGATCAATTGACCCCCCTGGCACCACCCCAACTGGCACATATGGCAGTCCCATGGGTCGTGTTTGGGATCCATTTGCTCGCAAAAGGAACGCGACGTGTATCGATGCTCGCCAGACGGACTCACGGACTCGGGAGCGCGAGACCCGTGAGACGATGGACTTTGAGACCCGCGACCCACCAACGCTCCAAAGAGATGGTGACGGGGAGCCCGGAACCTCACCGTACGCTGGTTATCGTTCACGGGCGTGGGTCGCACCCAGACTCCCTAATCCGGTTGGTTGACCTCCCTAGTCGTCACTGTCTATATACCGTTTGTTCATATTCGGCAATGTTCGGCGGTCAAGCACGGCCCCCCCAGTTTTGACCCAACATTTCAAGCATCGAAGAAGACCAGACACAAAACAGGACACGGGCTCCAGCGAGGAGGTCGGCGGCCCAAGTCTTCTTTTGCTGCCGAACGGAGCTACTTTCTGCCGGAAGAAGAGCATTTCTGAACCATGTGGACTGAAATGAGCACTTTCCAGGAAAAGGAACGTTTTTCCAATGAAATGCAAATGGATTGGAGTCCTACACATAGCAATACCATGCAATACCTGCAACTTGGGGGGCATTCTCCTGATAGACCAGGAATGTCTTCCTGAACGGTTTATTTTATTTATTTGCACACATTGTAGGATTCATTTGAAGAACCATTTTCTCGAGCACGTTCTTCTGAGCGATCTGAAAAAAGGCTTTAGGCTTGGTAGACGAGCACTTTCAGCCCCCATCTTCAAGTTAGATCTACTCTGAAACCACGGTCTTCAGTGCAAAAAATTATCTTTATCCCCACAAAAACATACCAGCCAGATGATCATCCATGATCATCCATGATCATCCAGAACAATTCCAGCCGTGGTTCCAAGGACATTCAAAACTTGAGGAGTCCAAACTCCAGGATCATCAGGCCTCAACTAGATAGAAACCGTGTCCAATACATTTTTTGGAGCAGACTCACTTCTCCTTTTTGGTGTTCGCTTAGATCATCTCATGATTTTGCTCCACCAACACCCTCATTGCCATAGTGATAACATGTTCGCAGGGGGATCTTGATGGGATTTTTGGCATATGAACAGTTTCCATTTCCAAGTACTACGTACATCTGCTATCTATATTGAAGTTATCAGGTGAACCAAACTCACAAACACCCTCGACATCTGAACCAAACAAAGGTGCAAGCAGTTCAAACCAGCCGGTCTTTTTTCGCTTCGCTCCGGTTCGCTCGCTCCGCTCCAAGGCCCAAGAGGAGGACATCAGTTACGAGGACTATGATGAAGACACGGACGAAGAAGGCCGGGTCAGACATGGAAGAGGACTGGTCGGACTGGTCCGGTTGGCCGGCGTTCGGGGCACGTGCCAAGGGCAGTGGCACGGGTTTGTGAGGGGGGTCAGCTGGTGGCCAAAGGTCCAGTGCTGGAGACCATGCATGACTTTCCAGTGTTGATATTGAGGTGTTTATATAGGTGCCGGAACTGAACTGCGCTTAGTGGGTCGAGTCGCTGGATAGAACCGCAAATGCTTGGCTCACCGAGCTCTCTAACTCCCGCAGAGTGGACCTCCGAACTCCCTGGGTTGTTGAGGAATCAGATTCCATCCAGCCGTCTTCCACGAATCCGGTTGGTTGCGGCTGAAATCTGGTGGGAAGAATTGTCTCTCTCCATCTCCTTGGCCCTTGGTCAATCTGAGTTAAGTCCTTCCCCTCCCCCACCTACTAAGAGTTGGCAAGCCATCATCAAACAACGTGCTCGGAGTGAGGCAGCGCTTCCTAGACCGGGCCCTGAGTCTTCTCTCTTTTTCTTCTCACCCCCGATCAGCTTCGAGCTTCATGTAGTGCGTGCTTCGGGATGGGGATTGAGGGATTGAACCTCAATCCCTACGAATCCTCCTGAGTCGCGCGACAGACGTGGCCGAAACCTGCCGAAACCTTGGTCGGACGTCGTGATCGGACGTCGCCGACGATTGCTGCCAGGATTGGACGAGGATGAGTCAGAGGCAGAGGAGAAGCCCTTGTACTACAAGGGCGAATTTTTCGGCCTGGCGCTGAGTGATGTTTGAAGCAGTGAACTGAAGCACGAGCGAAGAAGCAACCCGTTTCCGCATGTGAAGGAGTGCAAGGACTTCAGATTTCCAAGTACTGAGGCCCTAGGGATCCAAAAGTAGTAAAAATAAACCACCGTTCTCCTAACAGTAGTTGTTTTGCAAAACCATCTTTTCTCACAGGTTTTTTCGCTTCGCTAAAATATATCCGTTAGATATCGTTAGATCATTGATTGGTCATGCAAAAAAAAACATCCGAGCGATCCCCAACAACACGTCGGATCCCAAGACCTGAATCCCAGCTCATCCCGAATCCACCCGATCGAACATGGGGCGAGTTTTCGAAGGTCCCTGTCCACGCCAAACATCTACTGTTCCACGGTTTGTCCATGGTTTGTCCACGCTCGATTTGTACCATTCAACGTTGGCCGAGAAACACCGTGTCAATTAATGTTGAGCACATCCACAGCTACACTAGCTAAAGAGCCGGTAGCCGGTCATCCCGGTGCAAAAAAACATCGGACTGATGCAAAAGAACTTCGGTTGCACCAGGTATAGGAAGTCCAAAAAAACGTCGGACCAAAAAACGACGTTTGGTAAAAAAAGAACTTGAGGAACCTCAGAGGTGTTTTTTTACTACTGAGGACGGCCAGGGGAGGGATATTTGAGGTGAGTAGGGTGTATATCTCTCACCTGTCGGGGCTTCATGACCTGGTCAGTGGAACCTTCTCAGTGAGATCCCACAACAACCAGGACTATAAGGTCCAAAATCATCCACTTTTGGAGCGATTCGCCGGTCCGGCTCCTGGGCTCCATCGCTCCGGCTCCGACCCGCAGGGGACTCGTCCCCCAACCCACCGGACGACCCCCCGTCCGCTTGGACGGAGCGTCGGACTCGACGGAGCGAGCGACGGCGGCGGCGCGAGGTCCGCGCGATTTTCGTTCCATCGGAGCCACCTGGAGTCCGACGCCCCGGGCGAAGGGAGGGAGGGCGGGGGTGAGAGGGTGAGACGGGTCGGGGTGAGACACGGCGGAAGGGAAACCGGTAGGGCGCCACACCCGTGGTGTTTTGGGTGGGTGATCGCGTAGGAAACAAGAGGAAAAGAAGGGGGGGCGGCACTGGGGCGGCGTGTTGTTTCCGGTTCTTTTCGACTCTTTCTTTTTAAGTTGGCGGTTTTTGGTTGTATGGAAGCGACATGATGACTGAAGGGCGGGAGAATGTGGCTAAAGCCCGAGAGTCCTCATTTTGATCGTTTGCTATCTCTTTTATTTCAGCAATAGAGAGCAATTGATCGTGGATACGGAGAAGCCGTTGGGTCCAGCCAACTGTCAGGTGCTCATGGCCCACCTTTTTGGGAAAGAACGCGCCGGGGTACCGTAGGGTACCACATCCCAATAGCATGCCATGCTGTGGAGTGCCAGGGACCGCTCTGTCTGTCTATGTCTCTGTGTCAAGTCTTCCCTTCGCCTGTGGGAAGGTGTGGCATGGAGAAAGCCCAAAGGGGATGATCGATCCTTTCACCTTCCAATCTTCCACCCCAAAAGGGTGTTGAACTGGCTTTGTAATCTGACATGTGCAAGTCCCTTCAGGCTTGCACGTCATCTTCTTCATATAGTTTCTGCTTCCAATTCTTTGCATCAAAAACCCAGGTGTTCAATCATGTTCCTGGTGTCCAATTCTTTCCATCACTTTCGGAAGAACCCAGCTCTGTTTCACCCAGCTCTGTTCTTCCCAGCATAAGCTCCTCCTCATGGTGGAGAAAGCGCAGAAACCGCAGCGTCAGGTCAGCGCCGGCTGAAGGACTTGCCGGCCTGTCGGGCACGGGGCACCCAGGAACGCTGCGAGAGCAGCGGTCCGGTGGGGGGTTTGGGGGTGGACGAGTTGGCTGGGGAAGTTGGCTGGGGAGATCAGATGCAGCATTCATTGAAACAAACCACCAGAATTATGTCACCTTTTCCCTTCGTTTTGTTTTTCTGATAAACATCTCTTAAGAGATAGCGGTCATATGTCTTTCCCCCGGTTTGCTTTGTGTTTGCATGTTCTTCTCGGGTTGCTGTGTTTGTGATTCCTCAGTGACTGTTCCTCCAACTGTGGACTATGTGGTTCTCTTCATTTCCGACCACCGCAGCGCAGGCAGCAGTTAGGTTTATAACGGTGGCCCTACTCGGTTGGCCCACTCTTTTGCAATAACCGTACAGTAAATGGGCTCTAGTCTGTTGGAAAAAACAATAGACATCGAATTGACAGATGAGGTCCGCCCACTAAACCACAGACATTGGGCATTGCGCCATCTACTCTGAAATCACTGTATACGCACACACACACTAAGATGCGGCTTCCTTTGACCAAGGACTCTTGACGAAGGATTTCGCGAAACTCTCGGGATCACCCAAAGATCAACGTGGCGACAGCACGGGCAGGATGTGTAGTCGGATCTTGTTGATGTAAACTCCGGAATTCTCCACTTCACAAACACTTTTTGACCCCTGTCAACCATTTGGATCCATCCAAAAAGGCTGGTGAAGCGGAGCCCATCTCCAGCCGGTCCGATCGCGACCTCGATCACTGGCGAGCGCCGGCGAGCGCCGAGCGAGCGCCCGAGGCCGTGGCAGGGGTCCGGCTGGACGCGGGCGAGATGATCCAGGGGCGCCGGAGCCGGGGGCCCGAGACGTTTGCTTTCTTAATCTTACTTCCAGGAGAATACATGAGAAGACTGTACTGTTGTGGTTCCAGAATAGATGGCACAATCCCGGTTTTGTTTGGACCCCCCCATCTATAAAGATATCTTGCAGTGCGCCATTCTACTCTGAAACTGCTGTACAAGCTTGCTTCCGCTGAGTCCCGATCCATCCCCATCCTTTCGATGTGACATTTGATTGTTTTGGTCAGATCTGGCATGCACCAAGATCCTTTCATGCTGTGATGTGGCAACGAGTTAGGGGACCTGACCCTGACCCTGACAACCACGGGCACCTCACACAGCGTCCATGGGCTTTGGACTCATTGGGGATCCACACTAAAACAATGATTTGCATTCGACATGGCATTCTCTTTTCTGGTTTGGGATGTCCGCCTTAGAAGTTGGATGAATCCAGTGTGAATCCACTGATTTGCCATTGCAAACCCTGAACAGGTTGTCCGAACTTCAGTGTTGGCAAGGGAATCTGGAGGAACTTCTCACTTTGACCCGGTCTCTGAAGCTGACGTTGAATGATTTGGCAGAAGTAGATTCAGTTTTGGGAGCACGTGGCAACCCCATAGTCAGTCTGTGCAATAATACTTGCATTACATAGGTTGCCACGTGCTGGGCTGTTATTGTAGCCGTAGCACCTGATGACATTTTTGTGGAGTGCCTCGTCTATGGCTTGAAGAAACTCTACAGTACATGGTGCGAGATGACAGGAATGGGCACAGGGTGTTTGCACATGGGGAGACATGAGGCAACTCATCATAGCTGGAAACTTTTGCCACACAGTTCAAAATGATCGAGAACCATGATGGAAGTGAGGATGTATTGATGTTATATAGTTAGTGGTTGTTGACCCTGTTTGTTTGTCTTGCGTCAAAGACCGGTGAAACCCACCGGAGCGAGGATTTCTTCGATCTAAGCACCATCTTCTCTGGCACAACTCGAGAAGCGGTTCTCCACTTCTCGGTTTGGGACCGTCACATTCCTGCCTGGTTGCTTCGTGGGACCAAAAGGATCCAGGACTCGGTCACGGAGGATCCAGACCGCGTGTGGCTGCACCGAACTGACGAAAAAAAGAAGACATCGCGAAGATGAAGCCGAATAGATCGCCCCAAGAAAAGAAAGATCGCCGTTTCCACAAAGAGGGACTGGTGGGTGGGCTTTGGGATGCTTTGGGACTCGGATACTAGCAAGTCTAAGTGTTCAGTAGCAAAGTGGTTTCAGGGGTTCGATGCTACTGGCACCCCAAGATGCTTTGATATATGATGCTCCATAAAATCAGTACCTCTTGGGGTTTGTGCCATCTACTCTGAATCTACCGTGAAGTTCTGACTCCTACTTGGTGGTCAAGTCCCATCAGGAGACCAACACCACGCACCGTGGCACCGCATCCGCTTACCCGGAGGTCCCGTGTGTCCACATGGGGCCGCAGCCGAACGGCTCAACACTCTTGCAAACTTCATGGAAGCACGAACTCACAGGAACCTGTGAGATAGGCGTGACTGGTTTGGATCTCGTCTCCAGGTTGTTCCAGGTCGTTTTGTTGGGGATTGCATGACCGCTTTGGATCTGTTTGGGATCTGATGGAGAGTAGGAGATCAGGTCGTTTTGGGGGGATTCAGCCCAACGTATGTGAAGACTGACAGCCCAGTCAGCTGCCAGTCGAAGACGCTGGGTGTTCTGGACCAAGCCTTGGAAGCAACATGACCAATATCTCCTTCAAACGGTACTGACAGGTTTCCTGTACCAGCTGAACACTACCACCGCTGACGGCGCCATGGCCCACGGCCGCGCTGGTTCCAGCACCGGCGCGCTGGCGCGGGCGCGGGCGGAGTTGGAGCGTGGGGTGGAGGAGAGCTCGCCTGCTCCCTCCCTGGCCCATCTCCGGTCTTCGACCTCCGCACCCAGCCCCTCCTGGCCCAATCGAAGCGAAACGGAGGTAGCTGGATTCCTAGGGCCTTGAAACAAGTCGACCGGATTTCTTCCTGTCCACCGGTCCCCAAGAGGAAGAAGTGACCTGCAGGAGGGCCTCCACTACGGCGCACAGCTGGCGGTCATCCATCGTGGGGTCTCCATGGAACTGTGCGTCGGGGAGGTGAGCCACTGGGCTTGGCGGTAGTTCTGACCACTGCTTGACGAATTTCCGAGCAAATGACCACCCCTGACGGGGCAGGGGAATTCCTACCCCTATTGTTTGACATGTTTTCTTTGTGTGTTGAGAGTGTCCATCTCTGGGACCTTTGAGATACACACGGGGTGTAAAAGAGTCATAGTATAAGAGTGTTACTGATACTGTCATGGGAAGACAGCTGGTTTGTGGAAGGATGGGTTTGTCATCAAAATGGTTCTATGTTAATTGTCACTATATCTTGGGCTTGTAAGCTTTGATTGGGAAGCTGCAGCAGCTGTTGGCAAGCAAGGGCTCTGCAAGCGAAGAACGACAGATTCATGATACTTGACAAATCAGTTTTGAACAGTGCCGGTCACAATACGAACCTTGTGGAGTTTGCGTTAATGATTAATGATTCATTGCAACACGTGTGAACATATCCTTGCACACAAGAAGCTTTAAGAACATGTTGAACACCCATGCCCATGCTTGCTCTTCTTTTTTTTTCCATTTCCATGTATGCCTGGTAGTGTGTTTTCACATCGCTTTTCTTTTAAAAGGGAAACGACTGCTTGCTTCCTGGTTCACCATGTCGTACGACCTCCCGATTCCCGCCGCGAGACGACGCCGCGAGTCCCGAGGCGGCGCCGGGCCGGCCCATGCGGAAGGACGACGTGCTGTGCTGGAGCAGCTCAGTGAAACCCCTGGTGGCGATCCTCTTGGCGAAGCTGCAGGAGGGCGCTGGCGGTGGCGCCCACGACGGGGGGAGGGTGGAGGAAGGCGCTGGTCAGGAGGGCGCTGGGGGCGGCGCTGGTCCCTTCTCCCACGGGAACAACGACAGGGCGAGGCGAGCGTTTCAGTGGACTCGGATCGAACTCTTGGTGTTTCCTTTTGGCGGGCTTTCTTCAGTCTTTAGAGTTCAGCAATGATTGCTGTTTGGGAGACAAGCAAGGGAAGCAGGGAAGCGAACACAGTAAATAGCGGAGTAGTGCCCACTGGACGCAGTTGTTCATTTGACTGGGAGCCACTTCAAGTGAAACTTCTGGAAAAGACGCTAAGCTGTTTAGGCAAGCCATAGCTCAGAAGTGGCTTGGGATTCGCAAAATCAACCTACTTATCAACATTCTTAGAGATGCCGAGATCGCTGTGCCGAAGAACAATTCACCCACACCAAAGAAGTGGTACCGAGGTCCACTCATCCATGTACTCCACTGACCAGCTGCTGGCAGCTGGCAGTGCACTCCTGGTGTCCCATCAAACGGAACTCCGACTTCGTCAGTTTTCCGTGGAACATATAGATGACACCTTATGAAAGCAGTGACGACCCAGATTCTCTATCAATCTTTTACGACCCAGTTGCGAGGGCAAATGTGGAAAAGCGATCCCCCCCACAAGAGATACTTCTTTCCTGGCACAAGTGTCTTAAGCCTGCATCCTTCGAACACAAGCACGCCCAACCACCTGGCACAGGCCCAGGGCCCGATCCACGGCCCTCGCGCAGAGGAGCGAGGCGCTTTGAGCTTCGACGATGCCGTGGAGCGTTTCCTCCCGGGATTTGGAACCAAGGGCAAGTCCCAGGTGACTCTACGCCGCTCGGAGATGACTCTGCAGCAACATACGCGGCGCCGCCAGCGTGGTCGTTCTGGAACTGAACTGTTGGGGGGTCTGTTTTCGGATTGAGGCTTTGGGCCCTGGATGACGGGGTGGATTTCTTGGATGCTGGTGAATTTCTGCAAACATCGCGGGCGTTTTGTTGACTGTGGGGAAATCCAGGTTCTTCTCTGACTCTGGTCATTGGTTCTTGCTTTTGGGAGGTTTGGTGCTATCCCTTTTTTGGCTGAACCCCCCCGCAATATCACTCTCCTCCACTCTTGAAGATTGGCCAGGCATTTTGGTAAAGCCTGGTTTATCCCATGGACAAAGGTGGATAGCTCTCCACTGATCAGGTCTCATTTTTTTCCACAACAAACACACCTGCAGCCAGTGCACGGGAGACCGTGCTTTTTCCGCGCGCGCCGCGTCACAGACGCGGGTGTCAGCCCACAGACACCGGTGTGGTCAGGTCATTGTCTGACCCATACCGCTGGACTTTGGGCTTCGACTCTCAAGATGCCGGAGAAGAAGAGCCCCGAGGAGGTGCCGGCCGAAGAAGTGGTGCATCCTCGTGTTGAAGGGTCCTTCTCGTTGGTCGGTCGTTGGTCGTTGCTTCCGGCCGTAGGCTTTCTGAGACGCAAGACACGTGCAAAACACTGTAGCAAAGCACTGTAGGTGGGTGCAAGCGCAGCCGTCCAGCCCACAGGACTGGCTGTGAGGGAAGATATTTCTTTTTTCTTCCGTCCACCCAGCCGTCCCTCAAGCACTTCGGGTCCTTGAAAGGTGCTTCCCAACACCTATGCCCTAGAGCTCCAAGTACCTTCTAAGAAGGTGGGACTGGGGTGGGTGCCAGGAGGGTCCAAGTACCTAGAGCCCTAGGGATGATTTCAATGACTGGACCGGGTCCTCACTCTGTCAGGTGTTACAGCACATTTGCCAGCAGCCGCTGGCAGAAGGTTGGGAGCCTGGACGCCGCTGTGGCTATGACAGCCCTGCCTGGTATGCGCCTGGGAGCGTCAATACATCTTGACACCAAGATCTAGATTCTAGATGCACTCTATCCATCTCTATCCTACAAATCGGAAAGTGGATGGATTCCTCCTTGGAAGGCAGTTTTCCTATGTTTTCCTCGACAAAGAGGCTTCAAGTACTTATTTCTATTATTACCGTGTTCTTTTTCACATGGCCATCGTTGGAAGTGCACACATCCGATCAACGGGACACTCCAACTATTGAGGAGCGTCATCCGTGCAGCTTTTGGACGTCTCAAAAGCACTCCCGGATGCCGGAGCATGCCATTCGAATCATCGGCTGCGTCGCACCGTCCAACACCACCCTCTGAGCTGCCACCGGAGTCAGTTCCCCTGGTCACATCCGCATCGGTTGGGAGCCTCCCCACCTTCCTCCAGGTCACCCTGAGTTGCGCCGGTGTTGCAGGGTTCGGTCGCAAAAACTGGAAGACGGGCCTCGGTCGGGCCAAATGCGGCAGATCTGGTGTTCTGATGGTGTCCCGGTCCTGTTCTGATGGTGTCGTGGTCCCGTTGTGATGGTGTGCCGGTCCTGTTGTGATGGTGTCAGACGTGGTGTATGGTTATGTTGTGAGTGTGCTTTGGTGCGAGAAAGGCTTCTTTTGGTTTGCGCCGCTGCTTTGAACGGCACAGCGACTCACAGCTTCGAAAGGAAGAATTCAACGGTACAGGAGCGTAGACTCCATCTACTTGAAGACCGCATGTCCCCCTCCAGATTGAAAGGGAACGTTTGCATATTACCCAGACACTCCATGGGACTGCCATTGATGCCGATCAGTTGGGGTGGTGCCAGAGGGCCCAATGTAGGCATATATGGCAGTCCCATTAGTCGTGTCTGGGTTATGTTTAGAACATGTTTGGGATGGTGTCGTGGAAAGATGGCCCGTGACTGCCTATGTTGTGTGGTTGAACGAAGGAACCTCATCTCAGCAAACCTCAAAGGATTGACATATAGCTCTGACATACTACATATTGCACTTTGTCAAAGAAACTATGACAAGTGACCTCTGAAGCCCTGAGACACATGAAGATTGACATGTCCAATTCAATCTAACGACAGGGCTTGTTCATCAGCAGAAAACACAAGCCGTGTCTCTAACGAATCCTTGCCGGGACATCACGTTGATGGGATCTCGGCCGACGAGTTGGCGCGCGGTGGGCTCAAACCGTTCATCGGTCTGCACGGTTTGATTGGTGAAGTCTATAAGGTTGCGTCTATAGGTTCATTTGACTTGTGGTGAATTGTCAACACCACTCGCACCGTCAAACGTGCTGTGAGTGCCGGGCTTTCATGGCGCAGACAACGCTGGAACGCTAAAAAAAACGCTTAGGAACGAATGCTTGCTGGAGCGTCGTTTGATGTCTGCGCTCTTGCGCTTCGTGATGAGACACGAATGCAGCGAAGTCAGCCGTGGCTCACGAGTTCTGTCACGCTTCGAAACTGCTCGTGGTCGTGTGAAAAGGAGGCCGGTGCTTGGTGTTTTTCCGCTGGAATGTCGCAGAGCGGGGTCTCCATGGGCCAAGTAGGGCCCAGCTACAACTCCTAGTTATAAATAGTTATGGACGTGGCAAATAGGCCCGTACAACCCTACAACTCTAATCTTCCTCCAAACAGGTGGTGCCATCCACTTCCATGTTAGCGAGTCAGAGTGCAGGACCATTGAGAACCTTCATCTCAAGAGGTGCAGTGTATCCGCTCGTGATGGGGTCCGATTCGCGAGCAGCCAAGGGATGTCCCCTTTGGGTCGTGTGAAAGCATGGAGGTCCGATCTCCACGTACCTGGCAGCATGCCGAATCCGTGCCAAGCCGCCGTTCAACGTTTGGTGAATCGTTTTCAATCAGAGCTCCCCCCCCCATGGGCGGAATCCGTTGTGTTTCCTGCAGACACTTCCAGGCGAAGTGGCCACCATATGACAGAGGATTTGATCCAATTGGCGTGGGGCTGTTCCGAACCGGCCGCTCCCGAACCTGCCTCGCTTTCGGAAGCCCATCTGAGCATTCCCGTTCCATGAAGCCATCGAGTTTGATCCAATACCCTGGGAGTCCAGTCGACCATTTTCAAAACGGTCTGACTAGGTGATCCGAAAAGGAACTTCCTTTACTTGGGTGGCGCCGAAAATAGTCGACCTGGACTTCTAGGGAATAGGTTTCTATTTCCAATAGATTAGGTCTACATTCCACTACTCATGTGGGGGGGAACACATTGGTGACGACCATTTCCGGCCCGCTTGTGGCAGCGATGTTCGCCTTCCGTGCCTGAGCCCCCCCTAACCCGAACCTGGTGGAAAGCGTTCCTCGACTTGGTATGGTTGTTTCGACCTGTGCTTTCTAAGGAAACTCAATGACATGGTAAGTCCGTGGTAAGGTTTCCCAGACATGACCCATCTGGGACACTGCCGAGAAACGGCCAGGGGTGGTGCCAGAGGGGTCAATGTAGGCGTATATGGCAGTCCCATGGAGTTTTTGGGTTTGATAGAAGTTACTGCATGTTTCTTCCGAAGGACATGTCACTTGGTGTGGTGCGCCAACTTCGCAGAGCGAGATTTCTCCAAAACCATCACCCATCCTTGCTGCAACATCTCCGGATGTGTGTGGTGGACACAGGCTCCCTCTGGTGTTTTGTTGTTGGCTTGCCAGAACATTCTCCGCTTGTACACGGACTAGGATGGCCAAGTCAACTCCAATTTCAAGCTCCCCACCACTGGCAATGACCACCAACTGTCCCTGAGGGTCCAAATGACTTCATTTAACCCCCATGGTAACATAGTTTAATGCGGATTATGATTTGAGCGGTAGGGTAACATGAGTCACTGTGGGTGTCCTCTTTGTGCCCGTTGAGGTGCTTGCCGGCGTCGCAGAAGCCGCCGCGGGTGCAGCGCCAGCCGTGGCTGGTGCAGCCGCCGACGCCGAAGGCGACGCGGAAGGCGACGCGGAAGGCGACGCGGAGGCGTCGCGCTTCGCAGAGTTGGTGAAGAAGGAGATCTTTGAGCCTTTGGGCTTGCGAAGCTCTTCCATAGGCGGGATGAAGATGGATGAAGATGGGCAACAGTGGTGGGGACAGTGGTGGGGAATGGGGAAGAAGTGTTGCTGGATTGAAGTTGGAGACCTAAAGCATTCATGGACATACTTAGGTGCTATGACAAGCTGGGTGCTCTTTGAGTCTTATGCAGTCTCAGGGTTCTTCAACATCTCTTAGATGTTTGGGAGAAGCCTGATGATGGGATCTTAATTTGGCTGAAGGGTTGTTTTGTCCCATCGAAACTCACCAAACTGGAACATGCACGTCTGGAATGCACGTGTCAGTCATGGCGCATCTCCTAAGATGTCGCAACCCCCGCCTCACCGTGGGCGCGAAAGCGCACCGAAGCTGCTCGGCATGCGAGGCATGCGCTCGGAACGCCGAGCCGAGCTGGAGAAAGCAGGCGCCGCGGAGTCGGGCGGAGCGCGCCGTGCCACGCCGAGCTGAGAAGAGCGAGACGAGCCGCGAGGGAGCGAAGCTCGCGATGGGAGGGGTTGAGGTGACCTGGAGTCCGGACAGTTGATTGAAGATACCTATAGATCGGGTTGGTCCGAACTGACCTGTAACAGGACCCGTAAACAAGCAAATCACTATTGTTGAAAAGAGTAACAATCATCATCCACCCATAACTGGGACTTTCGATAGACCATAGATAGGATAGACCATAGATCTAGGATAGACCAGGTATGGGCCATGGGTCTTATCTGTATGGGTCTGAGTCGACCCATCACTGGGAATAGGAGTCGACCCATACAGATGTCCACTCCCGGGCCCTCGGCGAGCCATCGCGCCATCCGCCATGCCGCGGCGGTACACGAGACATCTCACCGTCATACCCGGATGCACTCGAACTCATGACCTGGAACTCATGCAGATGAGTTCCATGACTGAAGCTGCAATTTCCTGGTCCATCTTAGGTATCAGTGTCAAGACATGTCACGAGTCAATGCACCAAAAATGACCCGTATCCACGCGCAAGCAAGTAAAGTGTGCTATCTTGATCTTGGGGCTCCCAAGCCACTTTCAGGGTGTTCTGCATTCTTTTCATGGCTTTTAGCCATTGCTGCTCGGCGGGATGCAATTTTTCCCAGAGACTGATTTGGGAAGAAACAGCCCGCGACTGGGAGATTCACCATCAAGACCAACATACCATGATCTCAAATAGATCATTCCGCACCCTGTGAACGCCGGGGTTGATGACTAGAGAGTTCATTGGATCAATCATCCCAGCCCCAAGAAGCTGGTTTGGGCGGTTTGGGACAGCAAGGACAGTCCCTACATCCACAGGGTGGGAGAAAATCAATGTAATACTTGCTAATCGGCGACAAGTAATTATAGAATTATAGGCCGCTGGTTTCCCTCTGCCGTCCAAAGCATCGACATGAAGCAACCGCGAGGGCTCCCAGGATTGACAATGCTTCATGTGTGGTTACACCCAGGGTGATCATGAGGCTAATCGGAAAGGACCTCGTGAACGACCTCCTGGTCCCAACAGCTTTGTTGCAGTGGATTGCTTCAGAGAATCTTCTGCAGGATTTCAATGAAACTCCGAGGATTCGTTGGGTTTCTTCGTCGTCAACGCCTTCCCATGTGGTCTGATCCTGTCGAATTCGTTCGACTCGAGTCGAGACCGACCCGGAAGGGCCCTAAACCTCGGTCCTCTGTCCAGGCCGCTTGGCCTCTTGGCGTGACGAGGGTGAAAACGACGAAGTGGTCAGCGGGGCGGAAGTCGCACCGGGACCGGGTCGACCATGGCTTTGAAGGGATTAGGTCAGCAGCGACACCGTACGAGGTAGCCTCGGTTGAGGGGTGTCCCAAGAGGTGTCCTCATGGTCCTGGTAGTGGTCGAAGCATTCCGAAAACATGAGATGTGGGATTCCTTTGACTTCCAGAGATTCCCTGACGGCCTTGACTTACATCGTCTGGAGCGGTTTCCCCAGCCAGTCTATTAGTCTGGCCGGTCTGGCCATATAACTCTTCAGCTGTGCGGCACTTCACGCCACATCCACAGGTCATTCTCCTCCGCCGATTCAAGTTGCCTCACGACAAGCACCATCCCTGAAGAAAAATAGGAGGTCTATAAGTATACGTACAGTACATGTCACGCACCTTTCTTCCGTTGGTTTCAATGTGATTCCAATTCCTGGATCCACTGCAAATACATGCAAATACAAGAGACGCCGCTATAGGCTATACGCCAAAAATCAAAAGCAAACACATTTAATTTCACTTTCAAGAACCTGAGAACTCTGAGGACTTGCTCTTTCCTTTCCCAATCTCGCGAAAAGAAATGCATCTTCAGCACACGTTTGGGATGATGGTTGAGGATGGTAGTATGCCACGCGTTCTTGGCTATGATTGAGGTCCAACACTGCGACTAACTGATCCTTCGAGCGCCGAGCTAGGCGCCGCTCTACCAGATGTCGCGCTGCTCTACGAGGCCCTGGACGGCGATCCATGAGGATGGGAGATGGGCCGGGTGGACCTAGTAGGGCTTTTCGTGAGCCTCAGCTTTTCGTGAGCCTCAGTCAAGGGGTAGGTCGTTGGACATTCCAGGTTCTGATCATGTCCCTTCATCTAGAATCGCTTGCTTTTCCGAAGTAAGACCACGTGACCATGCATTCCGGCATTCCCCTGCCAGCCTTGCCACCGCAGACCACAGGAGCAAGCTGCGAAGGTCCAGTTCCCTTGTCCCGCGGGCAATGGCCGAGGTCCCGCCCAGGACCTCGGTCGCGACCGCGACGCCGTCGCACCATCTCCGCGGGACCTTCGACCAGGGGCGGGGCGTGCGTTTGACCCAACCGCACCAGAACACTCAGGTTGACCCTGGGACCCACCCCCTCGATCACTTCATTCGTACGAGAGACCCGCCTACACCCCCACGCGCCGGTGGGTGGACGGTCCTGAAGGTTCGGCGGACGGTCCCTCTGTTCCAAAGCATAGGCTGATAGGTGTCAGGTCCGGAACTGACCTGACCAGGGCTCTGACACCAGATCCATCCCACCGAAGGCTGAAGAAAGGCTCTTCCGCTCCCATCGTTTTGGCCGCTTCGGAGAAGTCCAGAGAGGTATCATAGGGCTTTAGTGGAACACCACCCAAACTATCTGGAAGACTGAGAACTGGAAAGCGGAGAGATCCCACCAAGGAGCCGATGGTCGAGTATTACAAAGGAGCTGCGGTTTCGGTTGATGGACAAGTCTTCTTGCACCAGAGATCAAAGAAATATATCTTAATGAGATATCTAACCTTCCCACGATCAGCACCCTTTGATGCTTGGATGACAGCTGGTCAAGAAGGTCTTCCAAGCTGAGCACCGTGGCTAAAAGGTGAAGAACTAGGAAACATGCTACGCCTGTAGCTAGCCCAAACACTGTTTTTTCCAGCTGTTTCTTGGTTTTGCTTAGGGTCATTTCTATTTTCGGTACGGATAAATCCTCTCCTGGGGATATTTATCTTTCCCGGTTCCTGGACAGCAAATCCCAGGTTTTGACCAAGCGCTTGCATTGAGACTTGGGTCTTAAGATCGACTTTGCTCCGATCGACTTGCACTTCGAAAAACAGACACGTTGGTCCTCGACAATACATGAACAATTCTGAACATCATGGCTGCGTAAACCGGAGTGGAGGGGAGATCCTTGTGATTGTGCCTATGAACAGGTGATGAGCTGGCGACTTTACTGCAGGCACGGCTTGTGCAGTTTCTGTGATGTGCAGCATGCACCCGCTCAGGGTATATAGGGCAGGTTGCCTAGAACCCGTCAAGCCGATTTGAGCGCGAAGGGGCTCAAGTTGTGAGGCGATGATATAAAGTTCCACCCCCGCCTTCTGGCGCCATCTTGCAGCTAGTCAGTTGACTTGCGATCTCAGCCGGTGGTGAAGGAACGGGGTCGGAGTACGTTGGAAGACTTACTGGTGTGAGCACATGGTCACTCAAACGCTGTTTGCTCATGCCTTCACTATGAAAGTTAGGAGCCTCCCTCCCCAGGAGCTTTGCGCTGTTTATGCATCCCTCCTTCCTGGTGCTGTGCCTGAGCGGCGTTTGCTTCGCCCCGACACAGTGGAACTCCTCACAAGCACTGCACGACGAGGTGGCATTGGTGGTGTGTGTGTGTGTGTGCGGGGTGTTGGGAGATAGGTGCCAAGCTTGCGTGGTATTCGACACGGACGGACCCATAGCCACATCCAGATCCTGAGCCTAACAAGAAACATCGCCAAGTCCTTCACAGCTCACAACCCACCCAACATCCCCGAAAACACCAAAAAAATACACCTCACTCAAGCTTCCAAACTTATGCAAAAACGGTCAAAAACTGTCCAACTTACACCAAATACCCTCTGAATGTCTCCAAGTCACTAAGATCGAAGTGGAAAGCCTGCATGCAGAGAACAAAACTTTCCCAGGGGCCACGCGACTGTTCACTTTTCATGTGAACCTCTGTGAGATCCAACAACATCTTCTTTCCCCGCCCCACTCGGCTGCACAGTTCTTGCATTCCGCCCGAAACCTAGCAGCAAAGAACGGGTCTTCCGGGGGGCGCTTCCCAGGCTCTGTCGGAACTGCATCATTGGGCTAGCCTGAATTTCGCCATTTTTCCTTTCCCAAGAAGCACATCAGAGAGATGTCTCGTCGCATCCCGTGCTGCAGGGTTGTATGATGAGCTACAGGGAACGGACACCGAGTGGTCCTTGGGCTTTGCGGTGAACTGCATCCTTTCAGGCGCGCGAGGTCGGTGGGGATCTTCCGGAAATCCTCTGAGGGTGCAGGATTTCCGGTGAGACTGCTGTAGAGATAGAACGGATTTGATTCGCTGTAGACTCTTGATGAATATTCATACGAGCGGACTGTTCGCGTCAGCTACTCGGTCCTGGGAATCAGAAGATTCAGATTCAGGCCAGACTCCTGATTAATTACCCCCTCTTTGAAGAGGACGTTCAATTCAAATGGGCGGTGTATTAATCAAGAGTCTACGTTAAGTGATTCGGACTTGATCAATCCTTGGAGTGATGTTGTGATATGTTGTGGTGTGTCTTTGCCACATGCAGTAGGTGTTGCATGAATGGAACGGAAGGGATTCTAGCAATTCACACCAACCAACTATCAATCAATTTTTTTCGCGACATCCCACCATGGCAGTGGACAAGCACCTGCTTGTGGAGGATTCCTAGTTGAGTCATCCGGATTTTTGATCTCTTCGGTTGATTTCGACCTCATATGGGTGTGTATATTAAAACCTTCTATCATAGAGGCCTCTTTCGGCGTTCCGAAGCCCCTGGAAGGTTTGGAAGATAGACCCGTCTAAGGCATTGAATGCAAGGGGTCTCCTTATGACAATACACACCCATTTCCCTCATCCCTTGGAGTGCCCCTGGGATCCGGCTCAGCATTCCCCTCTCGGATGCTGCGCGAACCCGAGTTCAGTTCGGGAGGTGGGCGACGACCGAAATGGAATGGGAGGGGACAAAAACAGGTGTCGCACAATTTCATCTAAGCGAACGGTTGTAAAGGTGGTTGCGAACTGTGGCAGCTGGCAGCTGGTGCTGCATTTTCTGGTGAAGACACGAGAAAACTGCGAGGAAGATTGGGTATGGCTCAAACTTCTAGGGCCCTCAATTTGCTCGAAGTCAGATGAAGGTTCTGATCTCATCATTGCCCTGACAGGCCAGGTGGCGCCCCTTCACACTTTCTTCCAAGTTTGGGTCATCTCCCAAGTAGCGAAATCAATCAAACTGATCGCCACGTGCGTTTTTGGATCAGAATGGAGAAGTCTGCGCAGGTTGTTCCGAAGTGTTGGATAAAGAAAGACCAGGACCAGACTAGTCCCAGACTCTACAGGCGACCAACTTTTGCGTCGGATGCTTTTTGGGTCTCCACAAGAAGACCTGGCAGTGAGTGACCAGCTAGGCCGGCCATTGACGACCTGTCTGAGTGATGTGGAAGTGGTGAGAACCACCGCTTGGGGCCTGGTTGGGAGGTTTGCCAGTTGACCTTTCGGTGGAGAAGAGTATATATATATAATTTGTATATGCATGTGTGACTAGTATATATAATAGTCTCACGTAAAACAGTATAAAACTCTAGTCAACAATCACTTTTACACATAGCTTTACCATATCATTATAGTCTTACAGATTCTTGCGGTAAAACTGAGTCAGCTCGCACTACTTCATCAGGTTGCTTTTTTCCGGTCCCGACACCTCGGTTTCGATGTTGGAAGTCCTGTCACCCAGTTCAGCTCCCAGTTCAGAAGGTGATCGGCTGCAGTCATGTTTCCAACTAATTAGAGGGGATTTTGGAAATGGACCACATGAACCACACTTGACCGCTCCAGCAGACTGGTGTTGCTTCTGAGCCTGAGGGATGGAACACTTAATACTCCAAGAAACACCCAGGAACATGGCATGCGATCCAGGCCGCCAGTTTGAGATCGATAGTGGAAGCCGCTCCTCTTCTAGCTCTGCACCTCTACCGAGCCCGTACGGAACCTTTGCCTTTTAGATGTGCACGTCACGCATTCTGCTGAAATTGAAATGCAACCAGGTCATCAGTTTGCATTTCATTTAATGTGAAGTTGATGTTCGCCCCTTCCGTGGAATTTTTGGCGAGTGTGCTCAGATGGAGCTCCATGAGCGTCGCCATCACTCTAGCAAGTACCGTGCCAGGGCAGCTTGCGGTCTCACAGTAGTCATTGCAAGACAAACATCTGCAGGTGCACCCAGGAAGTCGAAGCTCCAGTGCTTGAAATACGCTGGCTCTGGTGAATCCAATGCCCATCAGAGTAAGTCAGCTGACCCTGATCGTGTTACTGTCGCGGGGCTGCGTGACCAGGCCGCTACGCGTCTGCGAAAGCCTATGGCCATGGGGGCTCGCAGCTTGGGCGTGAAGATAGCGGAGAAGACTTAAGTGGGTCGAAACGATATTTAGCCCATTGAGAAGGCCCGCGTATGAATTTCATCGACCTCTTGTAACCACCGGCCATCACACGCTACTTGCTGGAAACCTGGAAACATTTTTGGCAAATGTAGCAGAGGGGCTCAGTTCATCACAGTTTTGGCAGACCTTTTGGTCACTGCGTCAATGCATGCATTTCGGAATGAACATGAAGGATCCGGAGCTTCGGGTCGGACGCGACCGCAGCCTGCGAGCGAAAGTTTCCAAGGCAAAGTTCCTGGGCTTTTGCGGATCCAGCGAATGACTTGGCGGTTTGCTGCCTCTGCAACGGTGTCTTGGCCGATCCGTGGAAACCCCCACACGATCCACGTGCAGTTTTCGTACGCGCAGTTAGTGCCGAACCCGGCACGGAGGTACTCTTTTGCCTATCTATTGGTGGACGATCACTGCTTAGAGTTTGTGTTTTTTGATGGTCGCGCGTTGGGATGTTTTTGAGTCTTTATTTTTGGTATGGTATGTATTTTTCAGCGAATGCAGGGAACTTGCTGCCAGAGCAATCAGGCAAGCCAGGCCCGGAGCAGCACTACCGCCGGGTTGGAGCTGTCAGCACCGCCATCTATGAGGAGCGGAATCGCACACCCCCATCGCTCCTAAGTGGAAGACCCTGAAATGAATACGGTGGGCATTGACGTCCCCCAGCCCATATTCACCATCCCCAGTGCCTTGCTGGATGTCAGCAAGAGCGGCCCAGGGATGTCAGACCAGGTTCCAAATGACATATGTGCCAAAACTGGGGTCGCTTCTCCAGTGTAGGGCCCGGATGGTCATCTCTCAATGGAACTTCTATGAGATCCCCAAGACACTGTGCATAAACCTTAGAAAGGGGGAAGGCCATCTTCTATATCAGTTCTTGGCAACCGATTTACAGATTCCTGTGACATGTGGGTTTGGAGGGGCCTCGTCCACTTATGACCATGACGACGCGTGCAGCACAGTCATGACGACGTGTTTGCGCCTTGCAGTTTTTGTCCTTACAACATGTGCTTTAAACCTGAGACCATCCTGAACTTTAGTTGGGACCTTTTTGCGTAGTGAGGCCTCACTACTGGAGGTTCCGTATGTAATTAGTGCCAAACCAGACCTGGGATTCGTCCTATCAGGAATTTTTATGTGGAATACAACGTACAAAAAAAACTGGGATCCTTTCTTATACAGAAACTTGTGCATCATTCATTCATTCCTATCAAGTTTCTGTACCTCTTGACTTTAACACAGATCATCACAGATCCTTGTTCCTTCCATGCTGGAGTCGTTCATGCGGACCCTCTGACCTCGAACGTCATGCGCGCCTGTGGCTTCTTGGCTTCAGATCTTCCGAAGACCCGAAGGGACTCGATGAATGAAGCATCACAGAGACCCACAGTCATGGCACTGAGCGAGTGAAACATGGTACGGTCTTGGCCCAGCGAAGTCTTGAACGCGACCAAGCTTTAACAACTTTGCAAACAAGAAACACATAATACATATATATATAGTTTGAATTGAACATCTACTTGGTGCGGGCACAGAAGTATAGTGATTAAGTGGCCTTTTTCAGCTTTCTTGCAGTCACATACTTATGGACATCTCACATTTCCACATCGTTTTGGTGGAGACATCGCCCTTAAGAACGACCGTTCGGCCATGTGTTGAACTCGGTTGAAAGGCGCCACACGGATCGAACAGGTCCCCCATCGAAAAGCCCCGCAGAGGTGAACACCTTCCGGCAACATCCAAAGGATGATTACTGCCACTCAGCTGAGTGAAGGAACCAATAACCTTCAACCAAGAGAGGTAGGTTAAGTGACCGGAACCAGCGCCCGTAACCGACCCGGTGCCCATCTATGGGATAAGTCCACAGTTCGTCGGGCCCTTCCACCTGCTGTTGACAGCTTAGCTCGGCCCAGTCGACGCTCCGCCACCGCGAACGCCGGAGCGAACGCCACGCCCCGTCGACGCTGCGTTGGGCCACGCACGTCACGTCACGTCACGTCACGTCACTGGCCGACGGATGGTCCCGTGCTTGGCCGGAGCCCTCATGCCGACGAAGATCCCCTATCCCAGCCCTGGTGGTGCCTGGGACTCGAGCGCCGGTGGGGCCGGTGGGCGCACGTGGGCGGACGGACGACTGGGAACTGGGTCCTAGTGCTCGATCGACTTGCCATGAGCCATTGGGGATGCAACCCTCAAGAACCAGACCTGGAGCCCTGAGATCCACTTCCATGGGTCCCCCATGGAAGAAGCTTGCGTTCCTCTTGGGGAAGATGGTTGCAATGTGGGTGCGGTAGGGGGCATCCGTTGATCATCCAGAGAGCCAAATTTACTCATGAGGATCCTCTCTTGAGCAGGACACGCTTGTTTCATTCGCTTGAGCAGGACATGTTGCCAGTCAGAACTCTATTCGACCCTGACGATCCATGACCACACATAGGTCACAAATAGAAATGATCTCAGGATATGCATACGTTTCTATTGATTGTGTTATTTGAAGACGTTGTCGAATCACAGATTGGGGTACCTGAAATGTGTATACAATTCCAGTATCATTGTCGGAGGATAAGACCATGAAATCCCAACAACCAAGCATACCAGGGCGTGACGAACCGTGACAGACCGTGATTGGTCTATTTTTCCCTTTCAAAATGAGGTCATTGTCGGACTCCAGCGTGACAACCCGTGACGGGCCTTGATTTGGGATCGTTGGTTTTGTGGTTTTTTGGGTTCTGTGGTTTTGTGGTTTTTGGGTTCTGGTATGATCTCGTTTTTTGAGGTCGGGCCTCACAGGGTGAGGTCGGAGAGCCCCAGAAGACACAACCCCAAATGTTAGCATATAGAGCTAACTTTCGATCCTCAGGGCGATATAGAAAACAAAATCTTTCTGGATGGCCATCGGCCCGGACCAGCCTCGATGGATCGCTGGAGCTTCCTCATGTCCTCGCTTGGCCCACGGCCAGATGATCACTGATCACATGCCCTCTCCCATCGAAGATCACACAACTCCACCACCCCGTACTTGAATGTGCCAATCAGGCAGCCAAGTTGCCTGCTCTATCCAGCCATAAGGCCTAAAGTACCATCCCTAGCGATCCAAGTACCTTCTCAGAAGGCACCTGGACCCTCCAAACCCACCCCAAACAACTTCTGAAAAGGTACTTGGATCCCTATAGGGCATGGCATGGGGGATTGGGTCCAAATCTCCCAGAAGAAGAACCGACTCGCACGGACCCCTTTTTTGCCAAGGATATTTGCGGCTGCCTCTTGTCCTGATATATTTTGCTCGAATCCAGGGGAGGAGGAAGGATGCACTCGGATGCACCCCCACACCATCCTGAACTTGAATAGGTACACCCCTGACTCACCAAGAGCGAAGTTGGACAAAACGATTTGGAGGCTCTTCACCTCCACGTTTGGGGACTTGTTTCTGATTTACACATTTCGCTTTTGCTCGATATGTTGGAGATGTACCATGTTTGTTCTTTCCTCTAGCATGCTTGCTGCTTGTACTCGTATCTGCTAAAACATGCTAAAGCCAATTCTGTTTTTTGATTTGCTCTTTTTTGTGGTGACCTGCCAGTGGGCAGATCAGGCAGATCATGCCCCACTCAGTTTAGCGAGTCGACCGATTTTGGGGGCAGAACACCATACCTGAAGAGTGTGCCGAAGGTTTCCAGGCTTTCTCAGTCTGGTATCACTATTCCTGTTCCGGCGGCTTTTTCGATTGCAGCCGTTCCATGGCCAACTCCAAGGGATTGAAGGACCCCAACAGTTCATCCTTTAAAGTCAGATCGTGTCATTCCACTTCCGCGTTCACTCCACGTGTTCAGCACACCTTTGGGGTGGAAGATGTTGAAGATGCGATCGACGCCACCACGGTGTGCTCGACAGGGTGTGGTGGGACCCGTCCGCGGAAGCGTCAACACGTGTCCGGCTGTGGTCGGGAAGTTTTTGGGCGGTCGACATGTGCTTTTCAAGCACATGTCGGACACGGGTGCCACAAACTGAGCCAACTTTCTAACCATTCGCTTTTTTTTTAACCATAAGAAGTTCCATTCAGGCCGTAGCTTGACCTAGCTTGTTGATGCTTTTTCCTGGGTGTTCCTTAGCTTCATCTTTTGGGAGGTTGACTGACCTGTGGTGGGGCATTAGGAACCCAGTCCAGTACCACAGTTGATTTGATCCTAAGTCTAAGGCCAGCGGACAACCAACACAGTTTGTTGCTGCATCCGGATCAGAGTGGAATATTCAGAGCGTGGAATATTGCATTAAACAAGATGGATCTTCACAATAGATTCTTCATTCCAAATGGACTTCTTCCGATTTTCTCCCTGCTGCCGCCGGCCGTTCGGCCGCTTCGGCCGCCACTCGGCTCCCCAGGACCACTGAGGACGTGGAGAGCCCAGAGGTCCCGCAGCAATGGCGCCTGGCGCAGAAGGCGCTCCAGGCGGAGAAAACGCTCGGTCGGTCCAGAGCGGGGCGTGGTCATATCATATGTATAGGGTTGTGTCCCAGTAGCAGTAACAGTGGGTAAACACTTTGGAGAAAGGCCTTGGGATGTAATTACTGTGACATCATCATCATCATCATCATCACCTTGGGTTGAAACCCCATCGTGCCCTCCCAAAAATTCCAGTCCGTTCCACTTGTTTCGCCGTTCCTTCACGGAATGTGACCAAAGGTATCCTGCATAGAACGTCGGGGCTGATCGATCCCCAAGACAAAGGTGTAGAACTCCCAAGGATTCGGTGTTTGTGGGATGTGGTTCGTTTTTGTATGTTCGACATGCTGCATGTTGTTTTCCATTCCCCGACAGGCTTCTGGCCAACCATTAATTTTATAGGTTTTACCGAATCAACTCAGGATTTTTAGATTTTTTTGCACTACAAAAACCAGGTCGTTCCCATGTTTTCAAAATGGACGAACGGAAGTCTAGGGATTCAATAGCACGCACCTGGACTCTATAGGTCGCGTCGGTGGTGGCCTTTGTAGACTTTTCAGAACTGAGGTCTTCGGTGACCTGTAGACGACGGTGGGCCCTGGTCGTTGGTGTTGTTCTCGAGTCACACCATGGCTTTGTGTGTTCTTCGATGTATGATGTATCAAGTGTCCTTCAACACACCCCGTGGCCGTTGGATAGAAACGTGGTCCTCTTTTCGGGTGGTTTTGACTGATAGAAGAATGGTCCGAAGACCAGGAGAACATATGCCGTATGCCCATCATTGCCCATCTCTCCCCCAAAAAGGCGCTGATGCTTCTTCTCATGTCCACTGCGCCCGCTTTTGGTTCACTGTGCCTGCTTTTTCATGGTCTGTCACATAGCCTCACTTAAAAAGAAACACGGGCTCCGACCATGAAATCCATACCTTCGCAAGGTCTTTGGCTTCACGTCCATGTGGTGGTGCTCGGCGATTTTGGTGATCCTACAGATCAAAGAGGTGCCCGCCCTGGGCGCGCGCCCTCGCGGCTCGCGGGCTGAGAGTGTTCATGTGGAGCTTATAAGGCTTATATCGATTCCATCGGGACTGGACGTAGTTGCCCTACATAGGTCATTCACTGGGGTAAAATGGATTGAAATAGTACGGTAAATGATGGTAAATGTATACAGATGTATAACTATTACCAGTCCCATGGATGGTGGATAGACCGCCACCGAGGTCGATCAGACCCTGACCTCACCGGTCAACCGAGCTCCGAGCTCGGCTCGGCTCATCGTGAGTTGACCTCCAACAGGTTCACCAACAGGAGACCTCCAACAGGCCGTAACAACAGTCCATGTCGGAGACCTGTAGAGTCGGGTGCTGGTAGAGGAATCTGTTCATTTCATCCGCGGGGTGCCATGACCCACAGGCACTCAATCATCCCTCTCCATGTGATGGGTCAAAACCGCTCTGGTCCACCATGTAGCTTGACCTTCCTAGGTCTTCCTAGGTGTGCCATGACGCACAGATTCAAAACAGAGGACCTTCCAAGCAACGACACCATCGGGAATGTCTCTAATTGTTCCGGGGCGCAACAGTCCACATCTCACCACAGCGCCATGCTTTTGGCGGGGGGAACCGGGGATGCAATCCACCTTCGTGAGCGTGAACCACTTGATCTTCCCTCCAGAAATTCACCGCTTCCGTCTGCCAAGTACCCATGTTTAGACAGACACTGCGATCGCTTCTACTCTTCACAGGTGGTGGAAGATCTTTTCCCATACCCCTTCGCGCTGACGGCCATGGTCCAGCCGACTACTGCCCTTTGTGCTTTTCTGCTCACCAAGATCGTCCCTGTGATCAATGGCACAGATGGAAACTAAACGGCCGAAGTGGTTTGGCCTGTTGCAAAGGGGGGCTTTGTTGCTTGGTGCTTGCATTGAAAGCCGTATATCAAACATGAAACGTTCCGATGGGAGCCAAGAGGGTCTGACCGTCTGACACAGTAAGATCAGGTCCTTCAAATTCCTTTAACCCATTGCATAAAGTGATCAACTCCAGTCACAATGAAATGTGTATTGAACACTTATAAGACCTGTTGGGCAACCTCAAAGACCATGATCAACCCAGCCTCTCCGGCAGCCGCCACGTACCCAGTGTCCCCGACCCGAGCCGCGGCTGGGCGGGGTGAAGGTCAAGGGGCGTTCGTCTTTGCGAGCTAGAGTCGAAAGCCCAAAACACCTCACCCCCAAGTGGACACCAGCTGTTGTACGTCTCGTCTTCCCCAAACAAAGGGGTCCTGGTTTGTAGAGGACACTCATGGGTTCTTTTGAGTTGACCCAAAACCGCGCAGCGCGAAGGCTGGTTTCGATCTGAGATAGGACTGCATGCCACGGAGGAGGTTGTTCATCCCAGGTTCTGGATCGGACTTTTTCGCCACGTGGGTGTAGCAAAAGAGCGAGACTCCCGGCAAAATGGCCTGGTCTTTTTTTTTGGGAGGTCTCCCTATTTCTGGTCTCCAATCCATCATGGCCCGGAGTCTTTCCAATCTTCGGATGTTGGTTTCACCGTGCCGAGGTCTATGCCCGGCGGACGGCGCAGCCGCCGTTGCAAGGGCATGAAATGGTTTATGTGGCGCCGCGACTGGTGGCCGAAGGGATGGGTGATGGCCATGGTCGAAACGAACATGTGTGGGTGGAGGACAGTGACTGACAAATGAATAGACTGAAATATGATTTACTCAGAAACAGTGATACAGTGATACATCCTTGAACCCATCTAATTTTGTGTCTCACCAGGTTTGCTTGGTTGGTTGCTTTGCTGGAAGAACCTACTGGGTGCACGTCTTCGTGTTGCAGAAACAAGCTCCGCTGAGAACGAGACTTCTGAGGCAACCAACACCGTTTCTTCCTGTGGGTCTGAGACCCGAAAGTATGTGGGCGGAGTCAGAGCAACACTTCAGGTCTCCTCAGATTAGAAAGCCACTTGCAAAGATGACTAGACCACGAGGACTAAAAGTGGGAGGAGTTGGAGATGTGGGTATGTGCTTCTTGGTCTGAACCTCCACGCTTTCTTTTTTTCTGTGGTGCGAGGCGTTTCACATTTGTAGTGACCAATGCCAACCTTTAAACCAACATTGGAAAGGGGAAAACACACATAGTAGGGATTGCATCCACTCTTGGTAACCACTCATCATATGTTTTGCAACCAAAAATTATTCCACTCCAAGAGGCCCTGTACTGAACTTCAGCATGTCTTTTTAAGGGAGAGCTCTTGGGTCAGTCACTTCAGTTCTAGCCAAAAACATGGCCCATCTTGCAGTCTCCAGTCTCCGAAAACCAACAGCACAGGAGATGGAGGTGTTTTCGGGATCTGCCCAGTCTGGCTGAGCCCGCTTGGTTCCGGCGTATGGCCGGCGGATTTCGGGGCTCGTGGGCTCCACTCTTCCAAGAGGTTTCCCCGGCCACTCCCAGGTGCTCATTGGCACCGTGCAGGGGTTCGAGATCGGTTTGACGAACAAGGCCTTGGAGCAGCCTGGACTGAATTGGGAGCGGTTGGAGATCAAGAGAAGTCAAGAGACCTTAAGGCGATGATGATGGGATAGGCTTCGTAGGCTTGTTGAACCTGCTAGTTTTGTTGTGCTTGTAAGAACCGCTGATGAAGTGGTACTGCCAACACATGGACGGCACAACGTCCCTTGAGATAAAGACGTCCCTCTTCTTGAACGCGGACAGTTCCAAAAACACTAGTTGTGATCAAGTCGTCCTCTCGGTCGAGAAGGGCTATGGTACTTGTACCTGGCAACTCCACCACTCATCATCAGATCCTCCCACCCCAGCAGAAAACCTCGCTGCAGCACCTTCTTCTTCCGACCTGCCGAACCTGCCGAAGCACCCCGACCACCCCGCGCGACCGACCACCCGCGCGACCTTCGGTCGTCACATCTGTCGTCGCCTTCTTCGCCGAGGTACTTGTCGGTCGCGGCGCGGACGATGATCTCTTCCACCAGCGTCTTGTTCATGATGTGCACCGCCAGGTGGGGCAGCTGAGGCTCCGTTCAAGGAGGCTCCGCAGGTGCCGTGAAGGATTGTCCAGGTCTGGCTGAAGCGGACCAGCTTCAGATCCATGTGGACTGAGCCGGTGGATATGAAGCCCCAAGAAGGGGGGGAGTGTTGTTGAGGGGCTTTGGGGGACCTTCAGATGTGACCCATATGTGCATTTCATGCCATAACCATCCACAACATTCCATAACCAGTATGAGGTTGGAGGCGTTCGGGCTGGACTTGTGAAGTGTATTGTTTTGGGACACCACCTTGCCACTGCGTATATCATATTATATCATCAATCCAGTATAGCTACTGTTGGTGGAAGACATCCTTCAGATGAGACACAGAAGGAAGAGCTAAAAACTGCCATGGTTGCCGAGTTTCTCCACCCAAACCGTTGGTTCTTGCCATCAAGGTGTTGGTGGATTTGGTGTTGGCCAAATAGATCCCTCCAGGCTCTGGGGTTTGGAGCGTTTGGGCCTACTACGGCTTTGCTCGAGCACCCTCATGCGTCTCGGCGCTGGGTTCGGCGGGAAGGCCTTTGTTTTCTTTTAGTCTCCGCGCACAATTGGGACGTGGCTTTTCAAATTGATGCTCTCTGATGCGAAAGATGTGACTGTGAAACATGGTGGGTGGAAGCTTCCGTGAAACGCCACTCGATTCTTGGGAGGTCGATAGGTGAGATGGGCTCAAAAGGCAAGAGAGCTCCCCATGGGTCGCAGCCAAAGGGGCATCCAAAGGCATCTCAGCAGAAGGGACGCTGGAAGCGGACGCGGATTGGCAGGAAGAAGAGAAAGAACCACCATTAAACTCCAGCTGCGACACCTGTGAAGCAGGAAGCAAATGAAGCTATAGCTCGACAAGATGAAGCCTTGATGAGCCAGTGCCTTCGTTCTTTTTAATGTGTGGTTCCGCAGATCCAGAAGTTCGTAGCTGGACAGTATGAGCGGATCAACGTGTGGGAAATTCACTATGCCTCAATGCTGGCTAAGGACATGCCCTCGTTCGCGAACGGATTCAGAAGCGACATTTGAGGTCCATCAGAAATTCCAAAAGACGTGCAGATGCGCCCTGAAGCAATCCTCTGGGCACTTCAGATGCCACTTCGAGTTGCGGATGCTTCATCGGCTTCGAAGGCACCATGCCCCACGACAGCGGAGACAACTGGCATGCCTGGCAATGAAGCTGTCGACCGTCCGGCGCCGCAGCAGCACGCTGTTGCATGGCAGTTCTTGACGCTGAAACAGCAGAAGGGAGGCGCTTCTGGGAGGGATTTTACCTGGGCGGACTTGCATGTCTGATGTACATGAAGCAATGAAGCAAGTGCCCGCCACAATGTGGCGAACGAGGATGATGCTTCGTGCCAGGCATTTGCCCAACAATGGCACAAATCATCATGTTGAATGGTTGTGCGAGATCGGTAGTTCTTAGCTATGGGCCTTTGACCGTACCCCAAAGTGGCCACCGCAAGTAGTACGCCGAGCTTGAACTGAACATCTCATTTTGAAAGGACGTTGACGTAGCTAAGGACTTTACCGCTCCGGAGATTGTGATGCTCCCCCCCCAACGCCGTGTGGTGCAGACACTACAAACCCAAGCGCAACAAACACGGATTCCCTCCTTCCCAACATAAATCACATTGACAGAGTCTCTGATCACTTGGCATTCGTCAGGGATTCGTTTAGACCCATGCTGCCCAATGCAGAGGCTACTATGCAGACGCTATCTTGTCTTTGGAAAACAGCCACCCCTATATCATACCAATCATCCGCTTAAGATCCCACTGCATGCGCCCTGTGTTGCTTTCACCCATGGCCCATGTAACAGAAGTTCAGTGCGCATTTGCAAGAAACAGCTCGATGCTATTTTCGTGCTAAGAAGCGTCCGCACATAAATTACAATAAATTACCGTCCCAGTGCAGCCATCTATATGCAGCAGTTTCGCTTGTTTTCTTCAGCTTGTGTGTACGCATCGTGATTTATCACATTGTGTGTGTGTCACTTAATTCGTGTACATTGCAACGTAACACCTCTGTGTTCATCTCCTCCCATAGGGCAAGGGGTGCGTCGTGTGCAAAGCGTTGGCGTTGCGCAAGGTCGCGAGTCTTTCAACACCTAGCACGACCTAGTTGACCTCCCAGGTCCATTCTGTTCCTTTTTCCAAAGTCACCCAAGGTCTCGCAGTGATTGGGACATCAACAGAATGATCCAACAATCATAGCTGTTGGGCATCGGCAACTGCTCAAGAAACATAAGAAACTCCCCAAACCCCAGGCGTTCACAGGTCGGTTTGCTTGTTTGTGTCTTTTGATGTGTGTTCCTCCCACTACAAGTTTTTGATTGTTTAACCTCCGAATCTGGAATCTCCCGTTCATCCCTGTGGATCCTCGTTTGCCCAGGATCCTGGGCGGTGTGGCGCAGTGCGAAAGCCCACAGGTGCCAGGCGGGAGCGAAGATTGGATCGGATCGGCGGACAGCAGCAGCATGCAGCAGCTCCTTCTCAAGTGACGACACTCTTACCAGCATGGGACCATTTGGTGCACATTCTCTTTGGCCATATTTTTTTTCAGGGCCGTGCTCAACGTCTGTATTTCTTTCTGGAAGTGTCGTGGCAGATGTTTCCGCGAAAAAGGACCCACCATCACAATGTTAAGTTCCCAATTTTGGGGTGTTTGATGTCCATGGCCACATTCTTCCTTCAGAGGCATCCTGGGAGAGCTGCTGACACAACGTAGCATTTGTATATGTTTGTCTTCCACAAAAAACTATAGCATTTTCTTCGCTGGACCTGTTTGCTCAGACAAAACGGATTTGTGCAGACCTCCAACCAGGGATTCCAACAAGGGATCTTGGAAAACAAGTCGACGTTTCTGTTTCCACTCCCTAGCACTCTACTCTCAGCCAAGCAACCGTCTGCCGGGTACGAGAATGATGCACCTCGCACCTCGCGCGCGAGTTCGCCGTGCGCGTCGTTTGTTCCGTGCAATGTGGACAGGAGTCGAGTGGCTCGGGATTTTGATGCAGCTCACCTCCATGTGCCTTGGAACTTTTGGTGGAACATTGAAGTCAGGCAGCCAACATTCGACATAGGCTTCATGGGCCTGAATGGCCCACCTGGAATTTGCGAAGATGTCGATCTTGACATGGCTGACATGGCTATTGTTGGAAGTCATGGGCCAGGGACAGGACAAATATCTGGTTCTATTCCTAGCACTTTCAAGGGGTGCCCTGTCTGGAGACCTATAAGTAGTGCGGAGACGTCCATTGGTATCCCCGAACGGAAGCAGCTGGTTTGTTTGGGATTTGTTGTCCTTTCCGAGACACTCGGTCAGTTGGTCGATGCGGTAGAACTGTCAATGCTGGAACGAGGCGACATGTAAAAACATTCGTCCAGCGCCTTCCTGTTTGATGGAAGCCAGCTTACATATGGTGGTAATATGTGGTAATCATCCCCAGCCAGCTTACGTGGTGTGTCGTAAGTTTGTGGCTTCTCTCGTCTCTGATGGGGGGAAAGAAGTTGGAAGGGCTCAGCATCTCACATGCTGGATCTATAGAGTCTTGGACAGTAGTTTGGACCTCTTCATGGTGGATCTTGATAAGGAGAACATTCCCTCTTCCCAGGCGCCCATTTTAGGTGTCAGGCTTCGGATCAGAGTGCTAGCAGCTAGCAACGTCCTCTACTTCGATGGGCCAAACCAGTCTGCAACTCCCGCTGGTAGCTGGTCAGTTGATGAGTTGTAGATGGTTGGTTCATCAAAACCTCTCCGTCCTTACCTTGCTTCCACATCTGCCGGGAGGGGCTTGATTGTTTAACAGTCGAAGGTGTCCCAGCAAACCGTGATATAGCCGGTCAAAGATGGTTTCATGTGGATTATTGACTTGTCAGGGGGGGAGCTGGGTGCATGTCATGTCTTGTGTTTCTTGAATAGGCCGTGCGCCCGCAGCTCACCATTTTCATACCTGACATGATCATTTATGTTTACGAGAAAGGGAATTTACTAAACGATATGATATCCTCTGGGCCCTGGTCATGCCCACTGTTCTCACTGTTCTCACTCAGTCCTTAGGTCTCACACACTTAGAACAGATCCATAAAGATCCACTGGTCATGCCCTATATCCACTTGGTCCCCACTTATGCCACTAAGATCCTATATCATCCTACTCCCGTGCAAACTACCCTGAGAATGGACCAGACTGGTTTCGACCATGTTCCAATTTTCCCACCCAGTGGTGGGGTTCCATGGTGGTCCGAAGAGGGGAATCATACTGAGCTTTCTTGATGGTCTTGGGGGAAGGAGCTTTCTTGACTTCAATCATTGCGGGGATGCGTCCTCCAAGTTCTCACCTCCGTCCGTCCCACGCGGGCCGCTGCTCAGCGCTTCGCCGAAACGCGCGTTCTGATCGCCCGTCTCTTCCGAGGCTGCTGAGCGCTCAGCGCTGGGCGATGGCGCAAGTGGTGCTGCAGAGCCCCCGGGGTCTGCGGGGCGTGAGCAAACTGAGCCTTTTGGCCAGGCGCGGAGGTTTGAGCTTTGAGGTCCGGTCCGGACCGTTCCGGACCCGCACCTGCTGGCGCCGGCGAAAGCCGCGCGGCTTTCGCTGTGCTTTCGGCAGGGGTTAGGATCATAGATGGGCCTTCTACTCTTGGCTGATTTGATGGGATAGGACCAGTGAAGAATCAATAGGAGCGTATAGGACCAACAGGTCAATGAAAAACATCTCATCGCTGTGAACTTCCTTCCCAGGACACTGCCAATCACTGGAGCCATCTCCATGGTCTTGGCCTGCATTTTTGTGCCTCGACCCGTATCAGCGAGGGGTGAAAACACTCGCGAAGACAAAGGTTTCCAGGGTCCACTGTTAGTCATCAGCGAGGGGTTTAGATCGACTGGCGCACGCTTGGGCGCCTGTCTGTCTCAATCGGTTGGGTGATGATCGAATCCTGGTGCGTTGTGTGAATGTTGCTTTGATGAGTCGTCCGAACATCGGAAGACATGTCTTGAGAAATCAAACTGAATCTGTTGTACATGACGATCCATGGGACTGTCACCCAAACCACCACCACCCCTGGCCTGATCGGCAGTCCTATGGCAGTCCCATGGGTCGCGTCTGGGTGTTGTACATGACGATGCAGCGTTCACGAAGCTTCAGATCAGTGTCTCGACTGAGGAGCCCAATGCCATGCAGGCATTGCTGAACCAAAACCAGACGACCACACTGCAGCTCTTGCTGCGAGTGGTGCTGGTGGCTGTGGGACTCACGTCAATGCTCTTCGCTGAGCTCAATCTGGTGGGGACGGCGTACAAGAGCGGGGAACGTGCGCGGAAGCATTGGTACGGCTACTTCTTACTACTTCAATTGCTGTTACTCCTTCCGCTACTCCTACAACTGCAGCCACCTGGCATGCGGGTGGTATTACAATTATACTTCTAGTGCCGCTCCTCCTGCTCCTACTCCGACCTATTTCCTACGTCCTACCCGACTCCTAATCCTACGCCTACTGCTACTATTACTACTGCTGCTACTACTCCTACTCCTACTTCTACTACTCCTACTACTCATACTTACACCTAGTCCTCCTACTTCTACTTCTACTACTCCCACTACTCCTACTACTCCTACTACACTTAGTACTACTAGTTCTACAATTTCTACTTCATATATATTGTAAAAATCATATGAACAGGGAATTCGCTTTGTCCTTCCCTTCGCCTTCGCGTACGTGATGCAACTCCAGGGAGGAAACTCTTTCTTCTTGGACCGGGACGCGCGGGACGCGCTGCTTTTCGGCGCCACGTTTCGGGAACGAAAGAGAGCTGCAAAGCCTTCTCCACAGGACTTCCGCGTAGCAACCACATTTGACACAGGACTTCTGGCAAAATAGACACAGAACCCCTGGCCTGGACATGCCGACGAAAAAAAGGACCATGATGGCTGTTTGATTGCTTCACTGCGCTCTGTGTGACTGCTGTTCGTTCGTTCACACGCATTTTTTTGATGGGTCTGTATGTCATATGGTATGTTCATGTCATTTACAGGCCATACCCACAAGGACTCCAACTCGGCCGCTCTTGGGCAGGTGAGTTTGCTCTCGGCAGTGGCCTTTAACGTGTTGTCCACCCTTCATCAGATTCCCATTGTGCTCGCAGGCGTGCATGGCAGTGCTTGGAGACGTCTGGGGGTTTCGCTTCTGACGGTTGAGACTGGTTTTCAGTGACTCCGATCCCAGCAAGGTTGTCCTCCAGCGATGCGAGGGTGATGAGGGTGTCAGATGGGTGTTGAAGACCAGGCACGCTGGTGATGTTGATTCATGGAGAAGTTGCCCTACGAAGATTGACGGAACTTAGGGGGGTCCGGGTGCTCCAACGAGCATCAATGATATCAGATCTCGGTTCCAAATGATCCCCAAAAATCTGAACACCATCTATACACCCTTCCTCCAACAAACATGTCTATTTTTTTCATGGCAGACCACTCGGTTTCTTTTGACTACTCTTCAGCAGAATTACTTAGCCAAAAAAAAAAAAAAATCCAGGTGTTCATGTTAAGCATACATGTTGTTAACCAGACCATACATGTTGTAAATCCTTTTCCACAGGGCCATGACACACAAAGGACCACGTTGGTCACATGAACCATGATGAAGGCTGGGTCCCAGACCCCAACGCCAGCTCCGAAGATGACCAGAAGAGCAACCTACCAAGTGTTCAATGGTCAACCTACCAGCTTTTTCGGCCACTTGGCCACCTGACTGCTTATGTCGCCGCCCCTCGCGGGTGCCGCGTACGGCCTCCTCCTTGCCGGTGGTGACCGTTCGTCCGGTCCCGGCCCTGGACCTGGCCTCGACGGACAGGTGTGGTCTTCCAGCACAACACGGTCAGTGAGAGCTCAGTGCTGGGCTTCACATGCTGCAGCTGGTCGGAGTTTGGGAAGAGAGGTGACTCCAAGTCCATTTCTGGAAGAGAGCTGGATGTGGAAGGGAGGAAGCAGGATGTGGAAGGATGCACATTGACTTTGACAAAGATGGCCAAAGCCTCCACCCTCAACAAAGATAACAAAGCTCGAAATCCTTTGATGAAACTTCCAGCTTCGACAAACTTCCTCCTTCAAAAAACCCTCTCCCTTCGTCAAAGCCCTTGTGTGACTCTCTTCTTCTTGGTTTTACCCCGCTTCCTTTCTCAAAAGTGAGACACCTGCGATTGTAAGGGATTGCAAACCTTTTTCTTGGATTGGCCGGAATCCTCAACAAATCCACAAACACAGGAACAGTTGAACAGCCCTTGGCTTTCCTTGCTGTTGTTTGGGGCTTCATCCCGGGGATGAATACATACAGGTTTGTGCGTGTACACATCACCAAATATTCGACATATATATATAATATATATATATTAATATTGCTAAACTTGTACACAGATATACGGTACGTCTATAAACTGTCGAATAAAACATATATATATTATACACGTGTATAATGATGTGTAAGCAGTGTAACAATCATGTAACACCCATGTTTAACAAGCACACCGTGTTTAATCAGTTCTTGCATGTTCAAGCACACAGTGTTTCACCACTTGATCGTTTGTTACGTTGAACAGTTTGGTCCAAACTGTTCGACCTGGGATTTGCTGCCCCTTGTGGAGCAGACATATCAGGAACCTATGCAGGAACGGAAGCCGGTTTGGTGGGTTTTGTGATCTTCAGTGAGGGCGAAATGAGCCAAGTTGTGTCTGTTATGTTCAGTTTTCCTGGAAAAACAGGTGCACTATTTTGCTTTCAAACTACATACTTGACAACTAGGAGATCAAAGAAAGCTGTAACGGGCCATGAACATTCAAATCCCACAAGCGTTTTAATATGTTTGGGCGGCCATATCTCTGACATGGAACAATAAAAGTCCAAAAAGGTAGCATATTCCCTTGGAGTCTACATATGTTTTAGACTCCATCATATGTAGCCTTTGTCAAATCGCTGCAAATGATATTGTGCACTGTTCTTAAACTTCGAAGGTTAAACCTTTATTTTGGATCTATCCCATTACCTGTAAATAGTCAGTAAACAAGAAAATCACCGTGTTTTGAGATGTCGGCCTGCAACCCATCATCATCCACTGGGCCTGGATGACATGGATAGACGTACTCGCTCATTCACCGCCGCTTGAGGCATTTTTGGCGCCTTGGTCTATGCGGTTGCCAGATATAATGAGACGGGCTAGCCCGGTGCGCGCGGAAGGGCCAAGCCGGAAGCGAGGAAGGTGTGTTTGATCATGGAGGAAGGGGTGTTTTTCGTGTGGTGGATTGCAGAAGTTTTTTTTGAATTTGGATGGGAGTGCCTTAGATAAAGAACTACCAACTGATTACCGGTTTGGCACCAAACGTGATAAGCAGGGAAAGACGCGAAAGGGTCTTGAAGGACGTTTCACGAAACACAGATCAAGCCATTGGCCATTGTCCTAAATCCAATCACTTTGTACTTGGTACTTTGGGAACATCCTTTAGAACCCGCATTTACTGCGCAAAGTAAGGTTCTTTAAGCAGAAGACCTGCCGACCTGCCGGTTAAGAGATGGATGGTTTATTTTATTGACCATTTATATATGGTTATTTAAAACAAGAAAAACGTATCATCCAGCACCTTGTGTAGTCTTCCAGGTCAAACACATCGTTCTCTCCCAAACCGAAGAAGCGAAGAACCCGGCCATGCCGTGCTCGGCGCCGCCCCGGCGCCGCTCCTCCCGCTGTGTCACGGGTCCCCTGCTGGGCCGCCTGTTGGGCGAAGAACGGCGGGAGTCTGGGCGTGGGTGGATCCACTAACATGAGCGGCTGTTCCAAACGCCTCATGGGCACGTTAGTAGAAGAAGCTACCTAGGTTGGAGGCCATCGCAAGTAGGTTGGAGGCCATCGCAAGTAGGTTGGAGGCCATTGCTATTAGGAGCAAGAAGCTACTAGGTCACCTACTGGCACCATTGGGAAGATAGAACTCCACAGTCGGTGAATCCACCCCATCGGTCGGGGTCCGGAGGGTGGCGACGGCCGCATATTGATCGAGGGTTGATCCCATGACAACAAGATCACCAGGCTTTGTTTCACTTCGAATCAATCAGAAGAATGAAACCAGGATTCTAATACATATAATCAATCAATCAAACCAGGACTTTAAGACCTAAAACACTGCAGACTGCAGATCCACATCTCAGGCTCAGGTGTTGATCCCATTATACAAGCACAGAAAAGATTGATCGGATGTTTCCGGTAGGCCTTTGTCCCCGTTCTCAGAGGTTCGCCTTTGCGTGTTCAGCTTCAGTGAATTTTGGCTCATGTAAAGGTGCGAATGGTCATGAACGTATGTATACTGTATGTATGTATGTATATATATATATGTAGTCCTGTTGTGGTTGTTCGCTAGATGTGTTTTCTTTTGCAGGAACAGGTAGCTTACTGGAATATAAGTTACGCTATGGCATGGAGCAGTCTGTTCAAAAGGCTTGGGTGCCATCTCAGGTACCGATGAGAAGGGTCTAGGGAGCTAAAGCTAGACTGGAGCACTGGTGTGAAACACCCCCTCGGTCTGAAAGACCATATAGTATCTATTCAATGAATTTGAAAAGCATTGTTGGGTATAGACTGGAGGGATTAGAAAAATGATCACAAACCAAAGATCAATTGTTTCGAGAGCAAGACATGTCGGATCACAATCTTCAGAGTGATCTGGAAACATGGATGAGCCCTCGTGTTTCCTGTTTTTTTTTCTTGGCGATTTCAACGCTTTTCTAACCCAAAGTGGTTGTGGAGAGCAGCTGAACAAATAGCACGAACGCAGCTGAAGGAAGGCAGAGCAGAGCTACACAGAATGAGAGCTTTGGAGCAGTTAACACAACATATTGCCAGTGTTTGAATCCGTTCAGGGCCTGTTTCGGGCATTTCTCAAACCTGGCAAGACCCTTTGATTCATTTGGAGGTAGATGGTTGTGGGTTGGTGCATCAACAGCTAGAGAAGGTCTCTCACACCGGCCTTGCTGCCTTCCCCTTGTGGGCTTGGCACTTCGAATGTTTTCAGCCTTGACCCTTTAAGATATCGTTAAGACGTGCTGTGTCGGTGTGCAAGCTGGTTTAGTTTCACGTGCAAACGGAATAGATAGCCACTTTACTGAAAAGTATCAACAGCAGCCAGGGTGCTTATGCTTACTCGGCTTTCTTTTCAAGCTGAACTTGGGTACCTTTGTGGTTTGGCCAGCACCAGCCTCTTGCAGCCTTTCTGGACAGCAGAGGGGGCTGCAGCCTTCTGGATGTACCTACAGGAGCAATTTCAAAAGAGGTATTTGGACTCCTATGGGCCAAAACTTAAAGGACTCTACCTTTAGGCAACTAGACTAGAGCACTTACCAGGCCGGTGTGGTTGAGGCGGTTCACTCATTTTGGTTTGACATCCGCACCCAGCGGGTGCGCATGCCTGAGCCTTTGAGCCCACAACCCGCATTCCGTGTGGTGCTAGTCAGATGCGAAGACGCAGATTCGATTGAGGAAGCGTGATGAGTTGCGTCAGCTGCTATGGAGCTGCTGCTCTCCATTGGTCTAGTTGAATGTTCTGACACGGAGAACGAATGATTCGCAGTCAAGATGTTGAGACAGTGAGACAAAGGAAAGGAATGTAGAAAGCAGACCGTCTAGGAGTCGAGGTTGGCACAAGGATCTGCTGAGAGGGAGTGCTTTATATAGTCTCCGAGACATCTGGGCCCATGTGCTTTGCTCATGGCCGCCATGGACCCCTGTGGCACCTCTCTCTTTGGCACAGAGTTTGGCCGGAAGGGTTTGCTTCCAGACGACCAGATCATTCCTAAGCGACGGATGTCCTGCCGAGTGACTTTGGGATGTATGTGTTACCCAGACGCTCCATGTGTGTAATATATGCCTACTGTACATTGGGGTGGTGCCAGGGGGGGTCAATTGATCGGCATATATGGCATACATGGAGTGTCTGGGTTATGTCACTTCCTTTGCAGTGAAGCTTCACCTCTCACGTCTTCCGATCAGATGCGGCTTACGAAGTGTCCCAACCGCACGACGTGATCAGGGTTGGTCTGATCCTTTTGACAGGTCTCACAGAGCTGCACTTGTCTTCTACAAGAAGCCTCCAACATAGGATCAATGATAGAGAGTTTGGGGAACATGTTCTACAGTTCTACCATTTGTTGGTGTGGAGGTGTCGGTCAACCTCGAAGAAGGTGAAGACGGAATGCCGGAAGCGATTAATCTGGGGTGGTTGGCGTTCAATTCCAGCACATTGGCCGAGCTTTTCTGCGAGTCGATCCTGCTTGCGATCAGCTAGACTGTTGGTCAGCTGACTAGGTGGCCGGGTCTTCTTTCGGCATGCAGCGTGGAAAAGAGCGACTGGGCCATCATCCCCGGTGGGAGATCGCGGCCGTGTGTTGGGTTCGAGTCCAGGAGAGTGTAGGTACAGGAAGCAAGTGCTTTCGGGATGCCAAGACCCACCCAGAGTCACCATGAACCTTCAGTTTCAGAGGTTTCTGGCTTCGCCGCCAGAGCCCGAACTCTTCCAATGACCCAGTGACCCTAAATCCCACCCGGTACCAGGGGAAACCATCAAACACCTGGTTTTTGCAGCAAAAAGCATGGTTTTTGTATGTGAACACCTTTGCTTATCTTTGCTTTTCATGGTTTGCTTCGGGCGCCTGGTAGTCATTCTTCACGTCACCAGTTCGGGGTAGCGTTGAGTCCAATCTCGCATGTTTGAGGCAGAAGGGACTGGAGGCTCCAAATTCTCTCTTCCCCTCCAGTGGACCGTCATGGAACTCACACCGCGGCAGGGTTTGGAGGGTTTGGCAGGTTTGGTCGATCAAGGTCCGTGCAGGTCTTGACCGGGTGGTTCACGGTGGGTGCGAGCCAAACGGGGCCTCCAGTGGGTGTCCTCCCAAAAGCCGGCTGCAGCATCAGAAAAGACCCACCAAGAAACGGTGTTTTTCCCCATGGATTTTGAATTTTCGTCTCACAAACTCAAGATTTGGAGTCAAACCCAGTAACCTGCTCATGAACATCCTCGACAGGGGGATCGTTGTCCGAGCCATTTGAGATCCATTCTGATCCATGACTCGCATGACCGGAATTGGATGCCGGGTGATTCCGGATCGGGTAGTTCCTACAGATGATCCTATATGACAGGGTAGTTCCGTCTCTTCCGGCACGCTGGGACTCGCGTGCCCAATCCACGTGGAGTGAGGCTCCCCTGGTTTCGGACAAGTGTTCTTCCTAGGACGGGAGCGTCTTGCCATCCACTTCGACCAATGTGATGTCTTCGAAAAAGAGTGTAATTACTACCATATGTATACCTGGAGCCTGAGTGACCCATCAAAACCAATCAAAACACAGGTCAGTCAGGCTCAGGTATAGTCCAGAATAGTCCAGAAACCACTTTGAGAACCCTCCATCCATTCCTTTCGTTGACCCCGACACCCGTGGCGAAACGGAGAGCGAAGCAACGATCCCCGGTGCGAAACGACGCAACAGATCCGGCACCGGGTGTTTTCCGGTCGAAGCAACGAGTGGAGTGTCTGGAGAACTGGTTTTGGAAGGCTGGAAAGAGAGTGGTTTTGGAGGTGCTGTGGGAAACTCCGAACGTCATCATCTGGAACTTGAGCTTCCGAACTCGACCGTCATAGCCATCTCCAAAAACTCTGGGTTACATGGCGAACACCAAACCGACGCCCAACCGTCAAGATCCGTCAAGCTTCGCCGCTGCTGCGCACTGCTGCGCACGGCTGCAGGACCTGAACCTGTGCAGCAGTGAGCCGCGGTCCTTCACCTTGCCCGGCGGTATGGGGAGCTTCTGAATGAACCCAAAAAGATGTGCCGCATGCGGACCGCCGGGCGTGAGCCGCGCGCAGCGACGCGGAGCAAGTGCCTTCTTTTTGTTGGGGGCAGGCAGAGGATGTGTTGTTTTGTTGCGGTGTGCGAACAATGGGGAGAATCCAGCTTTTCGCCCAAGGATATTGAGTTGTTGTTCATGGTGGTCGAAACTGTCAAGAGCCGGTCATTCTTCCACTGACTATCATGCAACGGCTTCGCTGAGGCACTACTAAACCATACAGGCTGGAGAGGCAACGCGCTGCCTGGCCCGGGGAAGATGAGCTTTTACATGCTTTTACCAAACAAGGGGCGGGAAACAAATCTTTGGAAGACCACGTGTAGTAACGTGTCCATCTGAAGATTGTAATTACCGCACCGATGGAGGGGTTCATGATGGATCTCTAGTATATCTCGCTTGAAGTGGGGAGACAGAGTCCCTAACCAAGACTTTTGAGGTTATATATATCGTTTTTCAGGAGGTGTAGAGGGTCTCTCTCTTTACAAGCATCGAAAAAAGTTGTCGCCTACAAGACTGGTGCTTTGCGGGGACATAAAACGATGTATTGTCGAAAGCCTCAACCAAAGCGAAGACGAGAACGTGTTCTTCTTCACCCCCTGGTTGAACCTCGATCATGATCCGTATCCCGGATTTGTTGTGGTGCCTATGCCTTGCGTTCTTGGACACCACCGTCCAGGACAGGGAGTCAGTTCCCAGACACGACCCGTAGACGGGACTGCCAATACCGATCAGTTGGGGTGGTGCCGGGGGGGTCAATGGGGCGGCAGTCCGGACTGCCAGTCCCATGGAGTGTATGGGGTTCTACAAGTTGGAGACGTGTGTCTTTTTTCCGCTGGTCTGTCTTAGCGCCGAAGGTCTTCGAGTTGGGCATCCCACCCACGACCGTCCCGGTCGACGACTTGGACCCCCTCCCCTCCAGGCCACCCCCCCTCCCTGGCTTCCCCTGGCTCCAAGCGAGCCAGGTCTCCCATGGTCTCTCATGGTCTCCAACGTCTCATCCCATGTAGGCCAAGAGAGGTTTTCGAGACCAGAACTAGGACCTATGGCTGTGGTGCATATGGGATGGGCGCTAGGATGGGCTGTTCAACCTTTGTTGGGGCGTTTGATCATCCCCCGTCTCATTCCCCCAATGGCTGTGGTGCCCTTGACCGATGCCCCAGGCAGATTGACTCCCAGTCTCGCCAGGTATCGTGCCCCGAAGGCCTTGTACAATGACACTTACGTGCGGCCGGCCATGTTGTTTTTTTCTTTTTGTGCCCCTGGATGACGTCCCAGAAGGGATGATTTGCAGGGAGCTTTGTTACTGAATATCAAAACACATATAGATATATTGGATGTTATTGTTCATTTCTCAGTTTTCTTGAATGAGAATAATGCATGTTCCCACTTTGTTTTCTTCCATTTTGTGGTTACCTTTGGGCCAAGATCTTCGGGGGCCACCGCTGTGTCCTCGAGGAAGCGCCGCGGAACAAACACCCATCGATCCGTCGGAAGATGTGGTGAACATCCGGGTGACCGGGTGTCATCGGCGAAGGGAATCGATTTGGGTGTTTTTTGCTGGATGAATTCGATGCTTCAAACAGATAGTGTTAACCGATTTGTTTAGAGAATCTATCACACAACCAATCAGCTTACATACAGCGGTTTCAGAATAGATGGCACACACCCGTACTGTACATGTTTTTTAGATCAGGGGGTCCACAGAAACCACCTCTTGGGCATCTTGGGGATTGTCTACTCTCCATCCACTCTTCTTTCAGCTGAAAATGACCGGGATACACTATCCACCCCAAGGGAAGAAGACACGCACATTTTGTTGACACTTGCGCATGGAAACGGCGGTTGCCACAGCGTGACCTGTTGGTTGGTTTCTTTGAGCCGTATCTCAAGCTCGGGAAACTGTTGATCCTACTACTGTAAGAGTCCAGGAATAGTCATTGAAGTTCCAAGAGTCTTCCGGAGCAGTTTGTCCTCAAAATCCGTGGGTTTTCCACGCGGGCTTTACCCTTGATCTCCTGCTCGTCTCCCTGCCTGGACCATGGGTCTCTGAGCGTCGACCGGGGTCGTCCAGCTTCGGCGGCGAGCCTGCGCGCTGGCTCAAGCAGAGGCTTTTTTCGGAAGATCAGATGAAGAAGGCAAACGATCGAACTGAACTGAAGTATTCTGTTGTGATCAACGGCACCCCTCAAGATCCGCTCCTTTGAGTAGTTGTAGTAGCGTGTAGTAGTTTTAGTAGTGGATTTGGGGATTTTATGTGATTTTAATGTCCCCAGAAGAGGTCAATGTGGCAAGTGATGACAACGAAGACCTTCTCGGTGTGAGTGAGTGCTGACCAATTCGCTCCTCGCCAACCCCAACCCAACCAGGTAGTATGTTTGCAACTCAACTAGACGACGAGTGGCCCGAAAGCATTTTTCATCACGTAGGAAGTCAGAGTGCGAGTTATCCGGTAAGTGTGCAGTGAGAAGTGTGAAGTCGAGTGAGTTGAGGTAGTGTGTGGGTTTCTGTGCGTGTGTCTATGTCCGTGTGGAAATGAGTCTGCGTATGTGTGTGTTCGTGTAAGTTGAGGGAGTGTGTGGGTGTCTGTGTGTGATGCGGCCTCCCAAACCCCCCACCGGCGGCCAAGCGGTGACAGCCCAGCTCATCGTCGTGAGCATTTGGGCTGCTGGTAAGGGGACAATGGCAGCCAGCGTGCTGGCTTACCCACTTCAACTATGATGGTACTGGCTTTGCCATCTCAACAATGGCAGCCAGCGTGCTGGCTCATACCCACTTCAACTACGATGGCAGCCAGCGTGCTGGCTTTGCCATCTGGACAATGGCAGCCAGCGTGCTGGCTTACCCACTTCAACTATGTAGTAGCCAGCGTGCTGGCCTTGCCATCTCAACAATGGCAGCCAGCGTGCTGCCTTACCCACTTCAACTATGATGGTAGCCAGCGTGCTGGCTCATACCCACTTCAACTATGATGGCAGCCAGCGTGCTGGCTTACCCACTTCAACTATGATGCTAGCCAGCGTGCTGGCTTTGCCATCTCAACAATGGCAGCCAGCGTGCTGGCTTACCCACTGCAACTATGATGGTAGCCAGCGTGCTGGCTTTCCATCTGGACAATGGCAGCCAGCAAGCTGGCTTCCACTGCCTGTTATCAAAGGCACGTGTTACTTGTACTACCAAGTCGCCAGTTCTCATCTTCCAGCTCTCCAGCTACTCCGCGCACTACAGTTATATACTACACCGTCGCCAATTCGCAGCCACTACCCACTCGCCAGTTCTCCTCTTCCCATTCCCCAGCTACTCTGCGTACTAAAGTTGTACTACCAAGTCGCCAGTTCTCATCTTCCCAGTCCCCAGCTACTCTGCGTACTAAAGTTGTACTACCAGGTCGCCAGTTCTCATCTTCCAGCTCCCCACCTACTCCGCATACTAAGGTTGTACTACAAACTCGCCAGTTCTCATCTTCCCACTCCCCAGCTACTCTGCGTACTAAAGTTGTAGTACCAACTCGCCACTTCTCATCTTCCAGCTCCCCCGCTACTCCGCGCACCACTAAAGTTGTACTACAAAGTCGCCAGTTCTCATCTTCCCACTCCCCAGCTACTCTGCATACTAAAGTTGTACTACCAAGTCGCCAATTGAGCAGCGCCGTAAACCTCCCTTTACATTTGTATTAAGAGCTTGGTCATAAGGAGGGTTGGCGTAAGCAAAAGTCTGCTGCGCGTGAGGTTGCGTAAGGTTTTTTCAACATAATCAGCGGCGTAAGGGCCAACCAATGAACACAAGTTGTTTTTATGAACCAAGGAATGATCATACATTTCTTGATCTTTGAATATGTTTCTTTTTGTTGCAGCATCCATGCAAACACCACAGGAATAGTTGTTGAGCAGTGTCCTTTGCACAGAGTTTCTTCAATACCGCAGCTGTTTGGCACAAGTCTGTGGCAGTCTGTGGCACGATGAGTGTCACATGGGAATCTCGATCAAATGGGTATCGTGGTAAGCCTGATGGGCTACCTTCTCAAATCTTCAAAGCCGATGGTCTTTCAGCAGAGGCAAAAGCAGCTGCCAAAGCTAAGGCTCAACGGTATGCTGGGATTCTTGAAAAGCAGATGAATGATGCGCCCAGGGCTTCAATTAGTAAGTTTTATGTGGTGAGTTGTAACATGTTGTAATTGTTTTCTTCTTTGCTATGCAGGGGCCATGCCTGGTTTGAGAAAAGCCACGAGGCAGTTCCAACAAGCACGAATCAGAAGGAGAATGGCCAGAACACCAATGTCACTAGTGCCAACAGCGGGAAAGTTCAGGATGTGACCCTCCTAGCTCTTGCTGCGCCTACACTTCAGTGTGCTAGTGCTTCTGGATGCGTATCACTGACCCAGACCACAGTGGAGAAAAGTGCCATGGCCCATTTTAGAATGCTTTTTGGAATAGGCTTGTCATAGCAGCTTCGGATTTAGGTTTGTTGTAGTTGTAGTCTGCCTTGATCAAAAGCAGCAAGGCACGCCTGCAGCCCCATCTGGAGAGGAAGAGAAGCCGTCCAAGGGAGAGGAACATGTAGCTTCGAAGAGTTCTCAGACTCCGACTACACCTGGGAATGAGCAGAGCCTTTCAGCTCCACCTTCAAAGGCTGCAAAGGCCACTCCCACCAAAGCCATGACCAAAGTCAAAAAGACGCATCCCAAACGGCAAGGAGGGTTGGAAACTCCGGAGAAGGACAAGGAGAAGAAGCCTCTTCCAGAAGGATGTGGCGGTCGTACCCAAAGAACTTTGGAATGCGTGCTTTGCCAACGGCCCTGGGACAAAGCCCAAAGAGGCGCTGGGTGTCCGACCTGCTTGAACTTGATGAGGAAGAAAGGTGAGCGATCCATCCAGAAAGTGCTTTCGGATAGTGCCTTGCACGAGCAAATTCGGGGTGAGTCCTTGAAGGAGAAACCTTTAGAGGACCCAGACAAAGATTTGAAAGACACTGTCGCAAAGTTAGAGAGGGCGGTTGAGTTACTCAAGCGTCGCCGGAGGTGATCAGACAGAGTTTCGATTGGGATCAGTCTAGTCAACCAGACTAGCTTTTGTGCAGTCGCACAGTGGGTACGCTAAGCTGTGACCAACACAGCTGGCTTCAAAGAGTTTGGCAAGACACTGTCCGGGAAGGAAAAAAGGAAAGACATCTCTATATATATATACTTTATATTTACATATATTTACATGCATTATACATAAAGACGATTTCATTTGTGGTGTTCACTTCATGATAGGAAATTGCTAGTAAAACCAGGGTATCGACTTGTTTGTATATTGTTTGCGCTTTCTTCGGGGCTGCTAGTAGATTTTGCATTCATAGGGAACAAACGCATTGTTGTTCTTTATTGTTCTTAGATGTACCTTGCACTTGCTGGCGCTTCTTTCCGAAGCCGTGCCGTGTCAACGATCACTTCACGACTACAGGTATGTTTTGAAGTAGATTGGTCGTAAGGACTTTTAAGTTCACACCGCCCCCAGAGCACTGACAATGGAGTGTTTTTTTGGCGTAAGGTCCGCGTAAGCTCCGCGTAAGCACCGCGTAAAGACAACTTCGGTTTCAAATCAGTTGCCCACGCATGGCGCCAAAACAGCGTGCTTTTTCACAACTGCAAGTGAAGCAGCGCAGCCGAATCATCGACAACCTGGAGTCCATCTTCAAAGCGCATTGTCCATCCATTCCTGATGCAAATCTGTTGTTGCAGCAGCTATTCCGCAAATGCTAGGCTTTCCTTCCAGGCTTGGGGCTGGATACACAGATGGTTGCCCAGCTTCTCGTTTCCTTGGGACAATTGAGAGACGCAGTCAGCGAACGACTTCGCACATCGCAAGTGTACACCCCAAGTATTTCTGTTGCTCAGCTGGACCGGTCGGTTGCCACACTACCTGCGACTCACGCAAACCTCAAAGAATGGGGCTACAACATCAGCGTTCGTGGCTACGCTGCAGCTCGCGCCTTGCCTGCTTCTGCCTCGTCCTCTGCACCATCAGCATCTGGCAATGTTGGCGGACGACCCTCGAAAGTCCACAGTGAAACATGCATTGGCTTGGTGCGCACAGTGCTTGCAAAATACTTGAAAGATAGTGAACGCATTGTTGTCATTGGCCGGGGTAGCAAGCGTCGCATGGTGCTAGCTCAGCATTTGACCAAACGACGTCATCGCATATTTTGTCTTGAGAAAGACGTGCACCAAGCAATGGGCAAGGAGACCTTCCGCCTCATCATGCACATTCACTTCCCTCACGTCAGAAACCCCCGCAGGAAGACAGATGTTTGTGTCCTGGTATATATATACGGTTCTTTTTAACGGCATTGGTTTGTTCTTACCGTTTGGGTTGCACAGTCCTAGATCTGAGGTGAGCACTGTCTTCATCTGGAACGATATCTCATTCCACAAGCCAACCGTGAGCAGCAGAAAGCCGAAAAGGAGATTTCCACAATTTGGCCGGTTTACTTTGCCAAGTTCCATGCGTCAAAGACCACGCAAGAACACGCTCAGGATCAGGACCGGTTTCCATTCATCAAGTCCTTTCTGTCATTCATCGAGCACGAGAACCACAATGTGGGGGCCAACGCAGCCCGTCAAGCTTTAAGCTTGACTGATCGCCTGGCGCTCCATCGGACTGAAGCCTTGCATATCCACGAGCTCAAGGCGCATGTTGAGCTTCTTGAAGCCTACCGGTGGCACCAAGTCTCCAGCCGAAGGCAAGAAGGTTGTGATGGTTCACCTCCGGGGCGGTGGTCTCGACAACAGCTCCCTCCTGGTGCAATTCGATTTTAAGGAAAACGTGGGATTTCCAATAAGCACCTTGGTAGTGAGACAGTGAGGCATTGTGTTTCTTTTCTGTTTCCTTCCAAGCTTTGTCCCACCCGCTCGTGTAGCGTCATCAGGCCAGGAGGAATCCTCCGAAGAATGGCACGCCCAGAACAAGTTGTCGCTAACTGTCTATGGTGCCAGCGTCCTCGCACCTGCCAAAGGCCAAGGCCATGTAGAGCTCTATGTCCTGCTCGTGTCGGAGATTTTGGACCACGACGCACAGATCGCCAACATGCTGCTAAACCAGGTCTTGGCCTTGGTACGTGGACATGCTCTTGTCAATTGGCCTGCTGTGCACACTCTCTGGTTGGTTTCAGATTGCGGGCCTCATTTCCGGTCGTATGAAAGTATGGCCCACTATCAATATACCCTGGTGAAGACCTTGCAAATGAAGATCCATGTGCTGTACTTGGGAGAACAGCATGGAAAAGGCGCATGTGATCGTTTGTTTGGGTGGGCAAACGACTGGCTACAAGATTTTATTCAGAGAAAGCCTGTGCATGGCATCCAAGACCTCATTGAAGCCTTCCAGCAAGGCAGCGCCCATATGATGCACAGAGATCCACATGGTCCTTCTTTTCTGGTCAAGATCTTCGAGCCTGGCAAGTGGAGACCATCAGTTCGTTTGTCCTTCAGCTGCCCTACCCTCAAAATTTCGAGAACTTACAGTCTGACTGCAGAGCTCAACCATTATGCGCCCTTGGGGGTTACTGTCCGGAACAACGTCTTCAGTGATTTGGTTTCCAAAGAATCCCTGTGCCCCTGGTCAATTACAGAAACCGTTGCTGAAGAAGATGGAGACGAGGGTATTATGACAAACCCCGTTCATGGGAAGAAGTTGGCCCTGAGGCTGGTGACGTCACCGAGCTCACTCGAAAGTACGCTGCTCAGAAAGCTTTCCGAAGTTCTGCCATGCCGTCGCCTAAGAAATCCATCGAAGAACGGCTCTCTGCAAAGGCTCAGACTTTGAGCAGGCAAGCAAGAAAGCGCAAGCGCCAGAGTGAGGCCATGAAGTCTGACCAGGTGTCTGATGCAGAATCCACATCGTCTTCTTCAAGCATATCGTCTAGTCACTCTGCAAGTAGTGCTGCGTGAAAATGGTCGCCTGCCTTGTGTGTGTGTATCTATCCTGCTTTGAAATCATCTTCGCGTAAGCTTTTCTCTTGGAGGGGTGTGGAAATTTGAGTGCGGTGCTCCGGCGTAAGCCTGGCGTAAGCCCTTTCTACCACAAACCAGCCGCGTAAGCTAAAACTGTGCGCGCGCAAGGAAAGCGTAAGTCTCAGCGTAAGACTTCCCATACGACCGACCTTTCAATCTATCAAGGTTTCCAGCACAGCTCAATTCTCATCTTCCAGCTCCCCCCCGCTACTCCGCGCACTACACTCATGCTGCAAAGTCGCCACTTCGCAGCTACTGTCCACTCACCAGTTCTCATCTTCCCACTCCCCAGCTACTCTGCGTACTACATTTGTACTACCAAGTCGCCAGTTCTCATCTTCCAGCTCCCCAGCTACTCCTCGTACTAAAGTTGTACTACAAAGTCGC
>CAXAMN010000370.1:459787-525244 GCA_963970005.1 Durusdinium trenchii
TGGGGCCGCGAGTGGCTCCGATCGATTGATCGGCAATCTCGAGCCCTTGGATGTAAGGCCATCCAATCGACATGCCCATTGAAATTTGCCTTTAGTGGAAAATACCAAAAAATGCGCCAGACATGCCCAAAAGTGTTCTTTGTTTGTTCCAATACTTGGCGGAGAAATTCGGACATTTCGGGTTGAACTGAGATCCCCATCTTATTTACTCCTGGCGAGGGGGGGGTATTGGCAGGTGGTATCCCCACTGCGTCGACCGTACCGAAGTTCAACAACCTGCAGGTGTTGGGATTGGAACCACCCCACTTTTCAACGAACCGGTGGACCGTTCGGTGTTCCTTCGTTCGTTTGAACCACGCCTTCAAACGGATCCTCGTCCGGATCGTGTGACCCCTGCGGGTTGCCGCGGGTCCCACGGGTCAGAGGTTGTGCCGCGCTGCCCTATGTCCTTGAAGCGAAGCGGCTCCTGGGCGCTGAGGGAGCGAGGGAAGCGACCTCGGCCGCGAGCGAAGCGACCTCGGCTGCGACCTCGGCTGCGACCGGGCGGTCGGAGGAGGACGGGTCGCGTGGCAGCGTCGCGTCCCGGTGACTGGACGCGGGCTGTTTTCGCTTTCCAGAGGGGGGGTCTGAGTCGGTTTTGCAAAGAGATATGGGATTGAGGTTGGGTGTTCGCTAATCATCATCACTGATCCCAGACCCAGACCCTCCTGGACATGTTCCCCGGAGTGGTGCGACGCACCTGAACAGGGCCAAAGCAACATACCATGGACAGGCCCTTCCTTCCTTCCTTCCTTCCTTCCTTCCATCCATCCATCCATCCATCCATCCATCCATCCATCCACTACTCTAATCTAATCTAACCTAAGGTAATGTAATGTAAAGAAATGTAATGTATTGTTTGGGTTTGTCCTATTACCTGTAACAGTCAGTAAACAATTATCACTACTTTTGGACAAGGCCTCTACTAACCATCATCATCCACTGCTACAGGTAATAGGATAGACCCAATGTATTGTATTGTTTTGTAATGTAATCCAATCTAATCTAATCTAATCTAATCTATCTATCTATCTATCTATCTTATCTAATCTAATCTAATCTAATCTAATCTACCTATTCTATCATACCTATGTATCTATGTATCATACCTATGTATCTATGTATCTATCTATTTATCTATCTATCTATCTATCTATTTATCTATCTATCCATCGATCTATCTATCTAGTCCTCCCCACCTCTCTTCCCCCACTGTCATCACTTATCATTTATTTTGTTGGGGGCGAAATACCGGTGGCGCTTTTAAAAAGAAGGCATGGGCTTGCCAAGCCTTGATACTAGGTGTTGATCTTTGCTGTCTTGCAGTTCTAAGCAAGGGGGGCACAGACACATGTTTTTTACCATCCCTGGTGACCCTGGTGGAGTCTGGTGGAGTGGAGCCAGATAGAGATATCTCTCTCTATATATCGCACGTCCAGGGTCTCCGCCAGGTCTGAAAAGAGGGTTTTTTGGGGTATACGGGGGTCGCTGCATCTCGTTGGTTGCTATCATCGCCAATAAGCGGCGTTAAACATGATTGTTGTGTTATTCCTGGGATCATCAACCCACCCAATTCAATATATGCATGTATGTATGTGTCGTGAATGGCCCCTCTTCCTTGAAAGTTTGATGGCAGGCGAAGGTTTTCACTTGGCCAAGAAAACCATTCTTTTCTGCAATTTTTTCACCCCATGTATTTGGTTGCATCAATTCAAGCACGGCCACTGAAGTTTGTGGTCGGCCACGATTATTTTTTTGTTGACTCCTGGCCTTTGGTTCAGTTGAACCTCTGGGTCCCTGCCTGGCTTATTCAGCCATTTGTTTACCCCTGATCATATACATTTATAACCAATTGCAAATTTCGCGATATAGAAAAGGTGGGCTTCACAGAACCATGTTTTGCGTGTAACATGTGCAAAGGTAGCTGCCCTGTGTGCTTCAAACTCCACATGGCACGCTTGCAGTGTTCAGAAGCATTCTTTGCAAACAAAATATATACGCAACATGTTTTCAAACATGTGCATCCTCAGTGAGACGCTTAGGCAAGCAATATAGATTTTGTGAAAGCTACTTGCCCAACAACAGGGCCATCAATTCAATTGCAAAAGGTCCAGCTCAAGATTCGGTTCGTGGCTACCCATCCAGATATAGGCAGTTTGGTTACATTTCCTTGGATGCGGCTCAGGAACAATTGAGTCTTCAACTTGCGGTTGCCAAAGCGTCCCTGAACATGCGCAGCAAGCATTTGCGTTCAACACCATGCACCTGTGGCACGGCAGCTCTTGTTGCTTGTGTTGTACTCCAACAAACTGCTTAAAGATGGGAGCTGTGCCAATATTGTAGACACGACCAACTCCCCATAAAAGCGGCCCGTGTCCACATGTTAGCTGCGGACACTTTTCGCAAAGAAGAAGAAAACCCAAAGAGTTCATCAGGATTCCAGTCAATATCAACTTGAAACAACACCACTACACAAACCTCTGGAAGCAAGAGCAACAACATATATTTCCAAACGTGCAGCGGCAAAACAGAGTGAACAAACGCAGAGAAAAACAGCACTTTCTGGTATAGCCGGGGTATAACCGTATAATTGATGTTTCATACATCATACAGGCATGATTGAAGTGACACCTTATACCAGTTGGAATCCGAAATTTTGGCTCGAAATCAAAGACTCTGTGGCGAGGGCCCAAGAAAGAACATCTTTAAGGAAATCAAAAAGACAAAACCAACAATATTCTGAGACTCTTCGGGGAGGACCCCATAAAGAACACCAAACAATCCAACAACCACAATTATATAACTACAATATTACAGACGTTTCTGGGAGGGGTCCGGTTGGCAGCCAAGAGTCTCAGAATATGTTTGCAATGTTTTTTGTTTTCTGACATTCTTGGAAGGCCACCCCAAGAATCCTTGAAACCTGTTTTCCTTTTTGATCTTTACATTTTAGCTACTTTAAAATATCCCTTATTTAGTCTTTTCAATCTGTTGCAAACATCCATTACACAAAGGAGGTAGCCCCGCACACTAGACACCTTGAATAGTACAACCCCATACAATAAAGTTTGCTCTTCTTTGCTTTAGTAATAGCACTCCTTGGATTAATGTTTGCGTTTTTCAATGTTTATCGACTTTTACCTTCTCAAATATTGTTTGCACTTTTGCTCTGGCATGTTTTTTATATATACCCTGCAGTAATGTCTGAATCAATGCTTTTCATTGTTTATTATATATGTCTATTTTGAGTCCCCTGCCCTGTTGAGATTCAGGACTGAACTTAGAACTGGGCACATATGTCATGTATGTAAGTATATATACACATACGTAGTATACATTCCCAGTTTAATTACAAAGGTTCCAGCCAACTATTAATTGCAAGGAGTAGCCCCGCAACATTTCTCTATAAGTCAAAGAAATACTTTTCATCCTCAACCAGGACGAAGATGATGCACTGCCTGGTCTCTACTGGCTGCTTTCTTGGAGGCAATTGCTTCCTGCCAGGCGCGTGGTCGCACCAGGGATGACTGGGCGCTGTCTATGAAGAAGTGCGCACTCTGACTCACGAACATGGAGGTCCGTGGACAGCTGCCACATTCCACCTTTATGTCAAGTTTCAAGATTGGGAGTTGAAGGATGGGTATGGGGACACCCTCCTAGAAGCGTCAACTCCCATTGTTTCAATATCTTTGTTGTATTGATCTTGACGAGGGAATCGCTGAATTCTGGAATTGAATGAATGATGTGGAACGTGGTTCACAATTTTGACATGCCAGGATACATAAACTTGAACAATGAGCAATAGCAGCATCCAATCCCACTGATGCGACACCCACTGCTTCCTTCGCGGAAGCTACTTGGCAGGGGTGATGCTGTGGGTTGGTCCGTTCTTACCTGCAACAGTCGGTAGACATCGGTAAACAGGCAAATCACGTGTTTATAATTGTTTATACATTTTTAGAGATGTCGTCGGCCTGCAACCAGGCCTCATCATCATCATCATCATCATCATCATCATCCAAAACGGGCCCTGAAATTGCATAGACCCAACATATATATATATATATGTATATGTATATTATATATCAAACTATCACTCTTTCATCTCGTTCTGGTTGTTTCCTTCTGGTTTGTTGGGATCGACCCATGTGATGACACTCCTTCGTCCTCGCTCGGCAGGACTCGCTGGCGGCTGCGCCGCGCCACGGGACGGCTGGAAGAGCAGCGAGAGCTGGTGGCACAGAAGCGCGCGCAAGAGCAGGCGGAAATGGTTCGTTTGCGGAGTCGAAACGGACAACTGCAAGTCGCTAAATGCTAGATTTAATGATATAACTGATGGTCTGGAAACATGTTTTTTTTCCAATTGATTTTGGACTTCAATAAAGACCCATTCCTGGGTCCCACACGAAGCTGCGTCTCGGTCACCGATCAGTTGGTCGATTTGGAAGTGGGCAGAAGTTGGTCGTGTTTGAGGTGCAAACCGTTGCGAATTGAAAGGTGAAGTCAACGCCAAAGGGTTCGATTTTGGAACCGTGAGCCCTGTCTTGAAGCTGTCAAAGATTAGGAACTTTGCTCGTGCTTTGCTTTTGACTTGACACACACATAGATGTTTTTTGGGTTGGAACTAATGCCACTCAAGCCGGTGAACTGAACTGGACATACTTCGTTACTGTAGGCTTTTAGTACCTGTCAATTGGTGGACTCTACTTGCTATCAGGCCTTTCCAAGCTTTTTGCAGGTTTTGATTGCTTCTGATTGGGCATGTTCCAGTTTATCCATGTTAATCTTAGTGAAAGTGGTCATTGAACAGGAGCAGAACCCATTGTGACCCATTGCTCGGAGAATCCCTTGCTCCCTTGCCACCCCTCTATTTCCCGTTGCGACAGGCAGATCATGTCGGACCTCAAATAGCAAACGGTAGCAGTAGTATTAAACAGCACTCTGGGAAACTCAGGGATTGAACATGAAGAACCATGACATTTCAACGACTGCCAGCCCGACGCTTCCGGACTCACGGACCATTTCACAGAGGTTCATTCTGAACTCCCCTGGGTCTCCCATGGGTCCAAAACTGGAACGAGAACTCTGATGAATCCTTTCGTTCTCAACGGAGGGTCTCAACAGGTCTCCACCGGTCTCCATGTCCCCACCGGCCGGACCGGAGCTCTTCCGGTTCTCAGGAGCACCAGCGGCTGAAGCGCCTGGAGCTTCACGAGCACCTCGCCACCACGGCGAAGCGCCAGCGCGTGGACGCGCTCGGTGAGATCGAGTCCAGTTTCTGGGCACGGAGAGCCCATGGGCGGCTGGGACGGTTGGGTGGAGGGGGTGGGAAGAGAAGTGGTTTTTGGTGCGCACTTGCACAGCTGAGCAGGTGAGGTGTTGGGAATTGACTTGGAACTCAGTGGTGGAAGAGGCAGATTTGGTGAAGATCCTGGTGGTCACCGAGAAAATGGCATTGGTACCAGGTGCCAGTTTGTGGGTAGAGGTAGTAGTCGTACGAGCTGACGTCCTTTCTATTCTTGTTGGTCTCAGGTCTGTCAAAGATACGTCTCCTCAGGCTTGTCTCAGCCCAACTACTCACCCAAAATGGCTGGAGACTCCCTCCTACGCCTCTGAAAGACTGTACCCCAAGACTGTACCCTTATGAAGATCCCTTTCCCTTATCTAAATGGTTTGTTTGGATGATAGGGATGGTGAACACATGTATGATAACGAGAATCAGTTTACCCTGATCATCTTAGAAAGGTCAGTAACTTGGCCAGATTGGTGGCAAATCCACCTTAGTCTTTTTATAAGATTTCACTTGGCCAGGTAGCCGAGGCTGTTCAGGAGTGGTGCAGTGATTTCATAAAGATAACGTCCTGCAGATTGATGTGGTGTTTGTTTTTGAGTTCTTGACTTGATGATCAAAACAACCCCCAAAGAACATGGCATCGTGCGGACCTTCTTGATTGATAATTGTCATTTCATACACGTTGGTTTCTGGATGTAGGTTCCTATCATTTCCTATCTAAGACCAATCATGATCTATCTAGGTCATTTAATAACACATATCTTAGAAACTGGTTGCATTTTTCATCTGAAGGACAATACCTACCCCCTGACATTCCATCAACACTATGGTACTCTAAAAATGACACGTTTTCTTCGGCCCCCTTGGAATCGCTATCAAAAGGGGCATATCTGGATATCGATCTCCTCGATCTGCCTCGCTCCGATCGCGTCGTCTTATCCCGCGGTCGTCTTCGCGTCCCACTTCCGCCGGCTTCGTCGTCTTGAGGCCCTGAGAAGACCAGACCCCTTGGGCCACAAGACCCCTTGGCCTACTTGAGTGACAGCGAATGAAGAAAAAAGCGGGGGCCGAGAAGGGGACAGGACAGCCAGGACTGACGAGTTGTTACACCAATGGGCGGCGGCGGCGTGGCGGTGGTGGTTCGGTGCTTCGGTTCAACCTGGGGTGTTTCGGTTCGGGTGAAAGGTGGGGTGTGACGTAACCCACTGGCGGGTGGAAAAGGAAGGGCTGGTGATCTTGATCTGGTTTTTTCCTGCGTTCCTTTCACGCTGGGGTGAACAGAAGGGTTTTTTGGTTTCCACCCAGTCACAACCGGAAACAAAAGGATTTTCCCCAGCCACTTCCTATTCATAAAGGATATCCCAATTGCCTAGTTTGAGATAGATCCAGAAGTATCCAGACCTTCACATCGCCTCCCAGCTTCGACATCGCATGTGTCCGAAAGTCGACTTGTCGCAGTGGTCTCGTGATCGAAAAGCCAAGCAGTGGTGGTCTCGTTCCTTTTTTGAGAGCACATGTGTTCATTAGACATCAAAAGCTTTTCATACTGCCCTGCCAGTCTGACCGTGTCAGTCGATGGTTCCACCATGTTCCGCCGTGTTTCGTGGTGAGTGAAGATCTTTCGTGTTTCGTTCTGTGTGCTGCCAGTCTTGGGCATCCTCCAAGACAGAAGCCTCCTCCGTTGGGTTTTCTTGGTTCTTCACGCCAGGTTGAGGAGCTACTGAACATCAGTGCGGTCTTGGATAAGGTGCGTTCTTCGTTCCGCGCGAGAACAGCAGACGACTTCGGCTTCGGCGTGCGGAACGTGCGGTGCGGAACGCGACGGAAAACCTCGCCTTGAACCGTCCGGGATGTGTGGGACCTCTTAGACACGACCGGACGGGGGCTGGGAGTTGGGACTGCCTTAAAAAGGGGCGGGGGGGGGGGGCCGGGGGGGGGGGGGGGGGGATGGCAGTCCGGACTGCCAGTCCCATGGAGTGTATGGGACAGATTTCTGCCGTACGAGAATGTTGCAATGACGGTCATGAAGATACTCTCCCGCTCACAAACATGGAACTGGAAGACCACCTGTTTCTGAGGAAATGAGTCTTCCCATAAAAAGAGCCGATGTCATCCACCCATCCACTGTAAAGTGTTCGTCAGAGTGTACCTGTAAAGTGTTAGTTGAGAATCCTTCTAGCTAACGCATTTCTTCATTGTTCATGATCAAGTAGTAATTAATCTCCCAGTAAATCCTCCACACTGACACTTATATGGACATGATTCAATCCAGACCCCCCTTTGTTCACCGTCATGCAGAACCTTGGTGTGTGACCTCCACTCCATTGATTAATGATATGATCGAACCACAACCAGGGCTCAATAGTATTGCGATCCTCAAGTATTCAGAGTGCTAATCAATGGGAGCATATGGCCATGTAGCTTAGGTTTCCATGCTCCACTTGTTTCATTTTTTCGGATGCCTTACCACAATTTCAAAGAACCTTCCTGAAGCAAATTCGTATATATTATATACAATAATAATAGCCGCGGATTTGTACTGATCGTAATATTGGGGGTGTTGAACGGAAGAGTTATAGAATGATGGTTACTGGCTCCAAGGAAAGGAATTACATCATGAATTCCCCACCTCCCAACTCCCTACCCTGTCAGTGGACAACCTTTAGCCTTTTTGGGACATGTGGGGACACCCCACTGAAAACGAACAGGTGGAGTTTGTTTGGTAAAGCTTCATGTTCGGATCAAAACAGCCGGGACCCAACTTCGAAGTTTCACCTCTTTCATGAGATGGCGGAAGAAACTCAAGTCCATTCTACACGACCCAGCTTGTGGGGAACATCATGGAACATCCATTGGACACTGTCCCAATACATTCACCTCTTCAGTGGAACTTCCTCGGCTCACTTGCTTCGACTGGTTCAGGAGTCCCCCAAGTGGGAAGCATTCCAAAAGGCGTGGCGTGGGAAGCGGCGTGGGAAGCTGAAGGGCTGGGGGGCCGCAGGCCGAGTGCGGCCTTGGTTGATTGGTTAATAGAGAGGATGCCCTCAAGTTTACCCTCCAAAAACGTATACCCAAATGTACCCGGCACAGACTGACCCCTCTAAAACTTCCAATGTCGGACCTCATTGGGGGATGCCATCACGGCTTTCCGGAAACCCTTCGAAAGCGGGCGCACCTTGCTTTCTGATGTCAGAGCGACCCCCGCGGAGTGAGACCCCCGCTGGGTTGACATCCCGGGCATAGATGAATCGGTGCACTTGATCCGCGGTCAACCAGGGTTATGGGGTGATGGCACTCCACCGCCATTTGGAGGATCCTCCCGGGAAAAAGTCTTTCAAGTTGTTCCTCGGCTGGCACGAGGCTTCAGCACTGAAGTTCCTCTTCTTGGGGTGTTTGTTTTCTTTTGCAGAGGAACATGCCAAATACCTGCACCTACCGCGCAAGTTGCTTTTGGTCAAGTCCCACCAGCAAATATCAGTGCGACGTGTTAAACAAGTTGGTCGTAGGGAGTTGCGGCTGAACTTCTCCTACAAGAGATCCTTTAAAAGTAGAAGCATGGAGTAGCTCTTGGGGCCTGTTCCATAGTAAAATGCGGGCTGCTTTAAAGCGGTCTTCTCGGCTCATCTTTGAGATCTTGGTTGCTTAGGGCGTGTTCTATGTTCATGGATATGAATCCTTTTCTGCGGAATGTTTATGTTGTTTTTCAATGTTTTTCCGGGTCCTGGACAGCACATTCAAGCGATCCTTACACCCAAAACAGCCCCAGTTCACGAACCTCTCGGCGCTCACACGGCCGCACGGGACGCCGGCCAGGCCGTGCGATGGCCGCTCTTCCGTTTAAGGCAATGACGCGTTGGGAACGGGAGGGCAGTGGCTGAGGATCCAATGGCGTCGGATTTGGCATATCTCTACTCCACGTACCAAGAATCTGAATATACATGTTTTTTCAAAGAATCATATATGTAGGATTCTGGTATATCCACCCAGTCCCAAGAATCATCACTGGTTTTTTGCGTTGAAGCACCTCTTTAAGAATTCACGATCGGCTGCTGCTGTACTGAGGTGGGGGGATATCTCAACCTTTTTCAGCATGTGTTTTTTCCGTCCGAATGCCTTGAATGAATGAAACTAAGGAGTTCTTTGGGAGAGGTTTTGGTCAATGAGTCCATGGGCTGTGGGAAAAGCTGGGTTTTCCCACTCGATCAGTTGCAAGCCCAATGATGCGATGATCATGTATGTTTGTGCATTTTAGTTGAACTAACGGGGCTTGCACAGTGAACAAATACCCACATGGTGGGGTGTGCTAGATAGTATTTGGTAGCAGTACCATTGTAGATGGACCAGGATCGTTGGTTTTCGTCCCATTTAGGGACCCACACCCAAGCGATTTCGACACTGACACTGAAGAGAGTGCTTCGACGTATTTCTATGGTTCTTGCCCATACAGCAACATCATGTAGTTGGACCCCGCACTGCATCGAACTTGACTGACCTCGTTCAGTCATTTTCCGAGCGCGTTCTGACCAAGAAGATCGAAGGTTGTTCACTCTGACGAAGACAGAGCTGACATCAATCTTTGGTCGAAAGTCAATTGGGAGAACTTCGGACAACACTCAGCAAACCAAGTAACCAATATGTTGTACAGAACAACACTTGACTTTCACAATGTTGGTTATTACATGTTATTACTGCAATATTAGCTAGCATAGGTACTACCCTTTGGAAACCTCTATACCAGAACTGCTTGGACTCCAGAGAACCACAGGTTCGTGGTCGGTTCAAACACAGCAACAGCATGCAACTGCCGAAGTCCTCCGACACCATCTATGACCATGTGCACAGGTCCGAACAGTATATCACCCGACCTGTCTGGGACTGCCAGGATGGACTGCCGCCACATTGACCCCCCAATGTCTGTATGGATTCATATGCCAGTCTCATGGGTCGCGTCTGGGTATCAAACCCCTTTCAACCCACGGAGGTCTGCCGGATCGGATCGGAGGTCTGGCCTCTTCGACTTGACCTTCGTCAAGTCCATGGAGGTGGGGAACACGACACCCGCGGTTCGTGGTGGGTTCTTTTTGGGGTTGGAGTTGTTCATGGTGGCTGAAATGTTCCGTTCTCCATGGGGTGTCCATCCGAGTCCGATCCATTTGAAGTCGAAGTGTTCAAGCTCATCAGCCGGTGCTCAATCCTGCTCGTGTTCGCTAATCCAAAGTCTTTGATTGATCCCACGGACTCACTTTTTTTTACTGACTTCAAGCCCACCAACCAGTCTCCGGAAGATCTTCCTGTGCATGTTTACGGGAAGACAGTGTACGGGAAGACAGGATGGGTCAGCTATGAATGCCCGTGTTCCACAATTTTTTTTTGACCTTCCAAAAGTTTTTTTTTGAAATCTCACATCCCTTTCCGAGATGCCCTTCACCGTTTTGCACCGAATGAAGCACGCCCCACATCCCCCAGTGGGTGGGACATGGTGGGACAACTCAAAAACCATTCGGGCAGACAGATTCACAAACAATCACATACACCAGACACCGCAATGTTGTAACGTCGCTTTCGCGGGCGCCAACGTGACTTTCCCTGCCTGTCCACCAGAGGAGTCCACTTCCGTGGGTCTCCGGGCCGGCTCCCGTCGCGAGGCTCCCAAGATGGGCTCAGGTGTTTTTTCGGAGGATGAGGACGGCGTCCTGCGTATTCCTGCGTCATGGAGGGTGGGATATGTCGGGGGACCAAGGCCCAAAAAAACGTTGAACCCTGCAGAAGGGCAGAGATGAGCTAATATGACCATGGTGCCGTCTTCTTGGGGTACCAACTTGTGGGTCTTTTGGGGGGGACCCTGTAGAGCCACATCTACGAGGTCATCGAACGGAAACCCCTGAGACGAAACGCGGGGGTGGTCCCTTGGCTTGGTGGCTGCCATCACCCGCCATGACCTCCATCGTGTCTCCACCCACGCGTGGGCACACGACCTGTAAAAACGCCACGGCGAGTTCCGCGGCCGCGAGGACTTCAGACAAAGCCAGCTGGAGTTCGCTCTCCGTTGGGCTCGTTTGGGGGCCCGAAGAAGAGGGAAGAAGAGAGATCGATCGAATTCGTTTCTGTCCGGCTCGGGCGTGGTACCTGGAGGTCCCTCAAAGAGGGAAGGGGTTGGAAAAAGGAGGAAATTCATGGAACATGGTTGGTGAAGCCTTTGAGGTCTGCAGCAAACTTGTTCCGATCGATGTTTTGAGGATTTGAGCGTTCTTCCTTGAGGCGTGCGGTGATCCTGGGGGATTTAGGAGTTGTTTTGGTCTCAGTACTGGACCTGGGATTCTCGATGGTGGTGCTGTGGCGCTCGCCAGTAGGGCGGTGGTGGTGCAGGGAAGGTAGAGTGTCTACGTCTATACTTGTGGAAGACACGTTCCTAATGAATCCTAAAGACATCCAAGGCGGCCATCTCCGAGAGACACGACGGGCAGGAACTTCCGAATCCGTGATTCGGACCCCCCCCGAAGAAACACGATCGCCGATCGCTGTGATCAAGGGACGGAGGAAGGGACGGGGAAGGGACGGAGATCAGAGATCGAATCTCAGGTTGGGGCAGAGATGGACGGCCTGGTCTAGGGGACGCCTCCCTGGTGAAGTAGGTGGAGTCACACGACCTTCTTCCAGGCAGAACTGTTCGTTCGATGTCCCTTTTTCATCCTCTTTCAATCACCTCGAATTCAGCACTGGTGAAAGGTCCAGCACTGTCCAGAGAATGTCTCTGTGAAATCCCGATTCTGCACCAAAAAAATGGTTGTGAGATGTTAAACCATGTTAAACCTGGAACCCCCAACTCACCCTTAAAAAGGGTTGACCATGTCTCGAAGTCTATCCAGGCCCCCGGTTCACATGAGCCAGGCCTCCGCTCACCACGCGACACAACGGGGCCATGCTCTGAGGATCTGGTGCCAAGTACGCGTACCTCACGCATAGCCCGGGCAGCTGAGATCGTTCCGCGACGTGTGGCCTTGGCTTCGACCGACACGGTACTATTGAGCTGACCAAATCATTCACTCAAGACGGTCAATTCAACGACTGATCAAACAACCCCACTGGAGTTTGCTCGGTTGATTTTTTCTCAAGTGGATTGTGTAAGAAGTGGCCAATGCCCCTATACAAATTGGTGGTATGTAATTGTAATGTAGATCAGAATACATCAGACCATGGTTGTTGACTATGATTGATCGATAGTTCAATGGGTGAAGCGCTCGGGAGAATAAAGGTATAAGTCGGATGTGCCCCCAAACGAGCAAACCCCACGCCCAGTGGACAACCTTGAACATCCTTGAACCTTTTTTGTGGTTGGTTTCCCCACAGGAGTGGTAGAACAGGTGGGAAAGGTTAGCCTGAAATTTCGTGGGAAACGGCTCGGGAGTCAGTTCCAAAGATAGAACAACTGCCCTGATTGAGACATGAGAAAGCTTCCCTGCCTTGCAAGCTCAGGGGGGTTCATAATATGAAGATGGTGTGATTTACTCTTTCAAGATATAGGTAGTTCCCCCACCGAAGCTCAGCGGATCACCTGCAGGTCACTGGTTTTGGGCCGTGACAACACCCGTCGTCACCCCACTGCACAAACGAACGTTCGGTTGCGTGGAGTCGGTGACAATCTGCTTCTGAAAGGCTACATCTCCAGATCCACAGGGTTGCTTCCGGATGTGGAAGGTAATCAGTATATCATCACCAAGGTTTCACTCTTTGCCAGACTCAAGACTATTATTGGATTTATATACCCAAAAGCCCTTTGATCCAATCATATCTAATCAATGATTTTCTAGATATTTCTTCCACCAAACGTTTCTTCGACCACACCAACACGCCAGCCAGCATTTCTTCCTGTTCACAGTGCAAACGGCGCAAAGGTTTATGCTGAGTGGCGCCCTTACGAGAAGTTAGTGCATCCCAAGTGGTCCATGGCCAGTGACAAGCGGATTACACCACTTCGAATCGAATCATCCTGGAATGCGGGACGTGTCTGGATAGTAAAAAAACATATCAAGCATCATCAATCCCCCTTTTTTTCCACCTCGCGATAACCCGAACATCACAGCGGTGAAGTCTTAAACGAGCATCTTGAGGAGGTGTCATTCAGCACAAGAGACCACCGTCAGCTGCCAGTAGCTGGGATCAAAAACATGAACATTTTCTGATGGGTTTTGGAGTAGTGTAGAATGAATGAAGACATGTAAATCTGCAGATTCAGTCTGCGTGGGGACACTAGGGTGTTGCCGTTTCTGGAAAATATAGACATTGAGTACCGAAAACGAGCTGAAGGGGTGTCATGTGTCTTTCAGTGTTTTCCTCTTCCAGCAGAATCCATTCAGCACCTTGATCCTGGATCTTCGAGCCGTTTCAGCAAGAACTCCTGACATGTGTTTCGTGCGCCAAGAGGTATCTTTGTCCATGAAGTGAACTTATACCACTCTTCCTGGGCCCCATCAGTAGTGATTTCATGTGATTTCTCATGGCCTGGTATAGGAACATGGCGGGGTGTGTATGGAAAAAGCCTCGGTGCCCACATGTGACCTGCCGAACACCCCCAAGATCCGGAGGACACTTCATTTGGAAGCTCTTTTTGTGTTCGTGGGGTCGCGCCCGGGGGTGAACTGGTGCAGCAATTTTCAGGCTGAACGGAGCCCGATCTTCTCCAGAACATGTCAAAGTCGAGAAACATCGAAAAACCGTGGGGCAGGTGGTTTTCTGTGAAAGGGCTGCCAAACAAGAATAGCATGTGTAGGTTGTTCTATTGTGTAATGTGCCACGCAACATAATCACAAGTACTCATACTGTTGCAAGAGTTGTATTGTGGTGATTCACTTCAATGACATTCAATGACTTTGTTTACACCAGTTCGATGATGGTCAGTTCGAACTAAGTAGGTCTCGTCGTCTCAGTTACGTCAGTGACGTCAGGTGAATTCGCTACACACAGCCATTGGTCATGAAATTCAGGCTTGGCGTGGATGCGAAGCATACCACTTAGCCACTTAGACGACCGTTATGGTCACCGAGGGCAGGCCCGGATTCCTTTGCATGCAGTCGTTTTAAAAAAATAGCGCGAAGCGCAGTGGAGAGGATGGGCCGGCAGGTTGGATGCTTTGTATAATATGGACAACCTGAATGACACCATTGTTGGAGTACCAAACGTCCAACATATAACTATAGTGCTGGGGGATATTAAGATGGTGGACAAAGTCCAGCGGAAGTCCGCAGAATTGCTATTTTTTTTGGGTGGCATGCTGTTTTGCAATGCAGCAGATCAGGCATGCATGAAGTGAACATCAATGAACACCTGTTTTTGTGTTTTAAGAGGAACAACAAAGTGGTACAGGGATGTTTGTTCATCTCTGGGGCAGAGCCAAATACTTTATCACTGAACATACATACATATATAACATATATTATAATATGATATAATGTTGTAGTTTGTGCCAGCAAATGAGTATCAGGAGCTCGGATGAGGGCTGGTCATAGGCCCTCCCAAAATCATGCATGTCACAACACCTGAAAGACGATCTGAAGAGCCTTCCAGCTGCCTTCTCAAGGGGCGGGGGGTTGGAGAGGGACACCCGGACTGTGAAAAGGTGCAGTAGGCATGTCGTAGCAAGTGGAAGGGGTGGGGTAGAGTACCATGACAACCCACTATGTGCTTTGCAGACTATGAGTCTTCCAGCACGAAAAGCACCCCTGCAAAGAAAACACACCAGCAACTCAGGGCCTGGGACGAACAAGTTCAAACCAGAGCTGCTGGGCACACGCCGACCTGCGATCTCTGCACCGCGTCCCACGCAGGACATGCTCAACGCCGCTCGCGGAAAGGACCCGCTCGACCTCGTGAGGGGTATCATGGATCGATGAAGGAAACCAGTTGGGATGAAACACAGGTGACCTTTATATGCCTGGTTTTGGGGAGAGAGGTGATGTTTTTTTCTTGTCCCGGATTGGTGAAATCTCCTACCCTGAAAACATCTGGTGAATATCTTTACATTCTTTCCAGGTTCCTTAAGCAAATCCAAGAATCCCAACAGGGCTATGACACGTACTGCTACTCATACTGCAGTCTATGTGCCTGAAAAGTCGAGATACAGCCTAGCAGCCAGTCAAAGAGAATGGCACGTGAGCCAAATGGTGGGCGTCCGGACGGAACCTCCGATCACCTCGAATCCAATCACGTGGAACGGGTCGGGTGCTGACGTCAGGCTGACGGGTCGACACAGGGTGTCTTTCAGTTGAGCCAGATACTTAGATGATCTTAGATGAGTGTGGGTCCAATTCATTTGAATTCTTCCCTACATGACATATCCGACATATCCTTGAGGATGCTCGATTTTTTCCTGCTTCTGTATAGTGATGCAAGGGATGTCACCAAGGTAACCTGGCTTAAAGTGTTTCACCTAGAACACCTACCGATCAACAATGAGAGGTTTTGAGGATCCTTCTGAGAAGATTGGGGACTTGGGAGGAAAGCGGAGGGACTTGGAGGATGGTTTTGGACGTCGGAGCGAAACGCAATTTACAGATGAACATGTTGCTCATTGGGCTTTGTGAGCATGTGATACACACATACATATATAATATATGATATATACGTATATATATATAAATATATATATATATATACAGAGAGAGAGAGAGGTGGACTGACCATCCAAGTTGACAAGCAACTACTTCGTCTCCCAATTGGCTGTTTTGAGTAGTGAGGACTGGGACCTCGCCTGGCTTTGCATAAGATGGCCGTTCATGCTACCAAGCTTGTGCCCTGTCACCAACCCAAGGAATTGGAAAAGAAACTTCCATGTCTAGATCCCATACCCCAGCTGATTTTCTCACACTTGTACCAGCTCCACCTTGGATTTCGACTGCACCAGGAGCCCTCATTGATTTGTCCAGCCGTGCCATCCTTGATCATCCCCTTGAAGACGCTGGACGGGGCGATTTTTGGGCGGACGGTGCGACACAGATGGCACCAGGTCAGGGGATCTCCAGGTCAGTCGACAACGAAGGGTCGGGCACTGGTCGGTACCGACCTCCCTATTCTTGACATCAGTGCACGTCGCACGTCGGGTTCTTCTTGGCCAAGTGGTGAGCCATCGACCCTTCGACAACGATCGTTGTCGAAGGGTCGATGGGTCTGCGTTTCGGCACGGTGCACACGAAACGCACTGGGCAGTGCGTTGAGCCCCAAAAAGCACTCCAGTCCAGGGCACGAAGGTGCCATCGCTGCCGCCAAACGTCCTCTTGGGCTGGCGAGGAGGCCTGTTAGACCCAAGGCCTTGGGTTTTGGGCTTGAGACCGCTAAGGCCTTTGCTCATCAGTCTTCATTCGAGGAGGATCACTTTCGAGGGAGATTGATCGATCAGCGTTGCATAGCGGGTGTATGAATATGTAGTAGGTCACTTACACGGGTGTGGGGTCAAAGCCACTGAACACTTCACCCTACAACCCATGGAAGCTTAGACATCCCTGAAGAAATCTGAGAAACTGAACCGGGCAAGAAAATCACCCACTCAATGAGCTCTTCTGAACTTCAAGCAACGAGCGAGGATAGGCAGGTCACCATCGGAAGCAGGTATACGATAGGCAGTTCTATCGGTTCTGAAGCAACCCAGCTGGATTAAGAGAGTGATGTTGAAAAGATAGGGGTGCAACTGATATGGACAGATATCATGGCATTCAACAAGGAATGCGTCGATACTTCTGATGGTTTATTAAGTTTATGGATGATTGTGCATGGAAACCTGCATATTGCACATAGTTGTCCAAATATCCGGATCCCAGATTCTTCAAACGCCCAGCACGGGGAAGACGCCCAGCAAACGAACGACGCCGGACGCCAGACTTGACTCCATCCCGGGATCAAAGACCTGGGATTTTCATGGACAGAGTGAAAACTCTCCCTGAAACAATGGACTGGAGCTTTAAAACCGTCCCTGGAAAAGGCAATTGTCCTCTAGGCTCTAGAACCGGGTACTGTATTCGTCCAGGCTTCCCGTTGCTCCAGTCGCTCGGAGTGTTAGTCACTTGGAGTTGCTGGCTATGAAAACACACCTGCCACCCCTATCATGCCCTTCCTGCCGGCAGGACAGAGGCATTTGATAGAAAGAAAGCCCAAACAGAACCCTTAACATCCATCAGGACCTTCAAAGTCTCTGCTTTGTGACCTTGTTCTGCGATGTCAAAAGGTCGAAGATCCTGGCATTCTACCACACACGTTCACTCTAGCTTCAGTCGCCATGTCGAAACTGTTTGAATAGTGGTCCGCCATTTTGAAGGAGACTACTACGAAACCGGAAATATATGACTATATGACAGATTGGGTTTCACAAGACAAACTTGCGCTGGAATATCACTCCACTCAAGGAATCCTGTGTGCAGATCTTGTAATCAAAGACACGGATGCAATATCAAGTCGATACCGATGACCTCTTGCCATTCGTTGGTTGAATAGAGGAGATTCGATTCAGGATACCCCCAAGTGGTGGGAAAAACCCATGGGTACCATGGTACCTGTCGAAGGTTCCCGGGAATCATCACGGTCATGTGGACAACCTAAAATCATCACACATATATATTTGGTATCCGGAATGATGATCCCTCGATCCACGGGCCATGCCATCCACGGGCCCCATATGATGATTTTTCAGATCCAGTGAGATCCAGCTGAGAGTCCGGCTGTTGGAACCCCTTCGCGGTGCTACACACCATTCTTCACAGGAGAAGAATTCCGAGACACTTCCATTGTTTCGCCAATTCGGTCTGTCAGTTGTCATGGTATACTACAAGCAGTATGTGACATCATTGCGTCGCCCACTGGTCCTCGTTCTTTGCACGTCCTCATCCCATCGGATGCATGCGGTGGATCTTCCGGCCCTCACACGTCGTCGTTTGGCGGCGACGACCGCAGCCGCCTGAGGAAAGCCCTGAACTCTCGGGACTGGACGTGCGGTGAACAGCACCGGGGGGGAGCGTCCGAAGCGAAGCCAAGCGAAGCGTCCAAGAAGCCGGTGCAGAGGGATGTAGTGGATTCCGGAGGAAAGGTCGAAGACGAGTTCTGCTAGGTGAGAGACTGGAACTGGACACACCTCACATACCCCAAGAAAAAGAAGAGGCTCCTTGGACCCGCAGGCTAGGGTTTTGACCCTCAGGTTTGGGAGAAAGATGTGGCAGTTGGTTCGGCTCATGGTGGTGGACGAAAAGAACAGCAGAAGGTTACGTCGGGGATGTGAGGAGAGACTACCAGTGGAATTGGTTGATTTACTTTTTTCAGATCATGGAATCATGGACATATGCAGATCGGCCTCCCTTCCGATGAACCTCGTTTGAACCTCTGTATGAGACAGCGAGCAGAACCTAGCAATGGTCTCAATATGGATGTTGCCTTGGTCACAGCAGTTTTTTCTGTCACTGATGGTCTAAGCACACATCTCAATCGCACGTTTCCTGTACATTTTCTGATGGGCTTGGGATGCTGACCAGCAAACGACCCCAGATGCAAGAAACATCAAAGAACGTGTCGTCCAGGCTCCTCAACTTCTCCCTAGACAGATCCGAGCTAGGGGCACTAGGGGCAGCGGATCTCTCCAATCTCTGCGTGCAGGACATTCCAACCATGTGCAAGGCCATCAACACCTTGCAGCACATGGTCAGGCCACGCATTTGCTAAACGCATCTAATCACGAATCACCAGCTGCAGAGCTGCAGAGCTTTATGGTGTGCAGATTGTGGGTTAGACATGTAGCCCCCAACTTCCGTGCTCTTCACAAGTTCGTGGGCCAGAACAAGGATTCATGATTCAATGGGTCTTTTCCTAGGAGTTACACTCCGAATGGATCATGGTTACATGGATGCCATGGCCCAAAGCAGGACCATGAAATCCTAATATAATGATCATCCCTATGGATCCACATACCGAACCTGAGAAGGTGATTGGAGACTATTTATGTAGGCTTGGAGGTTCAATCACCTTCGGAGAAGGTATATGTGGATCCATAGGGCATATAGGATCAAATCGGCGGTTTTCAACCGCGTCTCGCAGCGGTTCCCGCTTTAGGTTCGCTCCGGGTAGCACCCCCCCCGAGAAACGACGACGTGGGTGGAAGGTTGAGCTGTACTGGTTTACTTCCTTCTTAATAGTCACTATACTATAGAAATCTATAGAAGCAATGGTTTGAGGCCAGGCCTCATGATTCTCGCCATATAACACATGGAATTGAACAAACCTCCTGTCCTGTTTGTAGAGGAACATGGTCCCTCGAGTGGTCCGTTTTCTCCCGGAAAAGATCCTGGCAGACGACATGTCCTATGAGGTGAGTCGACATGAAGACGTATCAGCATGAAGACTTTCAGGATCTGAGGGTGTCTCTTGGAAGCCACTCAGACCTTTTGTCATCCTGATGTAGATGCCAAATGGGAAATCCCAACACACCCATCGGAAAGCGGTCATTTGTTTGGATTGCTTTAGATTGGTTCACATTCTATCTGCTCCGGAATGGTTGATTCTTGATGGTTCAAATATATGTTCGCATTCTACTCCAGATGGCAAGGAAGATTCTCCAAGCAAGCAAGCAGGTGTGAGCCGCGCGTGGGGGAACTCTTGGTGCCCTACTACCGCCAGCTCCTGCCAGTCAGGGGCACCTAAGGGAACGGTCAGGGCACTGGATCATCGCTTGGAGGTCACCTGGAGGTCAGGATTTTCCTGACCTGCGACTCAGGTGATGTGGCTTTTCCCCGGTGAAATCCATCCTTTTCTGGATCCCACAGACTGCTCTATGCATCCCAAACTTTCATCGAAAGTGATTTCCAGAGTCGGTGTCTTTCATCGAAAGTCGGTTTCCCCGGTGAAACCGTGAATCTGGGTGTGTCTTCCTTCGGTTCCTTCCACCCACCCACGGGGGGGAACGGCTTCCGGCTTCGGGCGGCGAAGCCGCGGCGGTGCACAGCCGTGAGGGTGAGGTAGAAAGGCACCATAAGCATTTCCATGATCGGTGCATGGAAATGGATGTTCCAAGATATTCCAAGTTGTGGTTGAACATGAATGAATCTAAACATACTTCGAACTGCTACTCGGACCTGCAGAGGACACAACAAACCCACGTCGGGTTGGTATTCGGAGAATGGTCGAAAGCACCGCGGGTCTTATTTTCTCATGGTTCCATGGCATCGTCTTTGCCTCTTCTGTGCCTGCTCTGGGACCTGCACCCAACGGCAAGAACCGCCATGGTGGCACCATGTGGCAGCAGACGGGTGGGCGGGTGGAGAACCTCCGGGTGTGCATGAGACGTGGTGCATAGTTTAAGACGTTCGAGGTCTTCATCTCAGATTTAACAGCAGAACTCATTGCTGACGCGTGCTGAGTAAGGGAACAAAAAGGAATGAATCCGGTAGCCCTCATTCTCTACGAGTCGCACCAGTCAGACTGCGATCACGAGCTGTTAGAGAGGTGCTTTATTGCCATGCTTATAGCCGGCCACTGGCCCGGTGCCAAAGGGTTTCTGACAGCTTCTGATCGGAAGATTCTCCCCAAGCAGGTGGGACGGTGGAACCCCCCAAGTGTGAAATGGAACTCGGCAGGCTTCACCCCAAACCTCCTTCCCACCAGCCCCTGAAGAGTGTTTCTCTTCACCAGCCCTGTCCTACGTAGATCGAGGTGTTTCTTGCAATTCTCTCTCACCGCCCTGAACCATCGGCCACGATCAGCCCTTCCCCTGCACCTGGAGAGTACATCTACACCAGCGCTGTCCTACGTTAGAGGTCTTTCTTGCCGTTCTGAACCATCGGCGATCCGATCAGCCCTCACTGTCTTGAGGCCTTCAATCTCTACTTCCGCTCCACCAAGAACATGGGCCCCTCGACTTCGACCGCGCCACATCGCTTCCGCCGAGCGCCATGCGCTTCGCATGGTGGACGCGGCGGACGCGACGTCTGAGCGGGGTGAAGCGATTCGCACGAGATGCCCAAGGTTGACAGGGGTGAAGCGATTGATTGGGGGGGAGGATTGGAAGGGGTGAGGAGAACAGCATTTCCTAGAGATCCACATCGAGCATTTGTGAGGGTCTTGTGTTTGACATCTTTATGTAGGCCTGGGGGAGTCATGAGGAGTCCAAACACCTTCGAAACAGAGGTATATAAGCTATATATCCACCCAAACACATAAAAACACCTTAAACGTTTCATGGGACCGCAAGTCTATAGCCTCTATAGGCAGTCCCATGGAGCGTTTGAGAAAAAAGCCAACGACCGTTTTCTGCTATTTCGTGGTACCCAAATGGATAGTGTCACGCTATGAAACAGTTTCCAATCCATTTTGGAAGGGATTTTACCTTTCTATCTATATTTGGGGGTCTGTATATAGCTGATCAGCCAAAGCTGCAGAATCGCCGATAAATTTCGCAGCATGAATCATGGGGAGTTAAAGCTCGGGATGATCAGCCAGTGCATCGAAAGGAGTTGATCAAGAGGTCGACATCACCTGGTTTTGCATTAGGATGATGTGTTTTATTTTCATGGGTGAATCCCCCTTTGGAACATTGTTTCCCGGTTCCTGGACAGATATAAGGTACTTCGCGACCGAGTTCGATCTTCTTTCGACGAATGGCTTCCTTCGTCGGAAGGAATTGAGATCCACTACCAGGTTGTGCTGGGATGGATGTGTGCAATCTCCTTTTTTGGTTGAATCAGCGGAACAAAAAAACCACTTGGACACATCAGACGAACTGGGAAGCTGCTGGGTAGTTGCTCAGATTTGTGTTCATTGTTTCGGTTTCTTGGAGCTGGTTCAAACCTGATGGCTTTGGGCAAAGCTGTGGAGTTAATCTCCAGACTCGCTTGTTTGGGGTAGTTCTTTTCGGGTGCACGTCCTGGTGTACACATACCACTCCATGTCTGTCAGACCTGTTCAGAAGGCGCTCATTTGCTGCGAATAAACGAGCCCCCGTGACCCGCAGTTCTCGAACAGATGTGTCGATCGAAAGGTGGTTCTCAGCACGGGTGAGGCGATCAGATCGACTACTCTCAGCGGAAGCGTGAGAATTTGGGCGAGCTCATCTCAGCCACTGGGCTTCAAAAGAGACGTCGCCTGTTTCGCGCCGATTCTCTCGCCCGTTTTGGTGGGGGAAAGGGGAGAAGAGTGAGGGGAGGAAAGGGAATGAAGCGAGTGAAAGGGAGGTGGTCTTTTTGGGGGTTTGAGTTTCAAGATCGAAGCATATAATATAGACGTCTTGTTGTAGAGGCCTTCCATCTAATCGATCGGGATAAATATAGGAATTAATTAATATGAATAAAGGAGAACTCACTATTCACTGGTCACCTGGAAATTGGTTGAAAGAGGGGCACCAGCTGTTTCCGGCTGTTGCAGAAGAATGGAGAAAGAAGAGATGTCGTAGGCACCTGTATAGTGGTCCCCATATAGATCCAAATAGATGACCATGGCACGGTTTCCCATACCTTTTCTACGTGAGGATTTACTCTTCGTGTATCTATGGACTGGGGGTCTATATATTCACAAATGATTGAGAGTCCTTCGGAACTTCGGACCTTTTCAGGTGTGGGACATTTTCGTGGTGACTAGAGGTGCCCATCAACCACCTGGATTTGGAAGGTCCTGGGACAAGTGATTTGAGCGGGATTGATGCCTCACTCCAGGCTTTTTTCCCCACCCCCTAGAGCAAGGGATGGTGGATGCAGGGTCACCAGAGTCATACTTCTACCAGCCGTTTCATACACACTCATATCATATCTACACTCTTCTTTGTGGTGAATGCGCGGTTTTCCCGGCCGCCGCTCACCCACAGGGAAATGGGGTGACTCCCAGGAAGCAGTACTGTTTCCAGCCCCAAAAAGCTTTGAGAAACGTCACAGCTGGAACCAGGTGAGAGCGGTTCCAAGCAGCTCCTGGGCTCCTGGTCGGGTGAGAACCACAAACTCAGATAGAACACCCAAAGTAAGACGGTGACAACAAGGAACCAGGCTTTCGTTCGGTCTGTGGTTTAAGTCTTTGGAACCACCACTGGGTTCTGTACCTTGGGTGGGTAGTGAAACAGGGTGATCCCTGTTTCAGAGGCCCTGCAAGAGGAAACCTATCAATGTTTTTGCTTGTTCAAACACAAACCATCACCAAGCTATCTGTTCATTTTTGAGACACTCTCAATTCTTGAAGAGTCATCACCTGGAAAAAACAACAACAATACCCAAAGCCCAAAGCCTGTTCATTTTACCAGAAGGGACAGCCATATCACTTTCACGGCTACGCATCACAGCCAAAATACACCAGCAAGGCTGGTTGGTGGTGTAACTTCCAGCTGGATGAGATACTTAGGGGTCTCTACTAAAAGAATCCAGCCAAACTCGCAACTACTCAGTTCCAATCCTTGCTTCCAATCGCCTCAGTTTCTACACCGCCTGAATCTTCAGGAGACCCTGGAATTGCTGGAGCGGACGGGCGGCGAGGATGCCTTCATCAACATCAAGTGAGCGTTTCAGCCCCCCGTTGATCGGACGACTTGACCATCCGAGCTTTGGGATGATAGCAATGGCCTCCAACCTAAGAGCGATGGCCTCCACCCTAAGAGCGATATACACTCCCTGACAAAAATTCATGGGCCAACGTGGATGGCAAACGGCCCCTCTTTTTTTCTTCGGGTGACCATGTTCCCAAAGACCAAACAAGTGGTGCCGGTGCCATCCACTCCCATGGAATGTGACTCGGAGTGTACTCGTTTTCAAAGCCAATTCCTGAGGAAGTACTTTGACCTCAAAGATCGTCATCAGGAGGTGTTTGGAGCCATCAGGACAACTGGGTGATGAACCCGGCCCTACCATCGGTCGTTCGACGGCGGTCGTTCGATTTTTTTTGCGGAGATCCTGCCGCGCAGGTATCCAGGTGTCCAAGAGATCATTCTCGCAATTTCTCACATATTCTCACACTTATTTCAGTAGACAAGATCTGATCCTAGATCTGCTTTTACATGCTTTTTAACATATATAGGAACTGGACTGGAATCGGGTGGAGGATAATCCAGGAGAGAATTACATAATTACTATAGGCTACCTATGGCTGGGCTGTAGATGGGTTGAAACCGAGGGTTTAGGAGGTCCTAAACCAATCAACCGATGCTACCAGCAGGGTGTGTAAGAGCTGACTCTCGTTGGAGCGAACCGAGGATCGCCCAGGACTTGGATCCACTTTGGACCAAATGAGCGAACGCAAGGTTTGATGCTCCACTCAACCCATGAGATTTCCGGAGGGCCACCGTGGTAGGACGTTTTTGGTACCCCAAACATGGCAGACCTCCATGACACCTCCAGTTCGAACCATCCGAATCCACTTACGCCATTCGCCTTTCACCCCTGCGCCTGGCACTGTTTGGTCCCATAGTTTCCCAAGTGGTCTTCAGCAATGGAGGTGAGCGTTCTACGTATGCGTCAGGTGAAAGTTCTGACAGCCCATACATCCGCTGCTAGCAAAAACAACTATGCAAGTTGTAGTGTAGCGATCGACACATGGTGGGTCCATGCCCCCCAGGGCATTTTCTTGAGCTTTTTGTTTCGAGTAAACAATGCAACATTTCAAGCGTGTGGCATGGGAAGAAAGCAAGGTGATGGTGAGAACGAGTTGAAACGATCCAAATGTGACTCAAATAACCCCACCAGATCCTTGCTGGAAGACCCAAAGTAGACTAAGTCTCCTGGACTAGGAAGGCCCTGGTTAACAGCAGAAAAACACCAAAACGGGTTCCAGAACACTTGCAAGAAAACGGGGATTAGAAAACCATCTAGCTCTTTCAGGGTTCTTTTTGCACCGAAAACACTTTTTAATCTGCACCTTTCACGGAAAGTTGCGCCGTCCGGGTTTTCTGGGGTCTTGCGAGCGTGCGACCCAAGAACATCATGAATAACAGGTTTTGTAATCAAGGACATCAACTCTAATTACAAGCATGAAGATACATCATAACCAAAAACAATTAGACCAATTATAAAACTATGCTAATTATTGACGTATAGTTCTTCCAAATGGATCACTAAACTGAAGCTTCTTCCGAAGTTGACCGACCCTGTTGGTAGACATCGTTTGCCGCGGGTGGTTGGCAGGTACATGATCCCGGCCTACGAGTCTTGCATGCTGAACGGACATTGAGGCTACCTGTGAAGTCGAGTTGTCTTCTTTTTCGATCCAAGTTTCATTTAGGTGAGAGCTGGGTTGAGGTATGGGGCGCTTTTTGTGGGCGCAGTAGGTGCCTGAAGAAGTTGGATCCAGGGTCTTTTTCAACTGCTTGTATGTTGCTTCACGGATCAGTGGCTTGGCGGTTCCATTTGACTTCGAGGGTGTATCGAATCACTGACAGCTGGAGAAACACTTCTTACTGAGGACCAAAGACTTAGAACTTGTTGGTACCAAATAACATGGGTAGTTGCCAGGGCGGTGTTCTATGTCAGTGGCGGGTCGTATATAGGGTTTTGAGAAGACACTTCATCCACATCGGTCGCCACCGACGTCCTTGGGACTTGCGGATCAGTCCGGGAAGCAGTGGAAAGCCGGGCCCACGAGATCGGGAACTCGGCAACGAAGAGGTGGAGAAAGTGAGCCACGGACTGACGAACACGTGGATACATGATGACGTGGGCTGGCATGCCCCATTTTTTCCCCTAGTGTGAAGATCCGGCTTCCGAAGACCAAACAGGTGGTGCCATCCACTGAGTCTGAGTGTAACCTTATTTTCCAGGAACACAGTTCCGGAGTCAGCTGGATAAGGGTGGAGAAATACATTTTGAAACTGTCTTGGTTACACCTGATACAGGAAGTTCTTCCGACAGGCTCGTGAGACGCTTAAATTGAACTGTTTACTTGTTTTATCCTAGTGTTTGTTTGGTCCTCATGGGAGTGAAAAAACAGAACATCTCAAGAATGCCCGTTTTGGCAAGGCTCTTAGTTAGTTAATATGCTCATCATACACCTTCGCCTTGAATCCAACCATTTGGGCTCTTTCAACGTTTGGTGCCTATGTCGACATGTTCGCCATGCTCTGCACAGACCGCATGTCTTTCACAGATCGCGACCGCTGATTGATTCGCTTCCGGTCAGTGGCAGACTGGATGAAACACGGCGACCACGATGACCACGGTGACCACGGGCACGGCGCGGTGGGCGTAACCTGAACAACTCGGCAAGAATGTAGGCCCCAGGCCCAAGGTCTGTGAGGGTTCCAAGGCCTGAATTTCTACCCAACCTGTCACTTGAAAAACGGGGTTCAGTTAGGCCTAGATGCACTGCAGAGTGCTTGGAGCCGCAAATTCAACCTCTTCCCAGGGTGAGTTGTAAGGACTTTCCACCTTCCCCACTTGCAACAACAACCGTGTTGGTAGATAGTTTTGATTCGGTTTTGAGGCCTTTCTGCTCGTAATTCTCGCATCTTCCACCCGTCGCCGACCCTCTTTTGGTAACATCGTCACGATGTGAAGACTGGTCTTCCACCCTCTTCGATCGGACTTCTCTCGCAGGCTGGAAGTCAAGAGACCCGGGCACAAAAATGAAGCGCAAAACTCGTCGGGGAGTGACTGGGAGTGGGCCTCATCCTCTGAAATCTCGCCTGGTGAAATCTCGCATCCTTCTTTGGTTACAAAAGCCTGGATGCTGCACTTGGAATAACTCTGCCGGACCATGGACGTCAATTGTTTGGCAGACTTGGAGTGTTGTTTTCTCGTATAGACGACTCTCATGAAAGTAACATCATACAGCTCTTCATACAGTTCATAAAACAAAGTGTTATCTCCAAATCCATGTGAATCTCAATTGCACACGGACCACGTTGCAGTGGGAGGATGAGGTGCCTCGAAAAGTAGTTCATTTGGCCTCCAATTTGCTGATGATGCGTCATGGCAGGGCGCCCTCGGAATGCGTGACATCAGGGTTGACCACATCATGGTTGACTGTACCTCAAGAGTCAATCATCATTGACATCCCGCCCATTTCATGTGGCTTTAGCCGCCCCTCAAATCAAGCGTGACAGCTCTTGTTTTTTGCATGCCAGGTCGTCCGCACGACGACTTGTTGAGCCCGTGCTAGATTTCGACAAGTGATTCAGGGCTCAGATTCGGATATTGATTCGCCTTTGTCCATGGTTTTCCAATGTTACTATAGCCAGAGTGTTTGTTGGCAAAAAACATGATCCAATGGTTTGCAATCCACGTCCTCTCTTAAGAGAATGATCAGATGTAGTGCCACTGATCCTTCCTTCGTGTTTGCTCTCCTATCCCATGAGGAATGGCATGCTCTCCCCACAAGACAACCGCCAGTCAGGCCTCCGTGGTGTTCCTGTGTGCCTCTGGTGTTCGCGGTGTTTCCCACATAGCCCAGACAGGACCTGTCGGGGACTGGCATATTGACCGATCAAAAAGACCAAACCATCCCAATGTATGCAAATATGCCGGTCCCATGGGTCGTGTCTGGGTAGACACACACACCGGGCCACAGATGCAATGTGTAAACCACCACGTGGGCCATCGGGTCTTGGCACCATCCCCAAGTTCGGTGGGGAACATGGACCCCCCATCTTTTCAAGACATCGACTGGGGTGCCAGCGTCATCTACTCTGAAACCACAAAAAAAATGCTTTGGTCTTTCGTCCGAACGTTGGAGGCCGCTACGCACAGCGGGAGCAGCGGACAAGATGAAAGGAGAAAGGTAGAGACTGACAACCCATGGAGCACCAAAGTTTGGACCCTGAAATGATGATGGCAAACTACTGTAAATCTCATGGAATCCCTCAACAACTGTAAGTCTTTGTGCCTGCACCAAACATATTTTCACATTGTTAAACATGAACCATTGTTTTCTATATCTTCCAGTTTTCAATTTCCTGGAGTGACATCTCAGACTGAGAGGTCCTGAACACCTGGTTTTCATGTTTTTGGGCCTGTTTTTGGCGATCGATCAAGGTGGTTTGTTTTCGTGCATCCAGGGCTTCTGAGACGGAAAAACACATTGTGGTTTGGTTTTCGTGCACAATGAGTCCCAGAGAATTGTTTCTTTAGAATCGATATGAATCGATCACCTGCAGATCATACATATTGGTCAGACACTGAGGTTTTGAACGGACAAATCTTAAAGGTCTTGAACGCTGCTCTGAGTTTCGCGGTGCATGCCGATTCAGAATCTTGCTGTGAGCGGCTCTGCCGTGTTCATTGAATCGAGTGCATAGTGCGGCCATGCATGGAGCTGCTACTTTGTCCTCAATGACTGGAAACTGCAGGGCTGGACCTTTTCCGGATGTACGCTTTTCAGATTGTTCGCCTGAAATTGTTAACTCCAGTGTATGTGCCTTGACAAGCTGAATGTGAGACGAGTTTGGGATTAAAGATCCTAATTATATACAACACCCAGCAGGACGAATCGGAGGAAAAGCAAGTGATACTCAGTTGGAGTCCCATCCCAATCTTGGAGATTCCATAGAACCGTTTGATCGCCGGGATTGGGGGGATTGGGAAGAGGCCCAGGGGGGAATTCGGCGCCTCTTACTTTCGCCTCGCCACCGTTCGGTGTGCCACTCCTTGCCAGAGTGGTGGAGGAAAGTCCTTCCACTTCAGATTGATGCAGAAGAACGATGAAGAAAGCACGCCACAGATTTTAACTGCAGAAAGGGAAAAGCCACACCTGAGAGGTTTAGAGTGCGTAGAACATTTGCTTTTGTTTTGAAATGCTAGCCTTTCGAGCTTGAAAGTGTTCGGCTTGCCGTTGGCTTCCTCTTGGTTGAAGCCGGCTTTCTCTAGTAAAATTGGCGTTGTCCATGGTTACTGTTGGCCATGGTTACTGGGAAAAAGCAGTTTCCCAAAAAGACTTTCTTTAGCAACATTGGGGTGTCAACCAAGTGCCTGTAGACCAATTTGCTTGAAACCTTTGGCAAGCCCAGGTTGTGCCCAGTGAGCAAAAATCAGTGGTGAACGGCCCGGCTCGTGGCCACGGCCGGGTCCAGCCATATTTGCTATAGCAAAAATCATTTTCCGAAAATTATTTTCGCTATTAAGCTTGTCGCTGGCCATGGTTGCTGGCAAACATATTTTATCAGAGTTGTTTTTTCTATTGAAGCTGGCGCCGGCCAGGGTGCCCAGAAAATAATCGATTTGATAATAATTATGATCGTACTACTTATATTATATTACCATTTCGGGCTAAAGTTAGGACCGGCCATGTTTAAAGGTAAACATATTCTTCCAAAAATGTTTTTCTAGTTTAGAAATTGGCATCGGCCATGTTTAAAGGAAAATTGATGTTCTTATCTAAAATTGGCACAGAGAAAATAGTCGATCTGAAACAAAATGGATAATTGAAAATAGTGACTATTACTGTGGGGTAAAGTTAGGACCGTCCAGTCCATGCTTAAAGGCTTCTAGTCTAAAGTTTGCATCGGCCGTGCTTAAAGCCAAAATCATGTCACCAAAATGTTGAAAGGCAAAACACATTTTCCCAAATTGAATTTGCTTGAAACCTTTGGCAGGGCCAGGTTGCCTGTCCTTTGAGCAAAATTCAATGGAAAACGGCCCCGTTCCAGGCAGCCTCACGGCCGGGTCCACCCATGTTTGCTAGCAAAATCATTTTCCAAAAATGATGTTCTTTGTTTCGGGCTAAAGTTAGGACCGGCCATGTTTAAAGGTCAAAAAAAACTTTCCCAAAATTATGTTCTAGTCTAAAATTGGCAACGGCAATGTTTAAAGGCAATGTGTTTTCACACATTGGTTTTCTTTGCCAAAATTGGCACCGGACATGCTGAGTTGCAAAAACCATTTTACCAAAGCGAAAGCTTTGGGAGGGCCAGGTTGTTTGTCCAGTCTAAAATTGGCATCGTGCTGGTGCAGGCGCTGGCTTTGGATCGGCGTTTCGTTGTGCGGGTGCTGCTGCCGTGCTGGTGCTGGTCCAGGGATGACAGCATGTCTTGCGAGGGATGACATCATGTCATGCCAGGGGCGACATCATGTCATGCCAGGGGTTGCACAAGGGATGACATCATGTCATGCCCAAAAGGACATCGCGTCATGGGCCAACATGATTACATCATGACAAACCTATACACACGCTATCTGCAAGGGACCGCTTCAACGTCCACACCGCGCACTCGCGTCTCGGGTCGTTCCCTTTCCGGTAGAGCGCCGCTCGAAAAGATGCAGCCGATGGGTGTCTCTGGTGGCCAATGCGACCGCCGGGCTTTGTCTCAAAGAGAGGCCCACAGTGTGCGGCCGCTTTCTGCAGCGCTGAGACGCGGCCTGCAGCACCAGTGGCCAGTTTCACGCCTGGTGTGTTGGGCAGAAAGAACTCTGAAACAGACCACTGGTGGAGGACAGCTGTGCGAAGATGGGTTAGAGTAAAAAACATGTTCGGGTCTTTTTTGATGTATGTATATGGTGGCGGAATGTTGGCATGTCTAAACGTCACATGACGTCACTCAAAGTCCTTTACGTGTACTTTTAGGCATGTTGTTCTGTCATATATATACACACAACCCAACGGGTGTACTGAAGGATCTCCATTCAAAACCGGTTGGATGGTTCAGGTACATGTATATATACACTGTAGAACCCATTTGGTACTTGGTTCCAGAACCAGGGTCCCTCAGGTTGTGGGTATATATTCAATCATCTCCGACGTTGCCTGATTTTCACCCAGGGTGCCGGGCCCAGGACGGCGGCCAAAGATCACATGACACTGTACTCAGCACCAGGTGGTTTGAGCATTCAACAGATTACTGTAAGTCATTCTGAAAAACCGTAGCTGATGTATAAACTCGCCATTTGGATGGCAAAACACCTTTACTAGGGGGTGTACGTTTAAGTTCATCAACAGTCTACATTAGATTGAGGATTCATAGCTGCGATCGGTAGAACAGGATTTTGTCATTAATTGCTGCTGAAGGATATACAGCACCGACTGATGTTTCTGATAGGGGCAAAATGTGGCAGTGAACTTTACAGAATTCAAAGACTGCGAAGAGATGCTAAGACCCTTTTTCTTCGATGTATTCAAACATGCGAAGGCTGTTTAGGCATGGGTTTAGGGTTGATGTCCCCTTTCAAAACATCGGGGATCCCTAGGGTGGGTCCCATTGCTTGTAACAGTTGGTAACAGATTATCACTACTTTTTGAGAAAGGTCTTTGCCAAGCATCACTATCCATTGTTACAGAGAATGGGTTATACCAAATGGGATCCCGTTAACACGCCGCGTTCGTCGGTGAGATAGGCGTGTTCTGTGCTCAACACGACCGCTGAGATAGGCATGCCCCCTTTTGCGGACTTTGCACGGAGCAAAAAGTGGTCGTCGCAAGGAGTTCGATCGGCTGAAGGTGGTCGCAGGCGAATCTCTAAGGCTTGAGCCCTGCGAATTGCGGATTGTTCAGGGAGTTGCGACTTGCTACTTTGTTTCTTTGCATTATTGATGGCACCACTCCAGATTCCAAGCGCTCGTTTTGCCCATCTCCTTTTGGGTCAAAAAAGGATTTCGAGAACTGATCACCATGGAGTTGTTTGATGTTTGTGGTTTCTCAAATCTATGTCCTTCTCTTTCAAGCTCGATAGAGGTTGCCATTGCATGAACAATTGTTGGGCAAGTGACGTTTGCAGTGGTATCACTCCCTTCGTTTGATGTTCTTTCAGGGTTTTCCTTGGGGCATAGGTATCAAAAAAAAATAAAAAGAGCATCAAAAAAAAATAAAAACAGGATCAAAAAAAAAATATAAACAGGATCAAAAAATAAATATTCCTTGATTCCTTGATAGGCCTCTTCTGCTGCTCTCCTGGCCTTGTGGTCTGCGGGTCCTCTGGTAATGTGGTCCCTTGGTCCTTTGGTCCTCTGGTCCACTGGTCCTTTGGTCCCCTGGTCCCTTGGTCCTTCAGTCCACTGGTCCCCTAGTCCTCCGGTCTCCTGGTCCTCTGGTCCTGTGCTGCTGCTGCTACTGCTACTGCTACGCTGGTGCTGGTGCTGGTGCTGGTGCTGCTACTGCTACTGCTACTGCTACTCCTACTCCTACTCCTACTACTACTACTACTACTACTACTACTACTACTACTACTACTACTACCCCAACCATCCTCAGTGGGCTAGAATATTTTTTTTTTGATTCCCTTTTTATTTTTTTTATTGATCCCCGTTGAATATTTTTTTTTTGATTCTTTTTTTATTTTTTTTTGATCCCTTACCCTTTCCTTGGGACGGTGGTAACAACAGGACGAAGTGGAGAAAAGAAAGAAAAGAACCAGAAATGAATTAGAACTAGAGAACAGGCAGAAACAAATATGAAGGACAGAAACTCGAAGGACATACAATTTGATATGATATATTTTCAATACAGCTGGAGTATGGTTCATGCATGTTCATGCCGAGTTTGCTTGAAGGTTTTGAGGTTTCTTCTTCTGTATTTTTTGACAGAAAGGAGTCTTTGTGGCCGCCCTTTGGCCGTGTGGTGCATCTGACCAAACGGCTTGCCATCTTCCCCGTGGGAGTGGACTCGACGAACCCTTCCTTCGACGAAAAAACGGATCCAACCACCCACACACAACTTGCGCTCCATGTCTGAGTCGCGCCCCAGAGACCTTCCCAATTGAGGGGGTTCTTGAGGATCCAATCACCAGGAACACCAGAATAGGGCCGGTGCCATGGAGGCCCGAACCGTGAGCCCGAAGGAGGGCCTGGCCGGGGTGGTTCCGTCGTTCACGCACCACCCAACTCCATGTTGACTCCCTGAGCAGTGATAGGGCAAGCCCTACAAGGGCAGGGTCACCTTCTTTGCTGAAGCGCCAACAAGGCCGGACCAGCTACAAGAGCTGCAAGTGACAAACCCTTCAGATTGGTGTGCCTGACTTCGATGGGTTGTGGACTCCAGCTCCGGTGCTTCATATCTACTTCTCTCCAGTCCCAGACAAGACCCAATGGCCCAACTTCGGTTGAAGAATGGGGGAGTTGGAAACATGGTTTGTGTCAGCGTTCCAGTGACTGGTGTGGTTCTCCCAACAATGACACTTGACAGTTTCGACGTTTTTTCCATTAGGTTTGTGGAAAGTTTGTGCGCAGGGCAACACCATTCCGACACCCGACGGCTGCCATGTTCATTCCATTGCGTCGCCGCTCGCAGCCACCAGCTGTGTTGAAACACCACGCGATCGGCATGTGATCAGGGCGATGAAGGTCCCAAGGAGATCCCGGGGACGGCACCAGTGCACGAGGCAGTGCACGAGGAAGAATCCACCAGTTTGAGTCAGGGGACAATGGTTCTTAGAGACGAGTGCAGGCCTCCTCTTGGAACGCAGGGCTTTTATTCCCGAGACTTCTTGTTTATGGCAGAAACGCAAAAGTGTTTATACATATTCAGAGTTGCCACACAGTTGTGTAAAAAGAAAGGCACATGTTGTGAACTCGTTCTTAAACATTGTCCCCTCTCAACCACCATAGACATAGACATCATCAGATTGGCACCTCGTCCGTGGCGGCCCTGCTTGGCTTTTTGGGCGATTCTCCAGGCATGGCGGGCGAGAGCCGTCCAAATGGGTTGGACGGTCAGGTCGCCATGAGCGTCAGAGGGTGAAAGGGCCACGGAGGCATCCTTTTCGTCGCCTTTCTGTGACAGTTTCCACATTTATAAGGTCCAAAAAAGGTGGGCAACTTGATGCCGTTCTTGACATCACCCAAATGCACCCCTCAGCTCCAGGGTGGTCGGACTTGACTCTCTCGCCACGGGATCCGGATCGCTTCGGACCCGGTGCGTTGCATTGGGCTGGAGCCGAAGTGGCCGTTTTCGTGGCCGCCCTGATTGATCGTTTTGATGGACATGTCCACCTGGTGTGTGGTGTCTTACTTGGGTGCCTTCTCACAGCGGGTTCTGAGAATAAGCCCCCTGGTCAGTCATGATCATTCAATGGCATTCACATCGCCAGGGGCGAACGAACCCGTGTCGCTCGTTCGCCCCTCGTCGGCTTCCCAGACGCCTCCGGCAGCGTCGCTCGGGCATCAGGATGGATCGAGGAGCAGATCGCTGAGCATCAGTGGCTTTACGGAAGCTGAAAGACTCTGTACCGATTCCAACAACCATTGATCTGATATGGTCCTTTACGAACAGAATTCCTATCATGATTTTACGTTTTACATCGTTTTACTAGGGATTCTACACAAAACCAGGTGAATCATTCCGAAGCTCAAACCTTGGGGATTTCACCTCCCGTTTTTCGCGTGTGAGCGAACCCTCTTCAGCTCCGCACTCTGTTTGGCCGACCGACAATCCCGCGGCCGCACATTTGTTAAGCCAAAAAATGAGGCACTCCCAGAGTTGGGGTGGGTGACCTGGGGTCAATGTAGGTAATAGCAATTCTCTATTCAATACACGGATGGTCTGGGAATGACCTCAACTCATCACACCCGCCCCGCCGGACATCGCGGGGGACATCGCGGGGGACATCGAACTCAGCACATCACAGACTGTCTGGCTGGGAAAGGGTCACGAACAACGCCATACCTTATTATAGAATATGGTTTTGAGGTGGGTGGTACGGTGGGCCCAAGGTATGGTATATATGGGTCACCCTTCACTTGGTGTTTGACCTTCAGAAGGCAATTTTAAAGACAAAACGGTCTACAGCACCAAGCAAATGTCAGAAAGGCTGGGAAGACGATCTGAAAGCTGCGTGGGACATTCTACGCACTATACATAGTCAATATATCTTTCAGCGTCGTTTCAGGAGATTTGGGGAGCTGCTGTCAAGTGTGTGGTTCAGTGCACTGCAGTTCACAGGGTGCAAACCCTTCTCCCGCGCTGTTGATACCCAAGTCTGGTTGATGGACCAAGTCTGGTCGTTTCCACCATTGACATCCCTCCTTCTATCCGCGGTGAATCGCCTGGGCGACCGATTCCTCGATCTCTACCCGCCGGTCGTCTCCGGTTTGGGTCCGGTCCGCGCCACCCGCGTCCGAGCGGTGTCGGGTCCGTCAACCTAAAGGGTCGCAGCAGCTGGCTGTTAGAGATTCAGATTGGTTCTCACCGATACAGTCGTGTCGTACGATTTCAGAGTGCAACTTGGTTGGAAACAGCTGCCCCAAGTCTATCAGCGTCGCAGACCAAAGAAAGATTCACCCGGTTGAAGTCTTGAACAGCGCAAGGGGTTTTTCTGTTCCCGCCCTTTTGTTCTCGGACCATCTACAAAACCATGACATGTTGGAAGGTTCGGGAGAGCAGGGTCCTTCTAGCAGGACCCCAGACAGGACCCTGCAACAAGGACCCTGGATAGAGGGTATCTATCTGGTTCATCTCAATGCGGACGAAAACGTCCGTCGTCCGCCGTCCGTTCAGTGAAAGTTGCGGCAGGAGCCAGTGGTGCCACGCGAGAGCAACAGGAGGCCCACGAACTGGTAGAGTTGGAGTACGAACGATTCAATTTCTGAGCCTAGGAACAAGAAGCGTACTACTAGGAGCAAGGAGACTATTTACGAACGGGGCTTCTGGCATCGCTACGGACGAAACAAGAAGCTCTTCTCTTCAAGAAACCTCAGTGGTGAATGGTTTGTGGTTGGAAGCTTCACTGAATTGAATGACATCTGGCCATGTTTGACTCCAAGCCGACATGTGCGGGTCATTCCTAAGAGTTCGGCTTTAGCCATGTTGTTTCATGAGCGAAAGCAGTAACCAAGAAGGAGTTGTTTCATGTTGATTACATGGTGTTTAAGGCTCCAAGAGCAGATCACTCACCACTTCCTTGAGACGCATCCATTCATGTCTAGATTGGATGCACAGATCGATCCTCTCCTCCCCAAGAAACCGAGGCCATGGCCATGGCGCAAGTCCAACAACTGCTGGAGTCGCAGAAGACGGTCACCAAGCTCCATGCCCAGAACCCGGCTGGTCGGCCAGCTGTGCAGATATGTAAGCCCATGGACGGTGTCGCACGGGTGCGCCTCTGAGGTGTTCGTGTGCTGTTCGGAGTTTTTTCCCTCTGAATTTGCAAATTCCACGGATTTATCCAGGAAGAGTCCCACATGACTTGAATGAAAGGGGTGATGAACATCTGAGGGGGTTCCCAAAAGTAGTGGAAGGAGGCAAGAGTTTTGAGGGGCATAGTCATAGTCATAGTGGTAAGTTTCTTTGTAAGTCCATCTTGCTGTAGCTCATGTTAAAGCCACCCAAGTGCGAAAAAGGCTATAGGCCATGGATATCCATGAGTCATATTTTGTGGATGTTCATCCTTTTTTTAGTATTACATTCAACATGGCAAACTTATTTTGGCTTTGAAAAGAATGGGATTCAGCAAGCACTACTGTGATGTAATTCTGAATTGTTATTCGAAGCCTACCTTCTTTGTGAAAGATGCATTTAAAGTTTCTAAGAACAAAACACAAAATGCAGGGATTCGACAGGGATGCCGTACCTGTTCATTCTGGTGATGTCATGTATTGACCACGATATTCAGGCAAATGCAACCGGTAGAGTTAGAAATGCAAGGATCCCTGGGCTTATGTTGGATATGGTATACTACGCTGATGACACTATCATCTTCTCTACAGACAACAGGGCCTTAAATGAACTTACCCGTTAAACTGCGATGGTCTCTTCCAAATATATGGTCTGAAACTCAACCAAGACAAATGTGTCGTGATACAAATGAATAATGATGGCAACGTACCTTTCGAAAACGGCGACCTGCTCCTGAAGAAATACGAGGCGACGTATTTAGGGAATGAAATCAGACGAGCAAACATCAAACAAAGTATTGAACAACATGTGAGAAGTTCGGAACACGTTATTCAAGTTGGCACCGTACTGGAAAGCGTCAAATGCGAATCAGAAATGGCAACTAATTGTTTTTCGACGCAGTGATTCGTTCCAAGTTGCTGTACGGTTTAGAAACGGTTCACCTAACAAATGCTTTGCTTAAGAAAATTGATGCTTCCAACTGTGCGGCTTGAGGAAAATCCTCAGGATGGCGCCCACTTTCATTGACAGAGCCAACACAAATAGGGCCGTGATACAGGAAGCATCTTCCATTGCCTACCCTTGTGAACATGATCAACGTTGCGTTGCACTTTTTAGTGAGCACTATTATCATGAAAGAAGAGCTCGTTTGCTGGGGCACTTTATAAGGGCACAGGATACCGACCCTCTACGTCAAGCTTCTTTGGAACGTCAATCAGCAAACAGGGTGCAATATGGCAAGTAAAGATGCGGCCGGCCTCGACAAAATTGACTGCAATACGCGACAAATATGCCTTTGAGAACAAACTTCATTTTCAGCACTATGAAGAAGGGGATGCAAATTATATACATTTTTTCAATGAAGCGATTCGAAGAAATAGTTAACGACCGGAAACGCTTGGCTACGCCTACGCCGTGCTTCTTCTGTCAACATAGTCGGTGCATGGTAGGGCAGCCAAAAAAGAAAGCTTCCCAAGAGATGCTGGACCTGATTTGCCTTAATATAGACTCTTAATTAATAAACTTCCTTTTAAATTGGAAAATAATTTTCATATGGGGGTGAAGTATCATCTACAACAGTTTGGACTGTGTGGATTTGATTGGCTTTTGCTCGCTTTTGGCTTTTGTTGCTTTTGGGTAGCTGTTGGCTTTTGGCTTCGGTTGGCTTGGGCTTTTTCAGTGTTGCACGGAATGTTTGTGATAGATATACCCAAGAGATATCAAGATATGAGAGTCATTATCATCATCATCATCATCATCATCATCATCATCATCATCATCATCATCATCATCATCCTCGTCGTCGTCGTCGTCATCATCATATGAAGTTGCAGGGATGATTGTCAAGGGTCATCATCTTCAATAGTTGCAGGGACAACACTTGGGCAACACCTGGTATGTCACATCTACATAGATACAGGTGTTTGGATACAGGTATCGGGACACAGGTGTGAAGGTATAGGTGATACAGGTGTTGAGTAGTTCCCACTCTTTGAGTGCTTTTGCTGCCTGGTGCACAGGTTGCTGTGCCGAATGCATGCTTGTGCTGCAGTAGGGGCTCTTAGGTGGGCATGGGTTGTTTACCTCAGCCTCCCAACAACGAACAAGAAGCTCGTGTTTACATGTACCAAGCTGCGTGGAATCGATTCACAGCGGGCAGATGATCTGGTCAAATTGAGCAGTTTTGAGCTGGAGAGGTTTCATGCCATTTAAACCTGTTTGGGTTCCCCTCCTCGATCCCTCTAGCAGCTAGCACTTATTCGCTCCTTTCTCCCTACCATCACGGCGGCGCGGTGGTCAAATGGACAACTCCCAGATCGAGGACCCCACCTTTGATCACTCCAGAGCGGTCCACCCGCTCGGAACCTCTTTCATGTCGTGGATGACTCCACCCATCGACAGTCCGACGCCATGGACAGCTGCGGCGTCAGGAGGAGCTGCGCGGCCACCTTTTGGAAGCAGGGTGATTTTGGAATGGTGAATTGCACCCAGGCGACAGCTCCCAGCAACCCTTGGCAGTTTGCGATCGACCCTATGAACAAGCTGAACCTGCTCAACCTGAGCCTGATGACCATCGGTGACCAGCTAGACCGCTTCGGTCGCATTTGGCACGGGAGCACTTTGGCCTCACGGCCGGATGTACTTGTTGATGTGTGAGGCCGGCGGCCGTGGCTTGTTCGGGAATGCGGCGGGCATGGCTGCGACGCGCCACTTTTCGATCCTGCTGGTGCATTTTCGTGTTTGCGTTTTAGGCCATATGCGTGCCCCGGCGGCGGGACATGCAGCTTGGAGCCGCTGGTTACGTCATTCGAGAACCAGGACGAGACTTTCTGGTGTTTTTTCCTTCTGTGAGCTGTGGAAGGTCTTGGTGTACCTGGCCACGGGCGACGAGCGGAACGAGCTGGCGTACCAGGACGAGCTCTGAGGTTCGCGCCTGCCTGTTTGGTATCACTGCTGCAGTTGTCTGTTTGAAGAGTCGCGCGCGATGGGCACCCTTGTTGCTGCGGCCCTTTTCGGGGGCGAGGCAAGCATGGCGCCCGCTGCGCAAGGAGGTCGTTTGCCATTATTGGCGTGTAGTGTCGCATCTCCGTGATATTTTCCGGGTCAGTTATAACTGTGTTTTTTAGCAGCAGGGACAAAGCGGGCGTGCCTGCCCCAGCTGTACAGAATAATGTCCACCTCTGAATAATAAAACTGCCCTTGATCAAGTGCAGGCCCTAAATAATGCAAAATCCAGGAAAATACAAAATTCTCTACTGGAAATAAAAGGAAATTGAACGGAGATGAAAGGAACGAAAAGGACATGAAAGGAAAGGAAAGGAAAGGAAAACAATCAAGAACATTGCATTGCATTTTTTACAATGTAAGTAGCGCTGAACGAATTGTCTTGGATTTGTAAAGGTGCTAAACCTAAACAACCCAGCCTTCAATAAAGCTAAAGCCTTTCAACAACCACCAAAAGAACCAGCCAGGGATTGTCTTGAATTATTTGAAGTCTGGAGAAATTGAAGGTTTGGGCTGCTTGTGGGGGGTCTTTGTGGGTTGGTTTCAGGTTACAAATGGCAAACCAAAATAAACAATTTTAAGAAGAACATGCAGCATCCAAATCAGCAATCCAGAAGAAATGGCCTTCAATAAGACTAAAACATTTCAACCAAAAGGAGATCTAAAGGAATTGTAAAGGACCACCAAAAGAACCAGCCAGGGATTGTTTAGTATTTTTTGAGGTCTGGACTAAGTGAAGGTTCGGGCTGCTTGTGGGGGTTGGTCTTTGTGGGTTGGTTTCAGGCTGCAAATGGCGATGCCCAAATAGACAATTTTAAGAGGAAAATGCAGCAACCAAATCAGAAGTCCAGAAAGGATGGCCTTCAATAAAGCAAAAACGTTTCGACCAAAAGGAAATCTAAAGGACGTGTAAAGGAAAACACAAAAAGCAATCAGGTTTTGGAATCAGCTGAAAGCTCAGAATCAGCGTGGATGAATCAAGGTCTGAAAGCAGCTGAAAATCAGGGTCCAGAAAAATTGTATTATTTGCGGACCATTTGCAGTCTGTTATTGAGAGAGTTCGTATTATTCACAGGCATTATATTCCTGACGCTTCGCGTCGACCGCCGCCCACACCTTCTTTTTTTTCGGTCGTCTGGGAAAGGACTGCTGGAGTGGACAGGGGAGGTCGGGAGTGGTGTCCAAAGAGATGGCTTGTTTGCCGCAGCGTCTATCTTCTTTCGAACTTGTGCTAGTTCGCTCGTTTGGTGGCCATGTTAAAGCCAATTCAGGCTCCAAGTTCGACCGTTTTGTGGCCTTGCCCCCGCTTGGTTAGTCCACATTACATCATGTCAAGGCTAGCTTGATCGTTTGGTGACCCTGTGTTGAGGCTACATGTTTTTTTGCAATAATGCTGGTTATGCGTTGCTGGTCAGGAGGGTTTTCAGCATCGTTGGTGTCCGTTTTTTGGCTTGTTTGGGTTCTTGCAGAAATAGTCCAAAAATGTACCTCAAATAATGCTGGTTATGCGTTGCTGGTCAGGACGGTTTTTCAGCATCGTGGGTGTTCGTTTTTTGGCTTGTTTGGGTTCTTGCAGAAATAGTCCAAAAATGTACCTCCAAAACGCTCTCCCCCATGGCCCTCGAGGCGTAAGACGTTTTTCCCCGAAACAAAAAAGAGCCCCCCCCAGCAGAGCTGTGCACTGATTTCGCTGTGATGATTGACTGACGATGATTCCAGCTTGACCCGCCCCTAACACGCCCTGCACCGCAAGCGCTGTGGGCGGATTTATCAGAAGTAGTATCAGGAGTCAACGTTAGCTGTTTTCAGGCGCCCACCACGCAAGATGGAGGTCGCTGAAGCACTGTGGTTTTCATGTTTGAATTGTTTGGCAAGATTGCTGGTCTGGCGACAAGACACTGTTGGGATAGTCAAACGTCGTGTGAGACATTCTGGCGACGTATTCTGTAGAACTGAGGCTGCCGTGTTGTATTGTCGAAAAAACCCTTGCCTCTCATCCACCCACTGCACTTCTGACGTGTGTTTTTCATCTTTGGTCGCCCGTTTTTTGCACCATTTGGTGTGAAACACTGCCTGAAAAGTTGTATTTGAGATCTTAGTTTTAATGAAGATCCTCACACATATTCTACTAATGTAAAGTCAGGATTAATAAATACCCTTAGTTAACCCGAGCCCACAAAGCCGGTCTTTGCATTAATGCTGTTCATCCTCCTCGAAGCGGCACGACGCGTCCTCCAGTCTCCCCTCCTCACCGATCACGTGAAGCTCACGTCCGAGGCTCACGGGCAAGTGCTTCAGCCTTTGCGTCGCGACGCCCGGCACCCAGTTGGCGACACAGCAGCAGGCGGGGAAGACGAAGACCGGTGGTGGAGTCAACGGTGGTTTCGACCGGGAGGGATTGTGAGTGGAAGGCCAGGCGATCTTTTGTTCCGGTCAACTGGTTGGGATGTTGTTTTCACGTGTTTGGTTGTTATGGTTTCTGGTTTTTCAGCCCAAGGCCAGGTGGTGCCAGGAGGGGTGCATGTGTTGGCCAATACTCGATTTGCCAGTTGCTTGCTGGCACTGCGGATGGTACATGTAGTTCAATTGGTCAAACTCTGTCGCTGAAACACATCAGAAGTCTGAGGGCCTTTGTGATAGGCACGATTTGGTCGGACCTGCTGAGTTTGAAGATGCGTCTAGACAGTGCTATAAAGTCCAAGATAATCCCAGTAGATATTCCGTGACATGGCCAGGCACATTTGGCTTTCATACCTTGTTACTGGTCCTCAAGGACAAACTCAACCTGTAACCCGTCCCGACCCCTAAAGCCCCTAAAACCCAACAATATCATATGGGTAGAGTCTGTCCCATTACCTGCACCAGTTGGTAAACAATGGTCACACATTTACAGATGTCGGCCTGGCAACCAGGCCCCATCACTGGGAGGTTGGGATAGACCATGATAGACCGTCTAATAGACCCAACATATAGGTCAATCTGGTTAATCTGGGTGGTTTTACAAGGTTCTCCCAAATATTCACTTTTTGAGCTGAACAGAAACACGGGCAAACATGACCCCAAACCATACCGGGCACATACCGAGAACCCTTTGCGACTCCGATTTTTGGAGCACTTTCTTCGCGTGAAAAAGGAAAACTTTTCCTATGAACAGAGGGGAGTAGATGGGTCTCAGGTATGAATGATATGCTTTGCTCGGATTTTGTCGCCGCTGTGATGTGCCCGCGTAGGCCTGCCTGTGGCGCTGTGCCCAGCGATATATGGAGCTGTCGGAGGGCGTATGTGGAGGTATCACAGCAAGAGGTGGCAGCGTTTTGTTTCAAAAGGGCTGCATCCCCCAAATCCCGGGGTAGAGCTAGTGCGGTGGAATGACGGCACAATAGTAAAGCATCACTTAGAAGTTTCTTTTTAAACAAATTGAATACACACAAGTTGGAACATATTTTGTATATGCGACCAACTATATATACTTGATTGATTTTGATTGTTTCTTCATCACAGATTGATATCATGGTTCTGGGAATCATAACTTTAGGCAACTCTGAATATACATGTGATAACAGACGTGTGGTGTGACGTTGATGTTTGGTCAACCAAAACGGTTTGTGTTTGATCTTCCTGGTCGCACCGGACCGCAACCGAGACGGGTGGCTGTAGACTCACATGGATTGAGCCACGTCCGAGCCAGCGGACCCGTTGGTTCAGCCAAGACAAACCATTAGACGCTTGATCAATAACCTCCCCCACTTGAATGGAACAACCTATATGGGCCATGGCGGGTTATTAGTCAAGAGTCTATATTAGAATTCCGGATTTGGATCATTGAGTCATTGATGATCATGAAAGTACCTACTGTCTCAGGTTCGCTTTTCTCGTTCACGCGTGCGAACCTGGACACATTGACGCCAGATGACCCCAAACAATCAAGGGCAGCAATTCTTCCAAGCAAAACCATGACATACCTAGCTAGAACCTGAATGACCTCCGTTTTGGACCACCAACCACCCCAAATATGGTATTTTCCTAGCAAAACAGAGGTCAAATGGGTTCTAGGTATAGTGACATAATGACATAACGACAATGACAGCAATTCTTCCAAGCAAAATGTTGACGACATTCATTGACCCATTGACCCATAGCCTGATTCTCATTGGTTCCGCCAGGTCTTAATTCCACGTGACACGTGTAGAGAAATCGTTTGACGCACGGAAAGCATGACTGGTGCGACTCGTAGGGAATAAGGGAAGTTTCGCCCCCAATAGAGATTCTATTGAATCCAGCCACCCTCATTCCCTGCTTTCGACGCAGTCAGATGAATTGGGACATCCCACCCTCCTTCGCCAAGCACGGAGCCGAGCCACGCTGCGGGGACCGAGCCAGGAGACTCAACACTTCGTGCAGAAGTACTCGGAGGTGCAGGGCGAGTTGTGCTGCTGGAGTACTTGGGACGGGTTGAAAAAACCGGGTGAAACGGTGTCCTTTTTTTCCAAACAGAAGACTCATCCGTCTTTCCCGGATGGAAGTTGCCATCCGGGTGAGTCATTGGGGAGGATTGGAAGCAGAGTATGTATACCCCAGCATCTATCCCTATAACGATCCACGGATCCACCGAACCGTGCAACACGGGTTCGGTGGCATGGTCTCCGTCTTCACCTCGGAAGGTCTGTGGATCCGTAGGGCCGTAGGGCTAGTTCATCCACACGCAGCTGGAAGAAAGGCCCAAGGAAGGCCCTCCATCGCCCCGCGACAGACTGGGGGACCTCTCAGGTGCATCATGGACCAGCAGTTATTCAGCACTGGATCAAAAGCAATTCGACTGACCAGAGATTTGAGCATGGTCCGGTTGTCGGTACTTTCTTGATTCACCTCCGGATTCCTTGTTTCAGGCTGATGCTTGTGCTGGGATCTGGGGTAGAGAAGTTCACCACTCACCCGCGCCGCTGTTTCACGAAAGGCCGTGCGGCGAGCCGGGCGGTGCCCAACTCAGTGACCCTTCCAAGCATTTGAAAGCCATTTGGCTCGCTTTCGCAGTTTGTCGAATCCATTGACATCCATTGACATCTCGCGTCGGGCCGCCGCGCCACGCGGCCGCAGCATGGCACGTGTTCTGCTGGTGCTGCTGGTTTTGGCGCACGGTCGACGACATGAGCGCCTTCCTGGCTCGGGTGGTTTGGTCGCTTGGGTGGTGAAGATGAAGATGTTCGCCATTCCAAACAAACAATTGAAGCATGGATAGACCGGGCCCCAGCTGTCCATGTGAAGTGGGATTGAATTCTGCTTATCTCAGATGATTTGTTTCAGTTTTGGAGTGATGCAAGTACTTGGCCGAAATTCTATCGGTTCTATCGTTTGACTCCACCGCGCACCTGGAGGATCTCATGTCGTTGGTCCAAGTATCATGTATGCAACCTGAAGGGTTTTGCATGGAACCTGTAGGTCCTTGGACCCTCCCTGGACCCTTTGGACCAACACTTTCAACCTGATAGATGAAAGGTGAGTGGATAGAAGTTCTTAGACTGGGCCCCTTGGCCCAGCAACTAAGGATAGCTGGGACGACCTACCACGTGATTTGACACCCAAGTCTTGGCAGAAGGCGATCAAGAACTTCCCAGGGATGAAGGGCAGCTCGGCTCCCGCAGGAGAGGCTATAGTGCTCGGTTTCTTAAGATTCTCAAGCAGGCTTCAACCGCCTGTGTAGGAGGTTTTCGTGCTCGGGCTGCTGGCGGGGTTCAAGGAAAAACCCCTGCCGCGGCTGTGGACAGATCCCATCTCAAGGTCACCATGACCCAGCAAAATCAGCGAATGTGTTTGGTGATGGAGTATGTATATGAGTATGTTTACCAAGTGATGTGTGGGGGAATGAAATTTTTGGGTTATGGTCCATGGATGTCCATGGTCATATCCGGAACGGGCATGAAAAAAACAGATAAAATATCGTAACATATGTTGCTCATGGCAAGTCAGACTCGGCCCTTGTTTGTCTACCCAAGGCATGGACCAGGGCAAGGTGAACTACACCTCGGCGGCTGAGGGTTTGGTGTCCCTGGCAGACAACGTGACAAAGATCACCGGCAAGATCCACGGCACGAGGAAGCAGGAGCCTGAATGGCCATGGGAATTTCCTCCGCGTGCACTGAATTGGACAGAAGAGGGCATCCCCTTCAGGTAAACAACAAATGGGATCCAATGGGTATATCTAACATTATCTACCTGGAGACTGAAAGTGGCAGAAATAAATGGCACTCACCACTGTGGCAAGTTTGCATTGGAAATACGCCACGATATAAAACACTAAAAATTCATATTGTGCACCATTGTTTGACTCGAGTGATTGTTACGGCTGATCACCTGCGCTCTAGAGCAAATGATCTGTCAATCAAGCCCATGCAAGGCCGGTCATCAGCACATAAGGCTAATGAAAAGCCAGCCAGCTTTACAATCACGACAGCATGCATTGCACAAGTGCCACTAGACTTGTACAACTCGAGCCAAGTGGAAAAGTGAAGAGTATACGTGTTTGTTGTTCATGGGGGGTGTTCTTAGTTTGAGGGCCGGTAGCTATATATATATATATATCACATATATAATATGTATATATTCGTGCGTGGATTCGTGAGCGTTCCGTTGTCGCACGTCCCAAGAGCGACCAGACCCGTGCAGTGACCCTGTAATTTTTTCCAGCTGTGCTTTGAGTCTTGAGACGGTAACTTCAAAACTCAGCCTTTGTTGGCTTCCTGTTTCAAAGCCACGTTCACGTTAACCAAGTACTTGCGGAGCGTCCTCTCATGGACGCACCTGCTGGACGCTGTCCTGCTGAGGGTGCAAATTCGACCCACCAGGTCCTCGTCCATTTGACAAGAGTAGGCAACGGGGCACAGGGTCCACGTGCTAGAGACAGAGCTTTGCTCTAGAACCCGAATCACGTGACAAAACATATGTAGTTTTGGTGCCAGTTTAAAACGGGCTTTTCCCAAACCAAATGCTTTTTGCACTGCTTCTGTGTAAAATGTCAACAAGGCCCGGCCATGTTTGGCAATGTGCCTTGTTTCGGGACGCCTCATGAACAAGTGTGCATGGTACAGCTTCCTCAAAAATTCGTTGCCTGCGACTAACGCTTGATAGATCACATGCAAGTAGTCTTGATTTGAAGCTTCTGGGTGATCTTTTTGGACTTGGAAATATTTCCATTCAAGGTATCTCGCAACAGCAGCTGTGTCAGCGCCTTTGAACCACGACCTAAAGCCATCAGGGTGTTTTGGAAAAACTATACGCATATATTCACACAAATAAAAAAAACGCGTACGTGTGTTTTCAACCAGGAAACCCACAGGGGTAGTCCGAGTCTGTTGGAAAACTCAGTAATGCGCGCGTCAAGTCGTTCATGTGGAGAGGTATTCCGTTTGCACGGCAAAACTCTTTCAGCTCTAAGAACAATCTGTGCAGCCGCGATGGGATATCGCCGCCCTCATTGCTGTCCAATCCAAGGTCCAAGAGAGTGACCTCAGATCCGAAGGGATTAGCATAGGAGCTCACGCTCACAGGCTTTAACATGTTCAACTCTCAACAAAACATTCAAAAGGAATTATTTGAAACAAGGCCTAGCTACTAAGGCTGACCCTGTGAGTTCTGCCATGAGCCCCTTATGGAGTGTATGGAAAATATCTGGTCGGTAGAACCATGTTTTGCACCAGATGTTGTCCGAAGTGGCCAATGAAGTCAGAGAAGATTCAACTCTCCATGGTAAGTCTGGTGTGTCTAAAGATTCCGGACACATCCATGTTGCGTCCACACACTTGTGCCAGTCTGGAAAATCCGTAGAACCAGCCATACAGAGATGGCATAAACCACTTGCATTTGCCTTCTTTGCTAATGATTGGTGGTGCGTTCTTGTTAAGTTCCCAAGCTTTTTCAACATTGGCCAATCACCTTTGCAAAAGAGAACAGCAGGGTATAGCATAACCTCATCTCCTCCATAGACAGTTGGGATACCATGCTCAAAGGCCGATTGTAGTTCCAAAGCAAAAGATGCAATCAAGTTGTCAAACACTTTGGATTGTTTCCGATACAGTTTCACATGCATAACGCTGTACACCAACCTGGTGACAAAGCTGCTCCCTGCCATGTTGGTTCCGAGCTCGCTCTCATCCCTCTTCGAGCTGGACAAGGTCCCCTGTCCAATGATCGGCTGGGAAGCTAGAACAAGGAACTGAGCCTTTTTGTGGGTTTGGCCCTCATCTGCGTAGACTGCCATGGGGACAACTTGATGTAATCGTCCTGCATGTTTGGTGTAAACTGGATGTGCTTTACCTTCAGCTGACTCTGCGTAACGTTCCCAAAATGTAGCACAGGACTTGAAGAGATCGTGGCCCCCTGAAAGACTATTCAGGCTGTTGTCGTTTCCAAGCATGCAAAACATATCAGACACGTGAAGAACCGGGTGCTTCTCTTTCAGTCCCACATCTATGTAACTGATTTTGCAGTTGGCTTGAAGGCCCTCTTCCTCTAAGAGACTTGGAGCACTTTCACGTCTTGATTTCTTGAGTCGACGCATGTGGCGAAGAATTTTCGAGCTTTTCAATCGGGCCCCCTTTGCACCATCTGTAGCACGTTCATGTTCATCAAAGATTGCTGTTGTAAGCATACAAGTGATGCGATCGGGTACCTTGTGTGGATCGATCAAAGCGAACTAGAACATTTGTGGAAATTCCGTGGCGGTCCGTCAAACCTTTTGCTATAGAATCAAAAGTTTGCGTCAAATTCTTGTTAGCGACTCCGGCGCTGATGGCTTTGGACACAGCCGCGCGCACAGGACTGAGCGCCCGCTTTGAGTCCCGCTTTGAAGTGGCCAAGCTCCTTGAAGAGGCGCTGCCTGCATCGATCGAAAATCGGAGAATTTGGCCACTGTGCGTCAATAAAAGTCGAGGCTCTTGTTCATGGAAAAATGCACAGCATACTTAATACTGGAAAACGGATCATTTTTCCCAAACTGGATTAAGTCGCAGGTAGCGTGGTGTCAATCCACTGTGCACCAATGACATATGATCTGTAGCTCTTGTAGCTACAGGCCTCCCATGAAACTATAGAAGTGCGAGACGAGGTTCTTGGGCAAAGAATCAAACGTTCGGAAGCTTACACAAAAACATCAAATCCCCGGCACGGCACTTCTACATACCCCAGAAAGATTGTTCAAGGACCGTTTCTACTTCTTTTTACCTGCGGCCTTGGCTTTGCTTTTGGCCTTCGGCTTTGCCTTTGGGGACTGCACTACCTCAGGCTCCCCCTCAGACTCGCATCCGCGAGGCGTTGGCTTCTTGTTCCTAGCCTTCCCCTTCACACCTTTCAGGACAGTCCTTGGGCGGATGACGGAATCGGGCCACGGATAACTTACTTATGAAGTTTTGTTTATATTTGAATATATGCCGTCTTGAGACTCTCTCTGAGTCGACCGCTTCACAGCATCTTCCCCTTTGACAGCCTGCCCAGCAGGAACGACTTGTGATGATTTGCGAATAGGAATCTATAGCTAATGAATGCAAGATGTCAGAACTATTCCTGTAGAGTCCCTGGGATGACTGCATGCGAACAGATCGAGCGGTTGCCTGCAGCTTCTTGAGGATGACATCCATCTTGGACTGCTCTTTGAGGAGTTCCTCCAAGTGCGGCATGACGTCGTCGGGATCCTGGAGAGCAATTGGGGCAAGGAAGTTAATCAACGTTCCCTGTAAGTATTCTGCAAGAATCACGCTCCGTGTGTTTTGCTCAGAGTTTAAAAGGAACAAAGAGAAGCCAGACAGTCCTCCACATCCAGACCATCATGCTTGTGCTGGCCGCGAGTTTTTTTGGAAGTCGCACTCTTGTTGTCGATGTCACTTGGACTCTCGGACTCCTGGTCACTATCGTCCTCATTCCCACTAGGCTTTCCCAGCGGGCATGTCAGGGTCATTTTGGCTTTCACCCTCCGCATCCGATCGGCAGATGTACGAGTGCTCTCTTCCACCGACTCTTCCTCCTCAGCCTCTTCAAACTCTGCATTCATGTCTTCTTCCACCCAGTATTTGTAAACGCCCTTCTCGTATTTGTCCAGCTGACGGTGATCTGCTCTTCGGGACTTGTGTGAACAGTACTTCACAATGGCAGCGATTCGCTTCCTAGGCAATCACAACTATGCGATGCGACTTTAGAGTGCTGTGCTCAGCTGGAAACCGGCGTGGCATGTCATTTCAATTATATAATCTATAACGGGTTTTGAGCAAACTTTATGTTGAGGGCAGGACGGATTGTAGTTCAGGGTGTCCTTCATGGCCTGCTCTGTGTAGAACCCCGCTTTCACCTTGAATGATCCCTTCCGGGTTCGCTTGAAGCGCTTGGTCACGGTCTTCACAAATTTCTCCTGGAGTGTGTTGATCGCAAGCATCGGACTAATGACTTGTATATCATGAAGCTAGCGAGACTGGCAACTTTACCCTTTAGCGGTACAAACCCTGTTGAAGTGAAGTGCGAGGCGAACATGTCAGACCTGGCCTTGTTCAATCCACATTCGCGCAAAAGCGTCAACAACTCTTCTCGGGACTTACCACGCTGCTGGTACTTCTTATGCACCTCCTTTGGCACATCCAATTGGTGTGACCCAGGCTTGGGCATGCAAATGCGACGAAGTTGAGCTAAAGCCGCCGCTCGGTTCTTGGCCGACGACTCCTGCCAGGTTTGAAAGGATGTTTTCTTTGCGACGATTTTTTTCATGACTATAAGGGGCAGAGAGGGTTGCAACATGGTTCTGGGATTAAGGCTTGGGAGATTATAGGCCGTAGCTGATGCAAAGGGAATTCAACATGCTTAGACTGAGAATTGCCAAACGGAACCAAAGCAAGTGTGCAAAGCAGTCCTCAAGATCAGTCTTCTCCACAACACAGGCAGGGCGTGCGTCCTAGAATCGGAGCGTGCGCATACAATATACACGCACGCTCTCATGGCATGCAGTTCTCACAAGTAGCAAGGGAAGCAATTTGTTGAAGTCCTTGTCTGTTTTTTCACTGGGTGGTAGGACCTTCCCAGAAAGCGAAAGCTGCTGCAAAAGGTCTTGGAGTTCGGTATCATGTAGGTCCCCCTGCCAAGCGATTGTTGCAATAATAACCGCGGTATCAGCGCATATATACATATATATATATATACCGCCACTTAAACGCTGGTATACTTCGATCTATAGGTGCATTGCATACATATATATATAGGTACAAATGGTGTTTGTAGGTTTCCTTAAGGCACAAGCATGTGTATAAACATTTTTACAACGCACAATATATTGAAGCAAAAGCAAAAAACAGAAAAGGTCTACAAATATCTAAAAAAATAACTAACTATAAATACATAAGTATATCACAGTGAAAACAACAAAAAACAACAAATTGTATGCGCAGTGTATTATGCGCAAGCCAGCCGCCAAGCGCAAGTCCGATAAGTGTAAACATACGCTTCCATGACGTGTCTTCATACCACAGATATCTAAAACATTCTAAAACTCTCAAGCTCTGGCACGCCTCATCCGGAATTGTAGAAATTTCTCCCAAGCTGCAGTCCATGGTCGAAGGCAGAAAGGAATACGGGTCCTCCGTAACAGACATGACCTGGTCATGCTCTAATTCATCGCCTGACTCAACCAGCGTGGGGGAAACCGCAGAGGAAGACTCCACGTCACCATATGCATCGACTACACAACGTTCCTGGTCATTGTGCAGATCTATGGGTGTATCCAGCCAGCTACCCTTCAAAGCAGCTTGCTCCTCAAGCTTGTCCTCTGTTTCCTTGCCTGCATCACCTGCAGGCGGAAAAGCATGGAAGCATTCTTGAATCTCCTCAGCAGTAGCAGGGGCAGTGTCAGCCTGATCAAGATCGCCAGCGTCTGACACAGCATCACGCTCCAAAGGAACCACAGGTGGGGCAAACAAACCATCAAGCATCTCACAGGAATCCGATCGAGGTTGGTCAACGGCATGTAGCTCACGTTTGGCTACCTGCACACTAGATAAAAAATATAAACTCTGTAAAATTATTCAGAGCTGTAGGCAGGCAAAGAACAGAAGCATTCAACCCCGCCTCAATCAAACCAATGATATCATCCTCCGATTTAACTTGGGTTCCCTGTTCAGCAAGGAATGATTGTATTGCTTCTAAGGTCTCACAGCTTTGCAGGACCGATTTAGAACTCATGGCTATAGACTGGCTTGGATACAGGAATTGCGCTTATAAGCATAAACGGCCTGGATCAATGGTTTATGTAAAAGTGTCGTATTTCTACCCAAAACTGCGCAAACATGCAAAAACTGGAACCATACAAAATGTACGGGTATTTATGTCACTTTACGCAAATTTATGCCACTTTACGGGTGTCTCAATTTGCGCAGTTTGGTTCAAATTCTCAACAAACACCGCTGCAACTGCGCAAAAGTGATAGAAAATGTTCATTTCACGCTCAAAAGCTAGATTGCATCCGGTTCAACTCTCAGGGATTGGCTCATTCCAGAACCTCTCCCATGGAACCGTCGCCACAACTTCAGAAATGTGCGCAGGGCATTCCCCACGCAACTTGGCGACTTTAGCCAGCAGGTATTGGCACACTTCGCCCATGTGGGCATCCTCCCAAAGATCATCAAAAGACGCCAGGTCCTTTAAAGTTCGCAAGGTGTCACTCAAGGTAGCCTGCCAAAAGCTGCAATACACGAAGATCGAATTAAGCAAAACAAGGGTTGCGAGTATATATATATAACACCCAGACAGCGATAGATTGACAAATAAAAATACACATATATAGCGGTAAACGCACATACTTAAGCTGTTTATTTTTAGCATGCTTTCAAGTCCACAGTACTCGAGTCAATGAAGAAAAGGCCACAGACACACACTCAACATGCCTGGGAACAGCTTTCGAAAGTCTCTCTCTCAGCAAGTAGATCTGCATAGATGGTAGCCAAGCCCATTCCAAAGCCACAAGGGTACACCCTGAGCAACAATATGATCATACAAGCAATCACAAACGAATTTGAATGAAACAATGCAGGAACAAAAAAGCGAAAATGCTGTTTGGCAAAACCTAGAATCTGACTGCCTCGCAGCTTTTTGTTTCCATGGTACGCCTTTCTCCCTGTAGATTTTGCTATGTAGGATTCAGCTAACCGATGTTGGACATTGACTCGCTGACGCTTTAAAATCTTTCCCATGGATAAATGACGGACAGCACGTGAGTTGGCCCAAACACAGGTTCTCTTCAATGTTGGACCTCCAAAATGCCTCATCCAAAAGCACTGCCTCCAGACCTGCAAACACGCAGTTAGGATTTACTCTCAACTGTACGCAGCGCACAGTCTTGACCTATACTTCAAACATGACTGTCAAGCCCTTACCTTCATCTTGCGGCAAAGCCCACGCATGCGGGGATGACGCATTAAGAGGGAGCTTCTGGGCTGCTCTATCAACCAAACTCCCTTCCTCACGTGGATCAGGTAGCACAGAAGAGCGACCCTGACACCAAGATGAAAATATCAAGTCTAGCTTGCATTTCACTTGCTGTACACGATGAAAGGGCAAGACAACAGGCGCACCTTGCAGCTAGAGTGTTTCCACATGCCACTGCTTTGACATGAAGCCATCCCGAAGGATTGAGATAGCTCCGGCCAGTACTGCCCCGAGAAATTGAAACAAAACTCGAACATACCACAGCCAACACCACCACGTGACCCCCCTCAGCGCAAGCCAAGCATGCGAGTAAAGCTGCGCAGAATCCTGATGGACTCAATATGTCAAAGAAGTTCTTGCATGGTCGTTTCCCTTTCTTGCGTGATCGTTTTTGAAAGGATGGCCAGTACAGCAAGTCGAGCCCTGCAGCTTTGAGGCCAACTGCCCGAAAGCAGCGTGTCACCACTGATCTTCCGGCAAAAAGTTCCACAGCCTGAAGTACCTGCGCGAACACAAGCATTTTTCTTCACAATTATATTTGTCTATCGAATCATATTGGTTGGTCTTTCTATAATTCTGTAATGTAAAGCCGAACCTAATGAAACCATGATTGCTTGTTGCAGACTCATGAATCGACGACGGGGGCCTTTTTTTGTTTCGGCGCCACTCCCACCAACATGATGACTGCTGCCACAAATACCTGAGAGAGCGCATGACACATGTATACATGTGTGCGTGTGCGCTAACTAAATATTGTAAAAAGTTTCAATGTGCTTGGATGAAGGCTGCATGAATGCACCAAAGGTACCCCTGGACAGCCCACATCTAGTAGTGCCCCCGCGAGTGCGCCAATCACTGCGCAATCCATGCTTAAGCTGAGTGCGCGGGAAGCCAGCTGAGACACGATACACACTGCAGGTCGGAAGGTCGCTGCGCAAGAGGTATAGAAGTAATGCATGTAAGCCAGAACGTGTTTTTGAATCTGAACTTGACAAAATTCCATAAGGTCGGATTGCCTGCCTTGCGGATTCTTCAAAGAAGAATTCCTCACCCGCCACGCTCTACTCATCGTACAGCTTCATCCTGGTATCATGGACAAGTGCAATAGGCATGATTAAAGTCTTTGTTTACAAGCCTGATGTAGAGGTGAAGAGGAGAGAACGCACCATACTGCAGGTTTACCATGACTCTTGTATATATATAGTTATATAAATACAGTAAATATATATACTCATTGATGCTGTGCCAACAAAAGCATTTCAAACGCACAAGCCTCACACGCAGGTACAGCGTTCTGCACCCCTCAGTTCTGAACCTGCCGACAAGATGAAAGACGTCATGTGCAGTTTATCGTTCACGCCTCCCAACATATTAGTTTATAATACCATCTCATGTCTTGCAAGCGCAATACGCTGATCGAACCTGCGCGAGAAGCAACCATTCAATCGTAGGCACCTGGCATGAGGTCTTTGCGCATGGTACTATAAAATGGTATGCGCGCAACAAAACGCAAATTGCTCACACACACGCATATACACTGCGTGCTTTTCAGCGCGCCCCAAGCGCTTCAAGAATCATAGCATGGCCACGCATGCGACACCGCGGATTGAGGCATCAAGAAGATGCATCGATGCCTATGTGGATCCTCCCTTGAGGCCAGCTGTGGAAACAACACGCACGTTCAGTTGATTGAAAGCAAACACTTTGCAACAACCTCCAAAAAAACATAAGATTGAATAGCAGTTTCCCATATGGTGAACGGCTCACAGGTTGGCTGATCCACCCCCACTCAAGACAGGTCAAATGATCTGTACTATAAACACAAATCTAGTTCACATCTTCAGGCTCAGGACGTGCTGTCCGGGGCATGTATTTAGGATTCCGACACTGCTTACAGCCGATTGAAGAGTTCCACCGGCACTTTGAACACCCAAGCGGACGCGCAGAACCACTCGCTCCGTTCGCTGCGAAGATGTCATCGTCGTCGTCATTCGGGTGGGGCTCCTTTCCTTTTGCCTTCTTGGGTGCCTTCTTGGGTGCCTTCTTGGGTGCCTTTGGGGGTTCTTCCTCTTCTTCTTCCTCTTCTTCTTTCTCTTCTTCTTCCTCTTCTTGATACTCTGGAGCCTTCTTCTTCTTGCTGGATTTGGGCTTGCTTTTGCAGGCTGGTTTTGCTTTCGCCTTTGATGAGGCCTTTGGTTGTGCTTTTGCCTTGGCTTTGGGGCTCTTATTCTGCTTCTTCTTCTTTGGTTTCAGCGAATCCTTCAGCTTCCGCTGCATCTCTGGGTCAACCTCGGGCTCCTTCTCATCCTTAAGCTGGGGCGTCTTGCCTTTCAGGGCCTTGTCTGATGACTTTCCGCGGATCCTCTTGGCTGGTGGATCTGGCTCCTTGCGGGCAACCTCTACAGCCTTGGGCTCCTTGACCTTTGCTGGCTTCTTGGGTTGAGGTTCCTTGGGTTTTGAATCCTTGGCTTGAGCTGCAGGTTCCTTGGGCTTTGGATCCTTGGGCTTTGGATCCATGGGTTGAGCTTCCTTGGGTTTTTGCTGCTTGGGTTGAGGTTCCTTGGGTTTGGGCTCCTTGGGGTTTGCAGGCTCATTGAAAACATGGACCTTGTTGGTCTTTGCTGGCGGGTTGTTGGTCTCTTTGAGGGGATCTGCAGACTTGGCCTGAAGGGTGTGAACATATAATTTTTGAGATACGAGAAACACATTGGACACGCAACCCATCCATATAAGACTTGACATTTAGACAGGTCGAACATCATTTTGTACAACAAACGCTGCATTTAATGTGTCTCTTTATCTTTCAATTTCGCTGTCAACTCTTCTAGTCTCTCTTTCTCTTTCTCCTCTCTCACTCTCTCTCTCTCTTTCTATTTTTTGCAAGGCCTTGGCAATAATCGCAGCACTCAAATGCCTTCCCGCAAAATAGCCCCGCGAACGCGAAGAGGGTGGAACAATTGGAGAGTCGGGAATCACCACGGATGCAGCATCGTAGAGCTGGGTGTCCTGATGTTTTTTCTAAAGCCCAAAGCATGCACGAAGTCTCATATATACATATATATATATATATTTTTTGTCTTGAGTCTTGCATCGCAGACCGGTTTAATCAATGTGTCAAAAGCTGCCTCCTCCTCACCGGCTGGAGGTGGTGGCTTCGCAGCGGACTTCGCTGACGGTCGTGGTGGTGGAAAACCAGCTGCCGAACCTGTCGGGAAGATGGCCCGGGACGTGCGATCGATCGGAACGCCCCCCCCCCAAATATATATATACATATATCTGAGATTAATTGTACCCCTCACGATATGCACAATACATCACAATACTTATAGCAAAACTGTTGAAAATAGTTCAGAAACGCTTGGACATCTTCTCAGAAAGCTGCGCTTGCAGTTTGATAAGCTGCATTCGTAGAGCGTCAATGTTCTTCGAGGGTTTGGGGACATCCTTGAAAGCTACGATCTCAACATCGCTCTTCTGCCCTGGAGTGTCCTCTCGAGCACTGGCGGCCTGCGCAAACATATAATGTTTCAGGTTGTAGGGGACTGAAGAAACTATAGTACAAAAATCCAGCAAGTTGCATTTATCAAAACGATCATTTGCACGAACACCCCAAGCCTTGTCATGCATACCACAGCCTTCATGCGCAGGCTCACCACCCTAGGCAGAAACCCAAAGACAAGGATTACTATATCTTTTTTTGGGCAAGGTATATAATCGCCTCTTCATGCTCTTCCTCTTCATGCTCTTCTCCAGATGCATCGCCAATCTCAGCGTCATCCTGCCAGATCATTCCCCAGTTGGAGTTTAGTTGGAAACAGGACGCGTTAATTTATCTGTGTATGGAGTTTTCCGGAGTTTTCCCTATGAACAACTTTGTTCTCACAAGACTTCACGTTATATGGGTTGAACAACATCGATCGATGCAGTCCTGTTGGTGCAATGGCGCACACTTGACATAGGCTCGCCCAAACCCAGAACGTTCCCGTACATGTTCAATCTTTTCAAAAAGCTTGCGGACGCCGTCAACCTGAGAGGCTTGAATTTATCATGTCTGCATATATGTATATATACGTGTTTATATTCTCGAAACAACAGTCAAATCAGCTTAGGAGCTCGTGGTGTCTGACGTCGTTTTTTGCAATCAGCTTGACGTCGTTTCGCAAACCCAAACAGCCGCTTGATGCTCCACGCATCTCGATAGCTTTGTTTGGGCTTCATTGTGTAGCCAGCCAGGTCGAACATCATCTCAACCTGCCCCAAAACGTGGGGCTCTAATAGAGAAACTTGCCCCAAAAAAAAACATCACAATAGAACGTGTTAGGTTTTGCATGGTTGATAAGTTGTTCCCCGCCTCTCGTTGAATCTTCGGAACAGTAGGCTTCGGCTTCCATCCCCATTCATCAAACATTTCATACAAGATCTCTGTGTTGGAAGCGAGAAACTCGGAGTTCAGCGGCGGCCCTTCATCACCTTCATCACCTTCATCCTCACTAGCGATTTGCCTCGAAACCGAGGGTTCCCTAATCCAATCACCACCATTTCTCAACCTCTTTCGAACTACCAAGCGGCCCTCCCATCGTCGAGCCAACGACATATCCAGCACTTTTCGGCTGAGTTTGAGCCGTGAATCTCAAGAGTAAGTGATTAGCGCTGAAGATCTGCACAACCCGATCTGTTGTTTCAAAAAGACAGGGATGCACCACAAACCATGCTGGCAGCACCTCTCCAGAAGCTCGCGCCGGCGCCATTCCCACACCCGCGCAGCGCGAGAAAACCGCGAACAAAAGTTAGACCGCACAAAAAAAAACATTTGTTTTGTTGCAAATACGCCAGTGCAAAGAAAATTGTAGAGCTCAATATACATCCGCAATCATTCGCGTGCACATACTTGTCGTTGTTCTTCGGTTTGTTCAGCCCAATGTGCATTTTAAAAAGAGCTCTTAGCTCTTGAGCGTGGTTTATGAATAACGACGAGGCTGCAACACATAACCCAGCAGGGTTGCGTTGAAAAAAAACTGCTCACTCTCGGAACGATCGTGTTTTGCCAGAGAATGGTTCTGACAGCCGCTTTGATTCAAAACCACACTAGACTTAGGATCTGATCAACCAACCCCCTGCATGTGTAAACGGCCGGTGTAAAACAACGATCGATTTTGGGAGTCATCGTTTCGCATCCGTCCACCGATGTGTTTGGTCCTGTTTGAAGAAAGATGAAGAAAGCAACTGGCACACATGCATGTGCAAACATTAAAACCAGACTCCAACAAGTTTCACCTTAGGACATATATGAAGGTTTTTTTTGGTACATATCTATAGTTTTTTACGTTATACATGTATATATATATATATATGTGCCGATAATACACTTTCAAAAACACCTATAGGTGTTTTTGTTTTTTTCTTGGCTCAAGAATCCCAATCACCAATCAAAACAAGAGACTGGCTGGTTCAAAGCCGACCAGTAAAGCCACTAAGCTCGACTATATCAAGCCAAAAGCTTCTTAAGAGTATCAGTGATACTTTTGCCTCTAAATATGCCACTGCATCCTTAAAGCGCCACTTGTCACTCCGATGCTTTTTTTTGACACTTTAAGTTCGCAGGTAACCAATTCGACCCCTCAATGTGTTGCAAGAGGACTTCATTGAACTAACTACACACTTGAAACTTCTTGGTCATACCCTGTCAGTGCAGAGTTCTGTGAACCGTGTTTTGGGGATTCAGCCACGGATGGTAGAACAGGTGGGTTTCGTCTCGGTGAACCATGAGAACCTGGGGGAAGCTAAAGGCGTCCTGCTGCCATTTGGTGGGGTTTCTGAGTGTTTGAGACCCAACTGTACCCACCAGGCTGAAGAACCTCGTGTGGACCAGACAGATTCATTCCGTTTCTTGGGGGTTTGGAGCCCTGTTTGCCCGTGGCGGCGCGGCCCCCGAACATCCGTGCCGGCGCGGTCCGCGGGACGTACCGTACTAGCCCTAGCCATCTTACAATCGAAAGGTACCTGGATCAGATCGGAACCTTTTCTTTATGCTCTTTGGAACAGCAGGTTGATGAGGTCCCATTCTTGATGCGGTCGCATCGCAAAGAGGGCGACAAAAAACTGACTTGCTAACATGGAAGTGGATGGCACCCACCTGTTTGGTATTCGGAACATAGTCATCCCAGTGGCCAATGCCATCCATTCCATGTGAACCTCGGAGATGTTCGGAGTGTAAAAAAGCTAGCTGTGAAGCTCGTTGATCGCTCCCTTCCTGAAGATCAGGAGCGCATCATCCAGGGTGTGGGGCGCTGCGTCCAGGGCGCTACGGGGCTGCTGATGCAGATCTCCCCTGCGCTGGGCCCCGCCAGCCCCTTTGTCTATGGCATCAGCTTAGCTTTCAACGTGGCAGCCGGCGTGATGATGAGCATTACGGCGAGTCCGGGCAATAGCAGTGCCAGTCAAAGCGTCAGCCAAGCGAGTGGCTTCCAATATGATTTGAGCGGTTTAGAGACGAAGATCAAGCAGAACTTCCAGCAGATGGGCTGGGAATTCCAGCTCACTCTCTTGAGTCTGAAGCGCCTTGGAACCCGACCCTAGTGAGGTTCTTCTTGGCCCCTTTGCCCTCAAAGAGGTGGAAGATGGACGAAGAGAGCCCCTGAAGCCCACATTACTCCAGACGACCATCATCACCAATCAAATTTCCTCTTATTGGAAAATGAGTTCCTGCAACCAAATGCAGTTTCATGTTGTTGGATATTTTTTTTTTGTGCTGTTTCAGGAAGGTCGAAGATGAGATGGAGGACATGGTGAGGCACCTGACGCATCAGCTTCAGGAGATCTCCGTGGAACTCGAAAGCCTTCACAAGCAGCTGACTCGTGATTAGCAAGGAATGAGGGTGGTTGGATCCTAAGGTGTCCTAATGAGGGAAGGGGTCATTCCCATATTATGATCTCTGATTCTCTCATTCTCACCAGTCAGGCAGCTGGTGTCCATGCAAGTGGAGCCCAGTCTTTCCACTATGAACATCGTGATGACCATGCACCAGGACTATCTGAGAGCTTTGACAGGCGAAGAGGACATGGTGCCTTGGACGTTCCCCAACAACTCCGCGAGATGGGTGAGGTGAGGTGAGTGAGTTTTTGGAGCCGCTTCGCGAGCTGCGCGAGCTTCGCGATGGTCGATGGTCTTGTCCGGTTGGTCCTGGTTTTGACCTTCAGACGCAGACGTACAGAGGAAATCCGGCCTGAAAGCCTGGTAGAAGTGGAGACTCTATAGAAGTCTTGGTGGATTTCCATGTCAATGTAGAAAAGTGCGAAGCCCGCGGATGTGGAACGACTTTCCTAGGTGGCGGTCCTGGAGCCTTACATCCCGCAGCTCATCGAACATGAGCTGACCCTTCGCGCCAGCCTCGTGAGCACTCTGGAGCGTCTCGTGGACTGTGGCGCCTGCGGCGGCGCGGCCGCCGGCAGTTTGTGGTTCGCCCGGTTTCTGCAAGCGCGCTACCAGGTGTGGACCATGCTGTGCCTCGGCGGGGGTTGCCTGGCAGGTGAGCTGGTTCGATTGGAAAGGAAGGAACACACGGAAGTGGGGAGTGATCTAGTTTAAGAGATGTTAGATTCTGTTACCAGCACCTTCCAACAGGTCTCCGAAATGGAGGGTTGGGAAGGCCCTGTCGCAGGTTTCAATTGGTGACCTGTGAAGTCGGGTGCTGGTAGATGATCTGTTTGTGCCTGAAACCATCAAGTGGCTGATTTTCTGGTCTTGGTCGCTGAGAGACTCTGGGGTAGAGTGACGGAGACACACTGACGAACCGCTATTTAACATGAAATACATGTATTGTTCACAGCGGAAATGGTTCCGAGTGCATCCACATAGAACCAAAACACTCCACACTTAAAAGCAAATCGCTGAGAGTACTTAGAACCAAAGGGAGGCATAGTTAGAACCGAGCGCAGTGATATTTGCGGCAGATCGAACCCAAGTTTACCTGTTGTTGTTTTGTTTTTTTCCGTTGGTTCTAAGAGCCAAACTTGGCCTCTTCGTTCTAAGTAAGCGGTCCAGTTCCTTTGGGAAGAATGAGACAAAATTATCGTGAGTAAATAATCACTATAGTCGTTTCTAAGTCTGTGTCCCTCACTATCAAACTCAATCCAGCACATCCTGCTGGTCTCCCAGGTGGCACTACCGGCAAGTGACCAACAACCTGGATCAGGTGCAGGTGATGATCGACCACCTACGTAAAGACCAAGAGCTGCTCTGGCCGCAGTTGTTGCAGCGCCTGGGCTTAGCCGCGTGGATGCGCCTCAGTGGAAGCCAATTGGCCAAGTACTTCATCTCTTCAGCATCCTACATGCAGGTGACTTGGCTCAAGTTCTGGAACCCAAAGACACGAGTTAAAAATCATCAACACAATACTTTCATGGATGGATGCATGTTATAGGTGTCTTCCTGATTTGTGACATCCTCTTCCCATCCACTCGCTCCACACCTTATCAGACCATGTCGATTGACCAAGTTCTGCAGATGCTTAGGCGTTACAATGACAATTGGACTAACAGGGTGCCAACGAGTGCATCATCCCTGCAAATCAACTTCTTCCACTGAAACCGATCTAAGGCATCTTTCATCAAACACACTTGATTGCCTAGAGTTGGGCCACACAACTCCGGCCAGAAATCAACACTTCTTCAATATTAAAGATCTCTATTTTATTACTATATTAAATCCTCTTAAATCCTCTTCAAATACCAGAGCGCCTCCGTCTCATCCTTCATCTCCGCGAATTCAGAACAGGTAGAACAGATCATCGACGACCTCGGCTCCACCTCTTGGCCCCAGCGCCTCTCCGCTGCCCAACACCTCGCGGAGCGCATCGAAGCCTCCGGCAGCGGTGGCAGCGGTGCCGCGGCCGCGGTGCCGGCGCTGCGCGGGTTGCTGGCGCCGCCGGAGAGTGCTTGGAAGTCCCAGAACCACGCGAGGAACGACTTCTTCGGAGTGAATGAGCAGCAACTTGGGAGGAAGAGGAGATGAGGGACAGGTTGAAGAGGTTGACAAAAATTGATGGCTGGGGTTGTTGGGTTGTTGCCTTGCTTGAATCTTGTTCCCTTCACCCCCCGCTTCATCCAAACCACCTGGCAAAAAGGTCGCGCTGGTCGCTCGCCTCTCAGGCAGTCTGCCTGCCGACAAGCTGCCGAAGTCTTGGAGCAGCTGGGCTACCCCGCCGCCTGGGCCGCGACGGTGGACCTGGAACGTTTGAAGCATCGCACCTGGTCGAAGACCCGCTCCGATGCCTCCACATTGACGCTGCTCTCGCCCTGCGCCAAGGCCAGTAGGAAGACACTACAGACGTTGAAGCAACAGGAGCAGCAGACCAGGCTTTGACCTCGTTTTTCGTGTGGAAGGCAGTCTGAGGTGGCAGGAGTCATCAATCGGAGCTTTGTGGTGTCAATTCTCACCAAGATCAGATCGCAGTTCAGTCTGTGCCGGCCGTGGTGGCCGTTGCTGGCGTCGCGTCAACACGTTTTGGTGCAAAAAAGAGCCGGACCAGGAGGCTGCAGGCATGCTGGGGGTTAGAGGTGGCTGGGCATGAGATTTTGGCTAGCGAGCATGGCCTGGAATGCCTGGGAGAGGTTCTTTCGTTTCCCCATGCTGATGTTAAAGGACACATCGCCCAGCGGCAAGCATTCAACATCATTCAACTGTTTGGAGTTTGGATATTTACACCGTCCCGCTCTCCCTGCATGGTTTTGATCAACCCTGAGGGGTGATTGATTCAACATGATTCAGGAGCCCTTGAGCCAGGCCATGCCAAGGTCGATCTTTGTCCCAGGTCCCTTCGTTTTGGTGTTCACACCACTGGTTTGCCCAGCATGTTTCCATCGCGCATCCGCGCTTCGCGGATGTCATCGTGCTTCCGTGCGTCGTTGACGTGCGTCGGCCAGGATAAGATGAAGTCTGGTACCTGGGACTTGATGTCCGGCGTCTGAGCGAATGATAGGAGAATGACTCGGAGAATGATGGAGAGACTTGATGGGACCAGAAAGGGCACGAAAGGGGTTGCTGGGCCAGAAGAAAGAAGAGAAAGAGCGTGGTAGTGAGAACACTCCGAAGCAACTTGTAGGCTCTGAAGATCTGTTCTTGACGCCAACAGAAATCAATCTCAACGAGCTGAGAGGGATGAGAAGAGCAATAGCTGATGGCTACATTCCCCTCAAATGAGGGGCAAACAAAGGAACAACTGAAGGGATTTGAGTGGCCAGAAAGAATCTTAGCATCCATATGGTCCAAATGAATCCACTTGACCCCTCTTGTGATATAGGCCGTTTGTTCTCCAAAATAAGAATCAACCTGCTTCGTTCGGTATACAAAACGGCATCAACCTGAAGCTCCATGTCCGACGCGTAGGACTGGACGTCAGGAGCAACTCACTGGGCGGATTGGACTCCCGACCTCTCAGGGCGAAGTCATCACTCCCCAGAGCGCTCGAGCTCGACATGGGAGACCGAGCTCGAGGCAGCGACTCAAAACACCATGGGGCCCGGGGTGATTTTCCAGCGTGGTTTGACTTGCCAAGCATCCAGAATCCAGAGAGCGGCGACACCAAATCAGCTTGCCAATGGATGTTTATTCAATTTGGTCCCAATCGAGCTATTACATCCACATTCGGATGCAATACTCATGATGCAATGACTCCAGCACATTTGCATGAAGTCTTATCAAGTTTGGACTCGACTGTTTTCGCTGTTTTTGTTAATGATTGCACCAAGTACCAAAAATAGAATCACCTATAGATCCCGTCCAAAACCTTTCACGAAGGACACCGGCCCCTGAAAAAGCTCCCATTCTTCGAGCGAGATCCTCGCCGGATCCAATCCCGAGAACGAGAAGCAGATCTGGTGTAGTTGGCGATGGATCAAAAGCGGCACCCGTGGGATGTTCGTTGATGTTCGGTGTGGGTCAAACGCAGTCTGATGACGTTTGCTTTCGGTAAAGCCTAATGACGTGGTCCCCCAAATAGAGAGCAAAGCGGTTTCCAATACATGATTAGTGGGGAATACTGTAGTGGGGATCTACTTTTCTATCTATTTGGGGGTCTATTATAAATACCGTGACCATGATCATCCACTGGTTCTAGCTGGTTTGATGTGCACGTCCGACGCCCTTCTTCAATTTGCTTTTTGGTCCATCTTGGGGTTGCACCTCCGAAACCCTCAGACCCGTGACTGACTCCCTCTCTTCACCAAGATAGGCTTGATCGGAGTTCCTTGCAGTGCATTCAACCACAAGTTCGAACCCTTGCAAAGAACGAAAACCATAGAAGGCATTAAAGGGGGGCACCTGATTCCTCACCTGGGAGACTACTCTCTAACCACTGAAGCTTGAGTTGATGTTTCCTGTTCGTTGGGGGGGAGTCTCCCTAGTTCAATACGTACGCACCGAGGATATCGTACAGTTTCCGGATGTTTGTGCATGAAGATCTTGGACCGATGACCACGTTTGGAAGTGGTGACTGTTGTTCATCTTTTCTACAGTCTCTTTTTCTTGCCATGAATGTATGAGTTGGGAGTGTCCTACTACCTGTAACCGTCGGTAAACAAGATCATCACTATTTTAGAGAAAGGCCTTTACTAACGATCATTCTACCCAATGTATGACCTCAACAGACCTCCCAGAGTGGGCTCCTTCAAAACCCCAACACCACGGCAGTTCCACCAGAACTCCACCTTGGCTATCTACCGGAGTGGCCCAAAACCCCCGACGTTCGTTCCGACTTGTGACTTGGTCGTGCGCAAAACATCGGGACTGAGGGGTGCAGGCTGAAACCTTGAAAGCATGCGTCCGTGGACATGTGCCTGGAAGTGTCCAGTGTCTAACGAGGGCTCCTTCGGGTGCCTGGTTTCATTGAACTAAACCAGCTTCGAAGAGAAAGACTAATGAACAACAACATATTCATCACCGCAACCCAAACCGTTGAATGACTTCAAGAGGAGTTCAAAGCCAGTTTCTCGCCCGTCAACCGAACCGAACCGAACTGTGGCTCTTTCCAGGTGGGTTCTGGCCGCTGAACTGAACCAAAGAGTGGTGTCCGGCATCGGAGTGCCCGGGATTGTCACCGGGGTTTTCACGTGGACACCGGTCCCCAGATAGATCTATTTAGAGTGTTAGCCGATTGTGTTGGTCAAGAAACGTGAGGGAAAAGGACAACACACATGCAGCATGCAAATAAGAAGATAGCGCCACTGCCCGCGTATTGATGCCTCTTCATGCCTCTATTCCCTGGATTGACCCAGTTTCTCTCCCAAAAAGCAGGCGTCCGGAACTGGGTCCGCCCGTTTCACCCACGAAGACTCGCTGGGTCCCCCAATGAAGTGGGCGCAGCCATGCTGTCCGAGGAGCGTCCTCCGCGGGTCTGAGGTGTTGGAGATCCTGCCTTCCCCTCTAGGATTCCTAGTAGGCCCGGGTAGGCCACAAAAATCTAAGTGGTTGGATAGGGATATGGTCAAGATATGTCAAGATGCCAGGGTTTTTGTGGGATCATGTGGGATCACTTGGCACCTTTGAGAGCCAGTTGGTTTGAGGGGTTAACCAAGCAAGGTGCCAGCATTGATACGACTGCCTGTTGTTCGGTCTCCTTTGCTATCCTTATGTTACCGTCTCCATGTTGCCATCTTTCATCTCCTGTTTCTGCTTTTTTTTTTGTTTGATTCCTACACCCCAAAAAGTTATTCCAGACAAT
>CAXAMN010000381.1:0-29385 GCA_963970005.1 Durusdinium trenchii
GTGAGATGTTGATTTCTCTTTTAGATCAACCAGTCCAAGTGGCCAGCACCCTGATTCCCTCTCTGTTTTTCTAATTTTACTTAGAAGGTACAAAGAGACATGAGACACCGAATCTAGTGTACAATGCCGGTTGACCAACGCCAGCCATGTCCCGTCTGGCATCAAGAATTGATTCGTCCACTCCGTGGGGTGGATATGGCAATTGGCAGCGCCCTCCCACCCACCCACCCTCCCATACAAGCAAGAACTAGCAAACCTTCTCCGGAACCCGCTCTGGAGTCTGCAAGCAAGTGAGCGCAACAGCATGACCCGACTGCAGCATCTCGGCGTGACAACATGTTCCCCCTCCCATTTCATGGCGTCACGCCATCAAGTAGCCACTTTTCACAGCACAGATACAAATGGAAAATGATCAGATACAAGTGGGCGAGTTTAATCGTGCATCTACATATTGGCTCTTCATTGTACGAACAACCTTGTTGATCTCACGCTCGGACTCGAAGCGGCGGACGCACATCTAGAGAACTTGTAACACAAGTGAACCTGCGTTCGACTCTGCAGCCAATTAAGCTGGCCTAAAACAGAGCGATATGCTGTATGCATCTGAGGATTACAAGCAATGTTGTCCTTTAGATGTTTGTCGAACTTGATTTCCTCTACAGCATCTACTGCAAGCTTTTGGTCACAAGAGATGTAAGGTCCTTGCTTGTCATGAGTCTTCCACTTGATGCGCTGACCAACAAACATGATGTCATTCTTGTCTTCCGAGCCTACGTTGAAGTCCTTACGAATGCTGGCAAGCACCTTATCTGCAAAGACCTTGTCTCCGGCCATGAACAAGTCATCGACATGAAGACAAATGAAACCATGTGGTCTCCGGCCTTGTGCGTTATTCTGTGCTACAGGATCCAGCAACATGTCGATTGCATCTTGGACAGGATCATTGGACGTAGACGTTTTCCGGAATGACTTGGACAACGAAGTGTCTTTGGATGACATCTTATCGCCGTACAAAATATAGGTGCATCGATCAGCTCGAGTTGGCACAAGTCCATAACTGAGAAGTGCTTTATCGACAACCTGCCACCATCTGCGTGGTGCATCGTTCAGACCGTATGCGGACTTCTTCATTTTCGCTCCTATATATGTGTGGCGGATATCCGCATTCGGCCGGGATCTGGCAAATGATGTCTCTAGTTTCATCATACGCTTCACCTTGCAGGAAGGCGGTCTTCAGGTCCATCTGATACAGATCCCAGTGACAGTTAGCTGCAAACTGTGTTGCGCATCGCAAACCTGAACGACTGGCTGCAGGACTGTCGGTTTGTTGGGTATCCTTCTGTCGACCTTGGAAACCCTTTAGCACCCAACGTGCCTTACACTTTAGGAAGTTACCGTCCTTGTCCTTCTTGATGGTAAGGACCCAGCGTCCAGCAACATAGTTCCTGATCTTTAGCTTACGCATGTCCACAAGCTCGAAGACGTCATTGTCGAACCATGATTTACATTCGGCTTGCTTGGCTTCCAGGAATTGCTTGGCAAATTGACGCTTTTCTTGCTGAGTTGCTTCCTTACGTTTCTTACCGACAAGATAGAGTCAGGAAGGCCTTGTCCTCCTCCGTAATACCGGAGTAGACTTCTCGGATGTCGGCATAGTTCTTACGAAGTAGCTGACGTTTCTTCTGTGCCATGTACGAAGACGGTGTGACAAAGTTAGCATAGGACGGAACTGTCTTAAGATCTACAGGTGAACCATCAATGTACCGTGGTACTGTGAACGAACCAGTATTGCTGCAAAGCTTCTGTTCAGCTGACAGCCAGCTCCAGCTGTTTTCGTCCACAAACAGGTCATTGTAATCGATGGTCTCATCCGAGTCAACGTCATCTTCTTCTTCTTCCTCAACATCTACTGCTACGTCGTCCGGAATATCGGAGTCGACGATTACAGCTTCAGGAGATTCGGGTGACACTGGCTGTTCATTCACTGGCTGTTCATCATCGTCGCCTGCGATAGGCAAACTGGGTCCGGATGGCTGAGCATCTGGATCACCGGCGTCCTCGTCTTCCGGAAATTCTGGTATATCGTCGATGTCATCTTCCGGTTTGCGTTTCTTCACTGGTGTTCGGACGACCGGCGGCGAAAAGACGAGGCGATCATCGCCCCCCAGATGGTTGCTCGGTGGAACCGTAGGAGGTGAAGGCGAGACAGGCATCTGTACAGGTCTCGTAGGACGAGCTTTCGTCAAAGGGCGTTCAGACACAGGAGTAGGAGTAGGTCGTTTCTCACCAAAAATCATCTGCTCATCGGGAATGGTCGGTGGAACGACAAGAGTAGGAACTACAGGAGTGTCTGGTTGCACAGGAGTCAATGGCAAAAATGAATTAGGAATAGGTGGAACTGTGGCTGCAGGAGTAGAAGGTGGAAACTGTGATGGTGGTTGTGGTCCTGAAGGTGGTGTATCCGGTAGTTCGCCAGGCATGTGTGTGTCAGGTTGTGACGGTGGTGATTGGCCTGGAAACGGTGGAAACGGATTGTCTGGCGGTGGTTGTCCTGGAGAAGGTGTAAATGGTGGATCTAGACTGTCTCCAGGTGTAAAGAAATCTCCTGGTGTAAATGGATCACCAGGGATGTCGCCAGGCATGTCAGGACCAGTTGGTGTCATGTACGTGTCGGGATCCAAACCAGGAGGTGGTGCAGGTGGTGCACCAACAGTGTCAGGTGTGACAGGAGTGTGAACAGGTTTGGACGGAACGCGACCATCAGAGTTCCAGAAAAAGACACAGCTCCAATTTGACTCCACCAACTTCGACAAGTCGTCAAAAGGATGTGATTGGATATACAACTTAGTTGTATCCTTCTTACGCCATAAAAACAGTACACCTGCGGTGTGACGGTACCTGACCTTCAGTTGTTCAAAAGTACCGCGCAAAATTGTGGCGTTCTCAAATGCCATGGTAGGTGCAAAAATCTGGCGCATATGTGAAACATCATGTGCGATATGCAATGACTCAGGCCAAGGATTGTACTCATGTCCCTTAGGGAGTGAGTTCACTCTGTTCATAAGACGTCGAACATAAAAGTCCTTCACAGTTACACTGTCAGATTCACTGAAGTGAACATATTCTCGATCCGTATCTTCCTTGGAAGAGCTGGAGTGATTCGAGACCCGGAATATCGAGTTCTCCAAGCAGATCTACAACTACGGTAGTCTGCGCGTGAAACAATCCATGATGGCTTCCCAGCGGCAGAATACAGCGAACAAGCTTGGAACAGAAACGATAAGGATATACTTGTGCTAACTTGGTTCTGCTTCCAAAGCCAGGTGCTGAGCCTTCCAATGGTTGATGTTGGTGTTGTTCACCCCCGAGCTTATTACTACATCTCTTGAACACAGGCGTTAAAATTCCTTCATCAAAATTGTGTAAAAGAGAAGTTTGCTCGTTGTAGTAATAGCCGTTAGGGTCCTTCATTCCAAATGAACACATGTCAAGAGTGCCATAGGTAACACCACGTTGTGACAAAAGACGTTGGAAACATCTGGTGTACCAAAGAGCTGATGAGGCAGGATTCTCAATGATGAAATGGCCTCCGTGTTCAATCTGAAAGATGGCAACACGACAACAAAATTCCAGCATTGGAAGAAACTTCTGTCTGCGCTGATCTCTTGCTGCACGATCATGGATATTGGTCATCTGACTCCAAGGAGCACAGTGCGGCGCCATAAAGATGACTCTAGGCTTCTGTTTCTCGACGATGTCCATCGTCCCCTTACGTCCGTCGCTGGTCAAGATGTCAAATCCGGTTCTCAGGTCAATAGGTTGTCCAACACGTAAACCATTCATGGCAGCAACTTGGCTCAACCGTGCTGAACCTGCGAACAGTTCTAAGAAATCAATCTTGCCAGTCATGACAGGTTGCCATGCATAAGAGGAATATGTGAAGCCTTCCACACCGATCTGGGCTCCGTCGCTCTGAACTAGAGAGCTTGCGTGGTCAGTGACCGGAATATCGGTCCGTGCACTCTCAGAACTCAGAAGTGCAACCGGATCGAGTGGCACCTCAACATCTTCGATCGGATTGATGTCCTTACGGACCTTGCTGATGTTGACCTTCAAAATTCTGGTGCCTAAATCGATACCAACCATACTGCCGTCAGAACTAATGACCTTGCCTTTGATCCATTTGCCACTGTGGGTTCCATCAGACTTTACCTTGGATTTATCTTCTGTCCAATAGTAAACCTTATCACCAGGGTAAAATGGACCATCACTCAACTGAAGTCTTGCAGAAATATCTCTTCTCAGATCATCTGATTGTTTTGCTTCTAGATAAGACTTCATGGCAAGTGTTCTGAGGGCATCTATATTTTTCTCGGGAGAAGGAAGAGAAGCTGTAAGCTGTTCCGGTGTCATGTTCTCTGGGTACAAAAGATCTGCAGGTCGCCGTCCAAATGCCATCTCCAATGGAGATACTCCACCAAAAGTGACCATGGAGTTCCTGGCAAGTGATGCTTGTCTGAGGAGTTGACGGTACGTGATCTCGTATCTGGATGGGTCCTCAGTTACGGCCTTAAGCATCAGGGTGATCTGCTTTTTGTACATGCGAACAGCTGCTTCTGCTCTATTTGGCCATGGAGTACCAGGTCCTAAAGTGATCGGTCGGATATTCTTTCTGTTGTAAAAGGCTTCAAGTTCAGTACCCATGAAACCTTGATCACCGACTAGATACTTAGGATTCAACTGGTATGTCTCAAAATACTCCAAAAGATGGCCAATCGTTTCTGCTTCAGTCTTGCCGTTACACACGTAAGCAGTGGTCATAGAGGTAGCACCGTCATAGATGATCAGGAAAAGAAGTTTGGACTTGTCATTGATAGCTAGTTCACCATGATCAACAAAGGTGAGTTCTCCAAACGTTTCACTTCTCATACCTGAAATTCTTGATCTTGAAGGTGCAATCTTGGACTTCTGACATGTGTCACACTGCTTGACTACCTTTTCATACTCTTCATAGATCTTAGCAGGAATCTTCAAAGCTGAGGTGCGTTTCTTGAACTGCTCAGTTGACATGTGGTAGCGCTTCAAATGCAGTTTCAAGAGTTCAGTTGGATGAGATAGCTTTTCATGGATTCTCTGCAATGCTAACGGCAAGGTTACTGAAACCTGAGGAGCCTTCTTCTCTCGATGCACTGTTGTTGGTATTGGTTTCACGTCTTCCTTGGATTCTTCCTGAGGATCAGGCTTCACCGGCATGTCAGGTTCTGCTGGAGGTACGTCAGGCTTCTCGGCTCCTGAGCTTGAACTTGGAATCTTCGAATGCTCAAATGGTGTACCAAAATCAGGTGACTTCTCTGTCTTCCGGTATGTCGGAGGTGTCACCTTCTTAGCCGGTGGAGGCATCGAAATGAGCTTCGATGGCGGATCGACTTTGGCATCTCCACTTGCAATGTGCTTATCTGGCTTCTTAGCCGGAATATCGGCTGCTGACTTGTCTTCCTTCACTTCGGATGTCTCTGCCTTCTTGCATCCATCTTTGTATGTGTGCTTGCGATGCTTTCCGCTGCAGGCAGGACAGGCTCCATACGAAGGATTGATTGCAGTAAAACTGTGGTTCGGCTTACGAACTGAGCTGGCAAACATCATGATGTCCAAGACATTATGGTTCGAAGTGCTCACTGGCAACGAAAATCGCTTCAGACCGAACAAAGGACAAGTCAGATAGTCACCGACTGGAGTATGCTCAATAGACATGCGAAGGTTCCTGAGCTGCTGAACGCTGAAAAGGATTGGAACGTCGCCTTGGTCTAAGATATCTATCGCTGTTGTGATCCACCCTGTGGGTGAATGGTCGTTCTGAAAGTAAATTACCAGCTTCTCTCGGACATTGGACTGTTCACCGTTTGCAAATGAGAATCGACTTGATGAAGGCTCAAAAGAGAAATCAATCTTAGATGCATTGTAGTGTCTCTTACATGCCTTCACTAGACGCATGATGGCAGTCCTTGAACCCATTGCTCTGGTACAGCCGCTGTCAATGATCACGTAGGTCGGACTGTACCTCAAGTCGATGTATTCAGAAAGCAAAGCATGGTGAAATCCATCGTCAAAGTTGACAAAAGAAGAACAGAAGCGTGGATCAATCACTTCAGAACAACCGGAATGTCGGTAGTCTGTACTGCTACCGGCAGGGTTTAGGTGATACGGCTGTGAAACATGTTCTACACCAGTCATTTCTTCTGCATGTGTTCCGTAATACCGGAAATCTGCTGACTGGTTCATCTGGTCAGGCTCTAGCTCTGAGCTCTGGTGCTCTTCATCTTGCGGTCTGTCCGTCTGTCCGTCCGCAAAGTATGTCCATTGTTGCCAAGTGGCTTCATTTGCCTGCCAGACATCTTCAGGATAGTACTGATCTGTGTGATATCCGTACGAGTCCCATGACCAATTTGCTTCATTTGCACTCCAGGTTTCTTCGGCATTAGTGGATGGTTGAGCTGATGAAGGCTCTTCGGTGGTTGCAACATTGGATTGTTGAAAGGGATTCTGTTGCTTGCTTTTTCCTTTGCCTTTGAATGCATCTTTTCCCTTGAATCCTTTCTTTCCACCTTTCTTTCCTTTCTTGCCTTTTCCATAGAAACCTGAGTTGTCAGGGTACTCTGCATAATGTGCCCCTGCACCTTTGCCTCTACGGCTGACAAAGCCGGGTCTTCTACCTTTTCCGCGGCGTTTTCCTTTGCCGCCTTTGGATGGTTTTCTGAACCTTCTACCATGGATTCTTCTACGGGTGTATCCTCCTTTGGCTGCTAACACCCAAAATTCGGACTCTGAGAACAAACTCACAAATCCTTCTTCGCCTGTTTCTTGATCCATCACCCAGTATCCGGATTCTTCTTCCAAGTCTCCTTCATCGAGGACAAGGAAAGTGGATCTTCTTTGCCTGCGGATCGAAGGATCGGCAGTTCCTGTGGCGGTTCCGCAAAAGAGATCAAGGAATAAGCCTTTGACACCTAGGTATGTGTAGTTGTTCATGTTGATCTGACGCAAGGCCATGCTGGCTACAAACCTTTCTCTTTGCTGTTCATTGAGATCCGACTGAACTAAGAAAATAAGTGACATCAAGTTGTCAGACAATGGAAAGGTGTCACGATGTGCTTGTTTCAAAGCATCAATGTGTTCAGAACGGATTCTTTCTGCATTCTCTCTTCTTTCTGCGGGATCTTGAAGTCCTTGAAGTAGCATGTACTGCTGTTGCGAGAGGATATCAGTAAAGTTGAAATCATCAGGCTGTGGAACAGTCGAAAGATCTAACAAGCCCATGAAGGCTTCCATGACCTTCTTGCTAGCGACTTCAAAACGAGCTATCCAGCTGACAAATTCCCCGTTTCCGTGCCAGGTCCTGAAGAGCTGCATGAAACGCCAAAGAAAAACATGATTTGCTCCCTTGACAAAGTATGGGCGCAACGTCTCCTTGAAATACGTAATACCGTTTCTTTCATGACGAAGCTGTTCATTGTCGAGCATTTTCTTGTAGTATTCGGCGTTTCCGGTTAGAGCGTTCTTCAATGATGGGCCTAATTTTTCGGCGCTTAATGTGGTGATGTTCACCCAGTCATCAATCAAATCTTCAAACTCGAACCAGGATGACTGTCCATCGAATGACGGAGGAATCTTTGGCGTCATGTTGACACCTGCTGATGTGTGCCTCGTACGTCCGGTATGTCGAACTCGAGGACCTGCCATGCTGTTGGCGATGACGCGAACCCTGAGCTGCGAAAGCTTCTTCTGGATCTGTTACTTCAGATAGGTCGCTGTCATGCTCTTCGTCCGTATCTATGTTAAAGATCTGGACCATGGTCTATTTGTTTGACAAGTGACTTACTTGGTTGTCCCCTGTCCGGAATATCGGACGATTCGGCACGAAGGCAAAATCGACCAATGCGAAGCAGGAGACACAAGCTCCGCTACCACTTTGAGGGGTAAGTTCCCCCAGAAGTGGCAGTTGGATAACTGGACCTGATCGAAACACCAAGCAGTCAAACACGTGCGGTCGGGTTGCGAGCTGCGGCGAAGCACACCTTTTCTATGGCAGTGAATGCAGTATTGGGCTGCTAAGTCTTGAGCCAAATGAATTATGTCGAAAGCGGACTGAAGAGCTACAGACTAATGTATGTACAAGAACAGGTGCTACACACGTATAGCGTAGACACGCCCAGGGGGACCTAGGGCCCTACTAAACACAGGGGGAGGGGGGGCGTCAGGCTGTCGAAAATCTCGCGCGGAGAGACAATACTCAAGCAATACTAACCAATACAAGCAATACTAACCAAAACAATCCACAAAACACGCCGGCAGGCCGGCGGATTGAATGCAGTTGGGTAAGTACATCAGAATCAGAAGGCAACTAATTACAAACCCTAAATAACAATTCAATTTCAAGTCTATATTTAAATTCAGATTCAATTCTATTTCAATTATGTTTTAATTCTACTTTGATTCACATTTCCTTCGCTATAGATTCTAATTTATTTGGGATTCAATGCAAGCCAAATTTTAATTTGATTTCACGGTATCTTTATTTTCATTGCTATACAAGTCAGATTCAATTCTAATAGTTTATTCTTTTTCAATTTAATTTTAGATTTTATGAAATTCTCATCTTCTAGGGAATTGGTGTTGCTTCGAGCATGGGGGATTTTTGTGACGTTTTTCCAATATGGAAGTATTTGCTTTCTTAAACTAAATAAATTCACACCCCCAGCAACACCCACTCTCTAGAATGCAATCAAAACTCAATTAGAATTCCATTCGCATTGAATTGGAATCAAATTAAAAAATAGGTGTGTAAACTGTAAACCAATTGAATCTGAACTGTATAAAGGCATACACATTAGAAATCACTTACAAGTAAATTGGAAGTTGGAATAGGCAAGATTACAATTCAGTCCAAAACAGAATGAAATAGAACCAAATAAAAAAATGGAATTAAGTTGGGATTGAATGAACAACGTTAAATCAACATCCATTACTTAAATTGAAACTGACTTAGACCTAAGGTAGAATTGAATTGGAATCGTTTAACCTAGGGCTTGGCTAGTAGAGCAGTATTGACTTAGAATTCGGTTATAGTTATATAAATGCAATTAGATTAAAGTGGCAGACAGTTTGAACTCAGCTATATAGAATTCAGTTATGTTCAACTTAGAATTAAATTAGACACATGTTGCAAATTCACATTTAAACTCAAATTTGAAATCAATATTATTAGATCCAAAGTAGTCAAACATAATTAGAATTACAATAGAATTAAGTTAGAAGAGAAAATAAAATGGAATTTGACTAGTGAACTTTAAAATACATAGACTTGATTTAGAATTCAATTAGGCTCAACTTAGAATTAAAGTAGAAGTATGTTACATACCCAACTTAGATTCAAGTTAAAGTTAGACTCAAATTTGAATGTAATTAGACATAGAAGTGAAATTCAATTAGAATAAGGCTTGACTTAGAATTTAGCAAAATTGTATTTAAGGCAAAATTCATAGAAACTTAGAATTGAACTCGTGGTTAGCTAGAAATGAATAAGCCACTTTTTGTGCACTTTTTTGCAGACCAGCCAAAACTACTCCCACCAAAAAAGGCAAAAAGTTCAGACCCATGGAGAGGGACCCAGGAGAGGCTGGACAGGAGACATAGGTCTGAACTTTTGTTTTTTGGGGCAACTTTTTGGCAGACCAGCCAAACACCCCCCCAAAAAAAAAACAATCAAAAAGCAAAAAAGTTCAGACCCATGGAGAGGGACCCAGGAGAGGGCTGGACAGGAGACATAGGCCTGAACTTTTTTGGGCACTTTTTGGCAGATCAGCCAAAACCAAAAAAAACATAAAAAACAGTTCAGACCCATGGATAGGGACCCAGGAGAGGCTGGACAGGAGACATAGGTCTGAACTTTTTTTTGGGGGGTCACTTTTTGGCAGACCAGCCACACAAAGAAAACACACCAAAAATAGTTCAGACCCATGGAGAGGGATCCAGGAGAGGCTGGACAGGAGACATAGGTCTGTTTTTCCCGAATGCGTAGCGAAGGGTTCTCGTTTAACTCTTGGGGGTCTGGGGGTAGAGCCTTGTTCGCGATCCGTTGTTTCTACGTCCGCAACCGTCCGCAACCGTTCGCGGTAGAGCTTTAAGGCGCTGCCATTGGGGGAAGCTTTTGCAAGTGACTATTCATGGATGTGTCACGTGTCAGTTTGCGCCGCTATTCCATTGAGATTTGCATGAAGAAGACATGTCGCGCAAGCAACGTGATGCGTCTCGCTGCACAGGCGCAGCGTTTGGTGAGATCTGCAGATTGCTGCGCAGTTCCATTGGGATTAGCGTTTGGAGAGTCGTGTTTTTGGGGTGTTGGATGTGGCCGTGCCATTGGGATTTGCGTTTCCGGGTGTGGCATCGAAGCTCTGTTTTCGTGACAAGTCTCAGCTGAAATGCCGATTTTGGTGGATGGGAGTATGCTCAGAACGGGTCGAAATCATTCCAAACGTGTGGTGTGGCGCAAATTTTGTTGAAGCTCACATGAGATGATGTCACTTTTCGTGGCAGGCGCAGTACTTTGTGCGGTTTTTGATGTGTGGAAGTGCGATTCTTGTGGTAGGCGCAGGAAATCGTGAGGTTGCGAGGTGTGACGGAGGTGACATTTCGTGGCAGGCGCAGTACTTTGTGCGCGTTAGACGTGTGGACGCGGAAAGATTCGTGGCAGGCGCAGGGAATCGGGAGGTTGTGAGTTGTGGTAGAGGTGAATGTCGCTGTCACATTGGGATTGGCGTGTGAGCGGGTGTCGTTTGGAGGGGCTGGAATCGCGAAACTGCTTGGCAGGGCTGCGTGATGTGTGTGCTCCGATGGGTGTTTCCGCTGGACTTTTGGAGGAAGTCTCGCGCGAACCGTTCATTTTGCAGACTTTGACATGTGAGTTTTTGAGGAAGTCTCGTACGAAACGCTCGTTTTGGGGACTTGACATGTGACTTTTGGAGGAAGTCTCGTACGAAACGCTCGTTTTGGAGACTTGACGTGTGAATTTTGGAGGAAGTCTCGTACGAAACGCTCGTTTTTGAGACTTGATGCGTGACTTTTGGAGGAAGTCTCGTACGAAACGCTCGTCTTGCAGCCTCGCAGCGTGACTTTTGGAGGAAGTCTCGTACGAAGAGTGTGCTGTACAGGAGTGTCCCACAAGAGTGTCCCACAAGAGTGTCCTACAAGAGTATCCCACAAGAGTTTCCTACAAAATTGTCCCACAAGAGTGTCCCACGAGAGTGTCCTACAGGAGTTTCCTACAAGAGTGTCCTACAAGAGTGTCCCACAGAGAGTTTCCTACTAGAGTGTCCCACAAGAGTGTCCCACAAGAGTGTCCCGCAACAGTGTCCCGCAACCGTGTCTCACAAGAGTGTCCCACAAGAGTGTCCTGCAAGAGTGTCCCACAAAAGTATCCCGCAAGAGTGTCCCAAATGAGTGTCCCACAGGAGTGTCCCACAAGAGTGTCCCGCAACAGTGTCCCGCAAGAGTGTCTCACAAGAGTGTCCCTTAAGAGTGTCCCACAAGAGTGTCCCGCAACAGTGTCCCACAAGAGTGTGTCCCACAAGAGTATCCAAGAGTGTCCCACAGAGTGTCCCACAAGAGTGTCCCACAAGAGTGTCCCACAAGAGTGTCCCACAAGAGTGTCCCGCAAGAGTGTCCCAAATGAGTGTCCCAAAGGAGTGTCCCACAAGAGTGCCCCGCAACAGTGTCCCGCAAGAGTGTCTCACAAGAGTGTCCCTTAAGAGTGTCCCACAAGAGTGTCCCGCAACAGTGTCCCACAAGAGTGTCCTACAAGAGTGTCCCACAAGAGCTTCCTACAACAGTGTCCCACAAGAGTGTCCCACAAGAGTGTCCCACAAGAGTGTCCTACAGGAGTATCCCACAAGAGTGTCCTACAAGAGTGTCCCACAAGAGTTTCCTACTAGAGTGTCCCACAAGAGTGTCCTACAAGAGTGTCATTTGGACATATGTAGCTTTTTGAACGTGTTTGCATTCGGGTTCGTGGGCTCCATCTTGTTTTTTGTTTTTGGGCACTTGTTGGTGGTCTGAACTTGTTGTTTTTTTTCTTGGTGTGTCTATTGGTTTCAGAAGCAAAAAAAGCGTTTCTACAATCTACACCACTCCACCCCCCATGGCTACCCTCTCTGTAAAAGTTACAGGTCTCAACAGGCCGCTGAGGTGCAAGGCCAAGGCAGCCAACAAGCCCCTGACATCCGCAATAGCCCTTGAGGTCAAGACAACTGCGCACTTGAGACAGTCTCTCTTTTTTGCTTGGTGCTTGTCTTCAGCAAGAGTCTCAACATGCGGCCCTCAGGGCCAAAAACAGGTGGTGTCTACTCCACAGGGCTTATGGCGAATCACTGGGTGGCCTTTGTTCCTAGTAGCTTCTAGCTACTAGTAGCGATGCCCTTTGTTCCTAGTAGCTTCTTGCTCCTATCAGTAAAGCCAGGAACCCCTAGTAACGTCCTTGCTACTAGTCATCTGGCCTTTGGCCCTCAGACATTCTGCTGGCATTAGTGATGTCGTTTGCCATCTTCAAAGCACTGCAATCCGCAAATCTCCTTCATGCACCGCTCCATAGTAACACACTGTCGTTCAAGGCCTTCAAAGCCAGCTTTCCACCCCTCCGTGGCAAACGGGCCCGACGCTTGCTGCAGGCAAAGGAACCCTCCTTCAAAACCCGCACATGGCCAGGCTGATCAGCCTGCTGATGCTGAGTATCCTCCACTAGCTTGAGCATCTCTTCCTCCAAGGATCCGCCAATGCCCACCCCTTCAGGAAGAAACGCACCTACCATGATTAGGTTGCAAGTGCTCACAAGACTACAAGCTGCACTTGTGGGGCAACTCCCTTGCTCATCAGTAGCCAGCTGCGGTCAAGCTTCAAGAAGGTGCTTGCAAGAAACACGGCAGGATTGATGTCTTGCGAAAGCTGGTGCAGAGAAGCTCAGGCGGAGAAAAGCACAACTGGCGGCTCTTCTGCAAGGGCCTGCGGAGTGTCACGCCACAGGCGCATCAAAGGCTGTGCCACTCTTGGCCTCTTGGCAAGATGGACAGCAAAGAGAATGAACGTTGCGATTGCCTGAAAAAAACAGTTCGGATCCAATTTCCACAGAAAGGGACGATGTCAGGATAACTCTCCTTCACAGCACGGAGCAGGAGAACCGCGCTAGCCGTGATAATTTCTTAAGGAGGTGTTCAGTGTCCAAAGCTCTTAGAAGCTCCGTGGCAATAAAATGAGTTGTTGTTGCTTCAATGCGGACTTAAATAAACAAATATATATATATATATATAAATAAATAAATATATATTTATATATTTAAATATATGTATATTTTTCCAATGTAGAGGGAGATCTCTCGGGGCATGGCTTTGCAAATTGAAGACTAACTCGTGTGTGTGTGCGCCAAACCCTGTTTCCAAGGGTTCAATTTAATTTAAAGCAGGGGGATGAGGATCCCTTGGTGTGCCTCATCTAACACAGACCGCGCCAAGTGGATGTGATATCAGTGCCCGGCCAGCACTGACGTACCTGCCTTTCAATTGTTTAACTCGACGTTTTTCAACAATACTGTTCGACGGACTCAGCACTTCTTTTTCAGTCAAGGTCTAAATTGCACTAATCGTAGTTAACTAAAGTGCACTGGTGAACAATGTTAAACAATACTTTTCCGCGGACTCTGCCACCTTTCCGTTCTCTCACCTTCCTTCTCAGCTTGCGAACTGAGTGTAACTGAAAACCAATGTCAGAGTGTGTTTCGCTCAGCCGTCCCACTCGGGTGCTGAGTGTGATCCCCGTCACTGGGGCGCTGTTTCCTTGGGAAATCTTTAACGGAACTCACTACCGCTCACCGGAACTTCACTGGAATTCACCTCCACGTCCAACGAATTAACTGCCACAACGGCCGCCGGGCCAAAAAACGGTGAACCACCACAGCCGCCGGGCTATAAAACGGTACTCCCCTTGCAGTCATGCAGTCAGGCAGGTTTCCCAAACCCCCCCCAGCCGAGTTCTACTCCCCACCTAATTAGGGCAACATAGGGAAATGGTACTCGACACACTTGTGTGTCGGTGCCTTTCCCTGTGTTGTTCCTGTTCTAGTCTTTCCTACCCGGGCGGTCTAAGACTAAAGTCCCGCTCTCTAGCTATCGCACTTAATTCATCTCTGCTAAGTAATCAGTAACTCTAGAGTGCTAGGTATTCAGACACACACATGTACACACACATGGACATACAGCCCCTCCCTGCCCCCCCGCTTTCCTTCTTGCGCTTTTCGTCGTTTGTTGGGCTTTCTCTCAGGCTTTTTAGGTTGCTCTTGAGGCTCGTTTCCCTACCCCAGTCAAGGGCTAAGTATTCACTTTTCTACACCTACCTTTCTTTCTTGCCCTCTTAGCGCTGCTCTTTCTGTCTTTTTCTTTTGTTTCTAAGGCTTTTTAGGTGACTATTCAGGTCTTTCACATGCGTGCCGCGAAGCGGCACCGTGTGTGTGCCAAACCCTGTTTCCAAGGGTTCAATTTAATTTAAAGCAGGGGGATGAGGATCCCTTGGTGTGCCTCATCTAACAAAGACCGCACCAAGTGGATGTGATATCAGTGCCCGGCCAGCGCTGACGTACCTGCCTTTCAATTGTTTAACTCGACGTTTTTCAACAATACTGTTCGACGGACTCAGCACTTCTTTTTCAGTCAAGGTCTAAATTGCAGTAATCGTAGTTAACTAAAGTGCACTGGTGAACAATGTTAAACAATACTTTTCCGCGGACTCTGCCACCTTTCCGTTCTCTCACCTTCCTTCTCAGCTTGGGAATGGGAACTGAGTGTAACTGAAAACCAATGTCAGAGTGTGTGTGCGCAGTGCATCGGAGCATGTGCAACATTTGAGCAGGTTGGTGAACTTGGTTTGTTTGCCGTTTGTTCGGATGATGTGAGCTGTGTTTCCGTGGCTAGGCGTTGATCGATGAAGTCATTGGAGTCAATGGCAAGCGAATCCGATATTGTGCTGAATCTTGGGGCATTTTTGTGCGGTGGTTTCAGTGAGCATGCATGGTGCTGTGCAGTGAAAGTGATGCAAGAAATGGCTTGATGTACAGTTCCAGACTGTTTGAAGGCGCCTTGTTGTGCAGCTGGGCAAGCCAAGGACATGATGCTATCGGGGCACACGTGCCTTGTTCAAACGTGTGGCAGGTTACGCGAGTGCTTCTGGGCTGTTCTGTGCATTAGACGCACTTCCAGCAAGTCGTGTTTGCACGGCCTGTTGTTCAAGGTATTTTGCCGCATTATTTTCATTGGCTGCCTATAAGCTCACAGGAGCCATAGATTTGTCCTCTAAAGAGACTCTGCTGCGTGATGGCGATGCTGCTTTATTCCTATTGCAGCTACTTATTGCTTAAACTTGTGTATAGTATAAGCTTTGTCAAGTGTGAGAGCCAAAGATGAGGCACAGAAATTGGTGCCCCGGTTTGCAGACAGCTGCTTTTTGGAAACCCACTGCTTTCACTACGGCTCCTATTTCAAGGATCAGTTTCAATTGTGTGAGGATCTCATGGTCCAATCATTATTGTGTTTTGCAAGTTTGGAGCATTGTGTTTGCCTGAGGTTGGTGTAGTGTGCATTATTTGCGTTACAGTGGAGGTGGTGCTGGTGGCAGCTGCACGTTTCCACTATACAGTGGATATGATCACGCCGCCAGGCAGCAATGGAGTTGCAATTTTTTGCGTGTTTTAGTGTTGAGCCCGTGGTTATAATATATATATATATAAATATAACTATATATACATATATGTATGTATATAAGGGTTATACGGAGAGAGACGGAGAGAGAGAGGGAAGAGAGAGGGAGAGAGAGAGAGAGAGAGAGCAGGTAAGGCCCTTTTAAAGGCCATCAAAAGGTGCCTTTCCTTTCCTTTTCATTTCCGTTTTTCCCCACCTGTCAGGTGAGGGCTGTTAGATTTTTAAGAGAGGTATCGCAACACCTCCTCGTCCTCCTCCCGGACCTCAACAGCAAAGGTCTGATCACAGTGGGCACTCCCGAGCAAGCTCCAGATTGCAGAGGGCAGTCTCGGACGGACCTCAACAGCAAGCGCCCGCACAACACACAAACACAACCACAAACGCAGCCACAAACACAAACACACAACACACAATCAACAAAGCGCAACGACAAACACAAAACCACAAAAACCCAACCACAAACACCCAACCACAAACACGCAACCAAACCACAAACACGCAGCCAAAAACACACAATCAACAAAACAAACGCATCACACAGTACAGAACCAAAGGAACCTTCACTTTTGCAGCAGTAAGCTTCGACACGAAGAAAATTTGTGTCTGTTTGTGTTTTGTAGTGCCCTAGGTCCCCTAGGCGGGGCGGAGCCTCGGCTGTGCACGCGGAATTTTCCTCGCCTGTACACGCGCATAGATTTACTCGGTTGTGCACGCGCTCCTCGGCTGTGCACGCCGCTTGCTCGGCTGAATGAATGAATGAACGAACGAACGAATGAATGAATGAGTGGATGAATGTCCAGAGGGACGTTATTAACCCCACCCCCCCCCACCCCCCCACCCCCCCCATCCCAACCCAATATCATCAATCAAACGCAGAGCATTTGTGTGACGTGGTACTGTGGGAGCAATGAGAAAAAAGAGATCATCATGACTCAATTTGTGTGTGCGCAGGTGAGCGAAGTCTGTGTGTGCAGATGAGTTGGAGGTAACATGCACTGTTTAAAGAAGAATGTAATCGATGTGTGCGCAGCTGAGTGAACCCTGTGTGTGCAGGTGAGTTAAATGTATAGAAAAAGGCTGTGCGCGCAGGTGAGTTAAATCTTGTGTGCGCAAGTGAGGCGCCATCCGAGTCTACGCTATCCTAGTGTAGCGCCTGTTGCCCGTACAAAGTTTGTAGACTACTCTCCGTACAGCTTTCAGCTTAATTCATTCCTTCACTTTTGGCTCAAGACTGAAGGCCTCGCATACACTGCACTGCGCCATAGAAAAGTGAGCTCGCTGACACTCGCTCACGACCCCGCATTCGGGCATACTTGGTGTATTCGATCAGGTCCAGTGTTATTGCATATGCTTCACTGCCACTTTGGGGAACTTACCCCTCGCCCCACCCCTCCCCATGTTTTTGGTTTTGGGCCCCCGTTTAGCTGTTGCTTCACTATGGCTATGTTCATATATGCTCTTACGCACTGCATGTTAGCTCAAGGTACACTTTGTGCGATAGAAAAGCCGCTTAGCTCGCCTTCGCTCGCATGCTCTTGTGGGACTTGCTAGTCTGTAAGCCGATCCAGGTAGATACTGCTGTTATTCGCTCCGCTGCGGAGGATTCCACCTCAAAGTGGTAGCGGAGCTTCGTTGCTCCAGAAAACCAGAACTAACGGGCGTGCTTCGGCGCACCTTGGTTCGAGTAGACCCGCTACAGCTAGCGCGCAATGAGCGATAGTGAGAGTTCAGACGAAGGCCGCGAGTCAGACTATTATCCAGATGGTAGCGCTACATATTACCAAGCGCAAGCGCCGGCAAACTCAGACGCCGCCCTAGCGGCAGGGTATCGTAGAGACCTTTCAACTTAGGATGACTCCGAAGATTGCACCAACTTTCGATGGTTTAACATCCTGGCTTGAGTATGAAGATTCAAAAGATGATTGATGATTGGTTGAACCTGACTACATTGACACCTCGCAAACATGGTCCTAGCCTGAAGAACAGTCTTGTAGGTGCACCCGCGCACAGAGAACTGTTTGCTTGCAGATGCAGATAATGGAGTTGACTATCTGAAGAGGACACGCGTCCCTTCTGCATTAAGGATAACAAACATGTGCTTCGGAGTCGGTTCCTCCAGTTGTTTCGACAATGGCGTGGATTGGTCTTTTCGAAATCACCATGAGACGCATGGATGGACCTCTACCGAGACCTCCCAGATCCACCGTCAGTTGAATTTAGAAAACCACTTTGATTGCGCAACGACGTCTAGAGATTGCAGCAATTAGATGCGGAAGATCGACCAGACGTTGTACAGCAGATTTGGAACGAGAGAACAGAAGCACTTCGACAACAACATCAAGCAGCATTCCCACTTCCTGGTTGCCATGATATTCATTGTGCAGGCAGACCTCAATGAGAAACAGCGAGAATGCCTAGTTTCAGCCATGAACGCGCAAAATACCCCAATAGAAAACTACGGATATCAGGCAGTCAAGACACAATTTCTACAGCTTTTCGGTGTAAGTAGAACCAGCATTAGGGATCCACAGCTTCAGCACCGCCCTAGCGGTCGACGGCGTCGCACATACTACATCGAAGAACACGGCGCCATGGATGGCGAAGAAGGCTACTGGGTGACCGATGAAACTTCCGGTGAACAAGGTTTCATGGCGCTGTACGACGAAGATCATTTACTTGTGCTGAAAATTCAGAAAAGGGCTCCCTTTTTTTCACCCTCGAACAATGTTTTTTTTTTCACCTTCCTTTTAGTCCCACCCTCGAAACCTTTTTTTTTCACCCTCAAGATTCCTTTTTTTTCCCACCCTTTGGAACCTTTTTTTCCACCCTCCCAAAACCTTTTACTTTCACCCTGCACCCTGTCATTTTCACCCTGTAGCATGTTTCTTTCACCCTTCACCTGGTTTTTTCACCCTTCACCCTTTCTTTTTCACCCTCGTCCCTTTCTTTTCAACCCTCCGCCGGTGAAGCAGGTATCCCATGGAACCTGCGCAGAGAACGATGTCACCTCCGGTTTGTTTCACACCGCTTGTCCCTGCACCTGCCAAACCCTTTGTTTTCACTCCAATAGCTTCTTGTTACTAGCCCTTCGAAACCCTCCGGAAACTGCGTAGAGACTGTCCGGAACGACGGGAACCGCCAGAAACTGACCCGGACCCCTCCGGAACGTGAGGCAGCACAGGATCCATCCATCCGTCCATCCATGCATCCATCAACGGAGTGCCAACCAACCAACCAACCAACCAACCAACCAACCAAGCAACAACGCGGCCAAGCCAACAAACCCACCAAGCAACCAACAAACCAAGCAACCAAGACCACCCATCCCGTAGCGCTGCGCCCTCCCCCGCACCCCCTCCCGCCTTGACTTACACAGCATCCATCCATCCATCCGTCCGTCCGTCCGTCCATCCATCCATCCATCCATCCATCAACCAAGCACACAAACAGAAAAATTGCATATTCATCAAGCACTGTATCACGCTAGCAATCACGGCAAGCAAACCAACACACCAAAAAGTAACATTCTTCCCCCTGCCCATGATCCATACATCACTGTATGTGTCTTCTCCAAACCCAAGCAACCGACAAGTCAAGCAGGCCGAACCAAGCAACACAACAACCAAAGGAAGGAGAGTTAAACAGAAAGGGTGGGTAGCCCACCAGCAGCAAACAAACCACGCAACCAAACGTTTCCCCCAAATGCTGTCGATACTTGCTTTGCATTGGTAGCCCACCAAGCAACCAACAAACCAAGCAACCAAAACGACACAACCCTGTGTGATCCCACATGCTGTCGATACTTGGTTCGCATTGCGGCGAAGGCGCTGCGCCCTCCCCCGCACCCCCTCCCGCCTTTATTTACACTCCATCCATTTATGCATCCATCCCCGCCCGCCATTATCTACAGACCATCCATCCATCCACCCATCAAACAAGCAAGCGACCAACAAACCAAGCAACCCAAACCACGCAACCCCGTTTTTCCCCAAATGCTGTCGGTACTTGGTTTGCATTGCGGGGAAGGCGCTGCGCCCTCCCCCGCACCCCGTCCCGCCTTTATCTACACAGCATCCATCCATCCATCCATCCAACCATCCACTGTATCACGCAAGCAATCAACAGCAAGCAAACCAAGCAACAAACCCACCAAAAAGTTCTATTTTTCTACCTGTCCATGATCCATTCATCACTGTATGTGCTTTCCCCAAATCCAAGCAACCAACAAGCCAAGCAGGCCGAACCAACCAACACACCAACCAAAGGAAGTGGGATAAAAAAGAAAGGGTAGCAACCAAACTGTGTTTTCCCCAAATGCTGTCGATACTTGCTTTGCATTGGTAGCCCACCGAGCAACCAACAAACCAATCAACCAAATCCCCACAACCCTGTGTTTTCCCGGATAAACGTCCGATCAGCGACTGAGGGTCCGGACCAGCGACCAGGATCAGCGACTGCTGGATCAGCGACCACTTTTCCCGGATCAGCGACCAATTTTCTCGGATCAGCGACCAACTTTCCCGGATCAGCGACCGACACCCCCCCCGGATCAGCGACCAGGAACTATAGGATCACTAGTGACCGATCCTGGCGATCGATCCGGGGTGATTGGTTTGGTTTGTTTTCCTGCTTTGTTTTCGTTTCCTTCGTTAGACCTCTCTGGCGACCGATTCTGACGACCGATCCTGTGTGGTTGGTTTGGTTTCTTTTCCGTTGCCTTCCCTAGACCTCTCTGGCGACCGATTGCCTGAACGACCAGAAATCGCTGTTTTGACAATACAGATCCACAGCACATCCCCAGTCTAGTCTGTTGTGCTTGACTGGCGCAAGTGGATTTGGGACTGTTTGGAATTCGTCTGAGCGGACTTGAGTGCAGCAGCTTTGCTTTCCAAATAGCTAGTTGTTAGGGCTCTGTTTCCAATGCCTTTCTGTTACGCGCAGGATTCTCTCTGTTTTCGGCGCTGTCATAGCAAAACGGGATCGAAGCTGGTGTAAATATCAACAACGCGGCTTGCACACACCCTCCCAAAAATAGTCCTTTGCGCAAACTTTGCATCTTCTCGAGGCACAAAGTATCCCAATCGATGTCACTGATGTTTAATTATGCCAAAGGATCCAAGACGACAAACCACCCACGCTTAGTAAGCCGTGAAGTATGAGTGTGTGCTGTACCTGCCACATATGCAATCTGGACCTAGAACAAAGGGCAAGAAGCTACTAGTAACAGAGGGCATCGCTACTGGGAACAAAGGACGCTACTAGTAACTCTTGGCCATCTCCAACCTAATGGCAATGGCCTCCTGGATGGAGACTACGATGCAGCGGTGAAATGCTGCAGCTCACTGGAGGCGCAGGACATCTCGGGGCACACTGGAGACATTCTGTGCGATTGGAAGGTGTAAGTCTAGGAGGATGCGAGTGCTGTGCATGTGCGGCGCGCCGCGTCCGGTGTGAACATGTCTGAAAAGGGGCCGTCCGAACGTCGACGATTGGACGGCCCCTTTTCGAACGTCGTTTCGGACCCTTTCTTTTTAACCTTCTTGGACTTGGGAGGCCTGATGGGCCTGGTGAAGTAGGAAAACTCGTCGACTCTGCGACCTGTGGGTCTCTGGCATAACCCTAAACCCTAATTTCACAAGGGTTCTTGCAGATGAGATGACCTGTCTTCCAGTACGAATTGATGTTGTTTGCCCACATACTAAGCCCATCAAAAGAATGACATCATGCCTGCTCGAGGAGTGTAAAGCAGAACAAAATCACACTTGGCAAGATGTAGCAGACGCACTTGTGAACGCCTCTGAAAGTTGTCAGTGACACCCAACCAGGTTTGGGAAGCCGCCACTGAGAAGGACCGCTTCAAGAACAAACTCAAGACGGGAGAGTCAGACATGTGGGCAGCTTGGCGCAAGTTTGTTTAGAACACCATCTAGATTCCCACCCTGCGATAGTGGCTTGGGTAGGCGGACGGTGCAGAGCTCGAGATGTTTTTGGAGGAAGTCAGATTGACCTGTGCCCCCTTGACTCGGAGGTAGGTATCGTACATGCATCCTGTTGACTAAGAATGTGAGAGTTATTTCTTGAGGATGCAATTCTATATACCCTCCAGATATGGTGAGCGCCAAGTACAAAATACTTTTAACGCGAGCCGGCTCCAAGGCTACCATCGTCCTGGTGCAGGCGCATCAGCCAGCCAAGTATAGTCTAGGACTGGGATCTGGTTGGGTGGCATGAGGAATGAGTTGGGAATTTAAGAGATCATGGTGCTCCCACTTCTCAAGATTAGTTAGAGAAGAAGCAATTTCATGCACCATGGTAGATTGAAGCCCCAGCAGGCAAGCAAAGCACAACATTGGGAGCCATTTTCCATGAAGATCTCCAAATCACCCTTCTGCAAACACTTTCAACTTTGTTTTGCTGCCTCAACACAAACTTGATCGATTACAGGGCAGGAGGACACCATATCAGCTCACTGACCACCGGTCCGGGATCCGATCGTCCAGTAGCACAGGACTTGGCCGAACGGGGGGCGCGGCCTCCCACGCGCTGGCCCTGTCCGCTGTGGGTTCCAGGTTGGGGGTCCTGAGATGAATCAGATATGGGGTGGTAGGTTGAAACACCCACACAGGTGTCAACACACCACAAAAGCAACGAAAACAACCACCAGGCACCACCATCACTACTAGTACTGGCTTGGCGTTTTAGGCTTTGAGGGTTAGGGTTCAAGTCAGGTCTTCATGTTTTAGGGTTAGGTTTTTCGGTTTAGGGTTTCTACGGCTACAAATACAACTATTAGTATGAACTTCTGAACAATTATCACTACTATTACTACTTTTGCTTCCACACGACTTCTACTTCTATTACTAGTGGTACTACTACTACTACTACTGCTGCTGCTGCTACTACTACGACTACCACTACTACTAGGTTGTAAGGTTAAGTTTTTTGGGCTAGGTTTTAGGGTAAGGGTTTTTACGACTACTACGACTACCATTTCTAATATTACTCGTGTCACTGTTATACTGTTACTGCCATTACTATTACTACTACTAGGCTGTAAGGTTAGGTTTTTAGGGTTAGGTTTTAGGGTTGGGGTTTGTGGGGCTACTACGACGACCATTTCGCTGGTCGATGGCGGCTTCTGAGAGCCGAAGCTCCCCAGCAATAGGCCTGGGCTTGGACTGGTCAGTAGTGTCAGGGATGCCATCAGTAGTAGGGCTCATCTCAGGGTTGGAAGTCCGAGAACCTGAAGGGGCAAGGGTTCCAGCTGTTCAAAACATTGTCCTTCAATCAAAAGAAGTCAACTGAGTTCACAGCCAAGTCACTTGATTGCGCACGGGCAAGTTGTCGCTGCTCGACGACGAACCTTCAGGGTTTGTGTTCTTTTTTGGGTCTTGGGTGGAGGTGGTTTTAAGTAAGACAGGTCCTTTATGGAACTAAACCAGTCCTTCAAAACCATGCAAACATTTTGAGTTTCCCCGCTCTATAGTATTTGCTTTGGCAGTCACTTGCTGAAGCATCCGCCTCCGATCCTCCGGCGACATGCTTGACACAGGCCCTGTCAATGATGGATTGAGATCCTCAAACTTTGGCGCCTTGGATTGAGGAGGGGGTTGAGTGGCCCAGGATAGCCAGCAGCGAGTCACAGCAAGAAAGGTCACCACCACTGCTGACCAGAGCAGCATCGGTGCCATCATCAATGGCTGGCTCATTTGCACCATCCAAGCAGCCGGCGCAAACTTGTAACCTACACACGGTGAGTAGATGGAAAACCTTGAGCACAAACTTAGGCGCCTAAACACCTAGTATTAGTAAATCTATTGGGCCAGCTAAACTGGGAGTGAAGGCGGGCAATCGCTCGGATACTTGGATCTCCATCCCAAGCAATTACAAGGGGCGACTCAACACCAGCCGCCATGGGAACACTTTCCTAGGGTCCTAACAGCGCCTTTTGTAGCTTGAAGTGGCGTTTTATGGAGTGAGCGTGCAAAATCACCGATTGGGCTTCTGCTGCTCCCCCCCAGCAGCAATCATGCCAGTCAGACCTCGGCCACTCCATCCAAGGATCAGCCCGACAGCTACAAGAGAATGGAAAAAGAGTGATGTGCGCTGGGCACTGCGGATGTTCTAGCTGGATGTGACCACTGAACTTGGGGGCCTTGTGCCATTGGAAGTAGTGGTTCGATGACATCCCTCACTGTCAAGGACACAAGAGGAGTCAAGAAAGCCTTGCAAACTCAAGGTTCGCAAAAAGCACCAAAGTGTGAAAAACGATCGAGAGCCATAATTATTGCCGACTCCTCCAAAGAGCTATAATTCTTGAAAGAGCAGAAATTCTGCACACTTTGGAGGTTGCAGGTACATATATACGCAACTTACAAATTGCGAGTTCCAGGCGTTCCGCCGTTTGCGTTTTGTGTGGCGAAGCGGCTTTTCAATAACCCGTTTTCAATAACCCGTTTCTTGAGTTTAAGAAATTTGAGGAAAAAAGTCTGGACTCACCGTATGATCCGGCACAGTTGTTTTGTTTCTTTTTCTTTTCCGTAGCTACACCTCTCCTACATCTCTCTGGTGAACGATCTTGGCTACCGATCCGCTGTGTTTAGCTTGGTTTGTTTTCCTTGCCTTCCCTAGACCTATCTGGTGACGGATCCTGGCGACCGATCCGGTATGGTTGGTTTGGTTTGTTTTCCTTGCCTTCCCTAGACCTCTCTGGTCACCGATCCTGGCGACCGATCCGGTATGGTAGGTTGGTTTGTTTTCCTTGCCTTCCCTAGACCTCTCTGGTGACCGATCCTGGCGACCGATCCGGTATGACTGGTTTGGTATCTTTTCTTTGCCTTCCCTACACCTCTCTGGTGACCGATCCTGGTGACCGATCCGGTCTGGTTGGCTTGGTTTGTTTTCCTGACCTTTTGTAGACCTCTCCGGTGACCGATCCTGGTATGGTTGGTTTTGGTTTGTTTTCCGTTGCCTTCCTTCCCTAGGCCTCTCTTGTGATTGATCCTGGCGACCGATCCGGTATGGTCGGCTTCCTTTGTTTCACTTGTTTTCGCTATACCTCCGGTGACCGATCCTGGCGACCGAGCGACCGATCCGTCAGGTCCGGTCACCGATCCGTGTTTTGTGGTCACCGATCCGGGGCGACCGATCCGACCACATTGGTCACGGATCCTGGTGACCGATCCGACACTCACCCTTTTTTCCCCAAAGGCTGTCGATATTTGGTTTGCATTACAACAAGCTAGCAACCAACACACCAAGCAAAGGAAGGAGGGTGAAAAAGAATGGGTCGAGGGTCAAAAAAGAAAGGGTAGAGGGTGAAAAAAGAAGGTTCGAGGGTGAAAAAACAGGTTCAGAGGGTGAAAAAGAAAGGTGGAGGGTGGAAAAAAAGGGCGGGGTGAAAAAAACAGGGTTCAAGGGTAAAAGAAAAGGTTGCCCTTCAGAAAAGCAGGCGTAAGGAAAAGGTCGAAGGAGGCCAGGTTTCAGACCCCGTGGTCGGGGAAAAGGCTATTCGCACGTTGCAGAAGAGTATGAAGATCCGGACTCCTCATTCCTTGGTAAAGGAAAAGGTAAGAAAGGCAATAAGTCCTACACACTTCAATGGTAGCAGCCATATTACGGAAAAGGCAATAAAGGCAAGGACCAACAACCATTTGCAGGAAAGGCCAAAGGCAAAAGCAAGAAAGGAAAGGCCCACATGACAGAAGATCCCTCTGCCACTTCGACAACCGCAGACAGCGCCTCTTGGCAAGGTGATGACATGAGTGGTGTAGGTTCTGAGGATTGGGGTCTATATGGTAAAGACTGGTATCAGTCCGGATGGCATGATAGTTTCACTTCGTACTGTGTAAGAGCACATCGAGTGGTCGGACAAGCTGGACCGACAAGATGAACTTTCACACGCGCATGAGAACGCAAGAACCGAACTAACGGTAAACGCTTTCGGCACATGCACAGAAGGAGCACAAAACGAAACAAAGTCGAAACAGACTTCACTTGTGTCCTTTTGTACTCAACACTCTGAACAATCCTTCCTTATAGTTCAGTGATTCACCTTAGCCGAGAGCCGACATTCGTGATTTTGGATACAGGATGCGCGCGGTCGAACCCAACACACATGCCGTGAACCGCTTGATGCAGGCATGTTCGAAGCAAGAACCAAAACTTCATTTGGTTTAAGACGGTACCATGTCGGGGTATGTTCACGTTCGCAAACGGGGAAACGTCAGTGATCGCTCAGAGATTGGTCATGCACTTTGCCCGTTCTAACGGAAGTTCTGTTTCGACCACCATCGACCTTGTTGGATAAGGGTAAGGTGCCGGAGAATTCCTTACTTGCCAGAAGTTTGGTCTAAAGAACTTTCCCTTGTCCGTGTCAACATCCGACCATACCGTTCTTAATGCCCTCGACCTTGCTCGTGCAAATCGACAACCGTCTCACAGTTTTGCAGCCACATTACTTGTCCAGCGTGCAACGGCAAACACAGACCTCATACTGTACTTACCACAGAATTGCAAGAAGACAAAGGACAAAGCCGAACTACCGGCTATGCCAGACAAGTCCTCAGTGGATACTACTCCTGTTCGACTTGCTATCAAGATGAAGCCTCGTACATCAGGAGACGACAAAGTTCGTTTTGGCACGATTCCGACGGAAGCTCCAGACGTAGGCTTCCGCCCTGGTGGAACTGCAAGCAGTTCCAAACGCGGACCTGATGTCGAGATTGTCGAGAAGGACGAGGAAGAGGCAAGGCCGGATAGTCGCGAGCGTGTACCGGACGAGGCAAAAGTCGAAGAGAAGAAAGAACTAGGGAAGATAAAGCCTAAGTCAACAGTCACCATGTCCATCGCTTTGAAACGAATACATGCCGAACTGAGTTCTCCTACAGAGTTACTGCGACTTTTTTTGAAACATTACCACATGTCAACTGATCAGTTCAGAAGAAGAACTTCTGCTTTGAAACTCCCAGAAGACATTTAGAAACAGTATGATGCTGTGGTGAAGAGTTGTGACACATGCCAGAAGACCAAAAGAGCACCTTCCCGTGCTAAGGTTTCCGGCGTGCGCAGTGAGACATTCTGTGAACTCACTTTTGTTGATCAGGGTATGGTTGATGTTGAAGGTGGTAAGAAAAACTGGTTTTCCTCATGCTCTTCGACGGTGCTACGCCCTTGACAGCAGCATATGTGGCTAACGCGATGAACTCCAAGGAAACCATCAGTTTGTTTCTTGAATATTTTTGGACCAATCAAATCAACCCTAAGACGATTGTAGGTGATCAAGCGTTCACGCAGCCTGAGTTTGAAGACTTTTCATGCTCGTAGAAACATCAGACCAATAGCGTTAGGACCAGGTACACCTGGGCCTAAACGAGCAGAAGCTGCAGTTCGTACTTTCAAGAAACAGGTAACACTGATGATGAGTTCCTTTGCAGATGATCGCGCGCTAGCGGATGTCACTTATCGACAATTGATCCGTCAAGCTTGTCTTGCTAGGAACTCCTCTGCTACAAAAGTGGTGTAACTCCACTAGAGATGGCATTTGGTCGTAGACCCGCAGACATCCTGAAATTAGAAACAGAGAAGAAGATAGAAGCAGTTAGGATGCTTGCCACCAAGGCCTATCTAGAGGCAAAACAAGCAGATGATGTTAGACGTGACTTGGGTGCTAAACTCAACATGTCTTCAGGTCCTTTTCTTCCAAGTGACAAGATACATTACAGGGCTGAAGACAAGAGCAAGATCATGTCAGATGGTAGTCGTGGTGGTAAGTGGATTAATGGCAAACTACTTACCATAGAAGCAGTTTGATAGATAGCAACCTGCACGCAGAATTCCAACGTAGGACAGTAACGTTTGCGCTTCTCTTCACAGGTTGCTCTATCATTGATATTGCTCATCCGTGACCATGGTGCACAATGCGGCGCCATAAAATGACTTCAGGACGCTGAGTGTTTATCGCACTCATGGCTCTTTTTTCTTCCTTCGGAAGCTAGGAGCTGAGTCTTGCTGAACCACTAAACAGCCCTAGGAAATCTGCCTCACCTTTGGTAACTGGTTGCCGGCGGTACTCGAGAAAAAATTGCACCACCGTAGACCCCAAACAGGTGGGACAGCAACAAAGCATTCCCAAGTCCACTTTTTGGCAACCATGCCCGGGGCGGGGCTTAAACAGGCCTATTCGATGAAGAGTAGAGGCCGGGATGTGTCCAGCTGGGGGGGAACCATGCTGGGGCTTAAACAGGCCTATTCAATGAAGAGACAAAGCACTTTTTGAGACATCAACAAGAAGGGAGACAAGAAGGGAGACACAAGGAAACAGAAGGCAGACAAGACGGACAAAATTGCCAACAAGAAGGGAGACAAGAAGGGAGACAAAAGGAAACAGAAGGGAGACAAGACGGACACAATGACAAACAAGAAGGAAACAGAAGGAAGACAGAATTGAGACAAGGCGGACACAATGACCAACAAGAAGGGAGACAAGAAGGCCAGAAAGAAGCGGGAGACGAAGTGAGACAGAAGGAAGAAAAGGCGGACACAATGACCAACAAGAAGGGAGACAAGAAGAGAGACAAGAAGACAAAGGGGGAGAGAAGGGAGACAAGGCGGCCACAATGACCAACAAGAAGGGGGACAAGAAGGGCGACAAAACGAAACAGAAGGGAGACAAGACGGACAAGATGGCCAACAAGAAGGGAAACAAGAAGAGATACAAAAAGGAAACAGAAGGGAGACAAAGCGGACACAGTGACCAACAAGAAGGGAGACAAGAACGAAAACAAGAAGGGAGACACAAGGAAACGAAGGGAGACAAGGCCGACACAGTGACCCACAAGAAAGGACACAAAGGGAAACAGAAGGGACGAGGCGGACACAATGACACACAAGAAGGGAGACAAGAAGGAGACAAGACGGACACAGTGACAAAAAAAGAATGGAGACAAGACCGGGGACAAAGGGAGACAAGAAGGCAGACAAGGCGGAGACCATGACCAACAAGAAGGGAGACAAGAAGGAAGACAAGGCGGACACAGTGACAAACAAGACGGACACAATGACCAACAAGAAGGGAAACGAGAAGGGCAACAAAAGGAAACAGAAGGGAGACTAGGCGGACACAGTGACCCACAAGAAGGGAAACAAGACCGGAGACAAGGGAGACAGATGGGAGACAAGGCGGACACAGTGACCAACAAGAAGGGAGACAAGGAGGGAGACAAAAGGAAACAGAAGGGAAACAAGGCGGACAGTGACCAACAAGAAGGGAGACAAGACCGGAGACGAAGGGAAGCAGAAGCCCTTTTCTGCTGGCGATGAACATTTCTATTCATTTGTCTCCCAGGTCTGTCACTGCTGGTGTCCGCCCTTTTCCGCTGCCGTATTTTTATTCATGTGTCTCCCAGCTGATTTCTGTACTTCGCCAAAGAGGTTACTGTTAGGGGTCCTCAAGGCTTTTCTAAGAATGTCCGCCTTGCGTGTCCGCCTTCCTCCCACTTGTCTCCCTTTGTCTCCCTTCTTGTTGGTCACTGTGTCCGCCTGGTCCCCCGGACACCAGCAGTGACAGACCTGGGAGACAAATGAATAGAAATGCTAC
>CAXAMN010000381.1:29395-40706 GCA_963970005.1 Durusdinium trenchii
GCAGTGACAGACCTGGGAGACAAATGAATAGAAATGCTACATGGCCAACGGAAAAGGGCGGACACCAGCAGCGCATGGCCAGCGGAGAAAGACGGACACCACCAGTGACAGACCTGGGAGACAAATTACCACGGGGGGCCCCAAAAAGTTTGTGTTTTTCAATATCGAAACTAGAGATTGCGACGACGTCCAGAGCTGGGAGACAAAGGATTGCAAGGCAGAGGCAGCCGCAGCAGCCCAGAGCTGGGAGACAAATGTAAAGGATTGCAAGGCAGAGACGGACACAGCAGTACAGAGCGGGCGGACACATCTTAAGAAAGAATTGAGAAGCCCTAACAGTAAACCTTTTGGGGAATTATTCTTCAAGTGCGAACATGATGCTGGTCATGCTGCTCAATCAGTGGGGAGCTGACCACGTGAGGACAAGAAATAGAAGCATGAGGAGCGAAGGATGTGACATGAAATTGATTTTTGGTGACTGACGTATGCCCTCCGTCCCAATTGAACAGAGAGATCGCTGCCACGCCGCCGAAATCCAATCCGGTCATTCATCCAACGCTTGCCCGAAAAGGAAAACAAAGCTGAGCGAGTTACACAGTGTGGCAGGAGACAGTCACGCACCCCTTTCAAAGGAGCAAAAACCTTGAACAAGCGGACAGGGCAGGAAACAGCAGTGCAGGCACCAAACCTGAAAGACAAAAAGGAAGAAATCACATGGGGGACAAATGAATAGAAATGCTACATGGCCAGCGGAAAAGGGCGGCAGCACCAGTGACAGACCCGGGAAACAAATGAATAGAAATGCTGCATGGCCAGCGGCAAAGGGCGGACACCAGCAGTGACAGACCTGGAAAACAAATGAATAGAAATGTTGCATCGCCAGCGGAAAAGGGCGGACACCAACAGTGACAGACCTGGGAGACTAATGAAAAGAAATGCTGCGTGGCCGACGAAAAGGGCGGACACCAGCAGTGACAGACCTGGGAGACAAATGAATAGAAATGCTCATTGCCTGCGCAAAAGGGCGGACACCAGCAGTAATAGACCTGGGGGACAAATGAATAGAAATGCTACATGGCCAACGGAAAAGGGCGGACACCAGCAGTAACGGACCTGGGAAACAAATGAATAGAAATGATTCATGGCCAACGGACAAGGGCGGACACCACCAGTGACAGACCTGAAAGACAAATCAATAGAAATGCTACATGGCACCAGCAGTGACGGGCCTGGGAGACAAATGAATAGAAATGCTTCATGGCTACATGGCCAGCGGAAGAGGGCGGACACCACCAGTGACAGGCCTGGGAGACACATGAATAGAAATGCTGCAATGGCCAACGGACAAGGCAGCAGTGACAGACCTGGGAGAAGAATAGCAATGCTGCGTGAAAAATGAAGGAAAAGGGCGGACACGACCAGTGACAAGCCTGTGGGACAAATGAATAGAAATGCTGCATGGCCAGCGGAAGGGAAGGGCGGACACCACCAGTGACAGACCTGGGAGACAAACGAATAGAAATGTTGCATCGCCAGCGGAAAAGGGCGGACACCAGCAATGACAGACCTGGGAGACAAATGAATAGAAATGCTACATGGCCAGCGGAAAAGGGCGGACGCCAGTGACACAAAGGGCGGACACATCTTAAGAAAGAATTGAGAACCCCTAACAGTAAACTGTTCGGGGAAAAATGGCCAGAAGGTGAAACCTGTTCAGCGTCTGCAGTCATCAGAATGCCTGAACCATCTCGACCGTCGGAAAGGTCGAGTGGGATGTCAACATCTTCGATCGGATTAAAATCTGTTCTTATCTTTGACACATTGGTACGGACTATACGAGTGCCAAGATCAATGCCTGCCATGCCACGGCAGAAAGTTAATTATCGAGAACCCTGCCGGTTCCATGTTTTGGTGGACCAATAGCTTCAACAACTTGTTATCCAAACAAGGCGTTAAGTGGTCCACTTTTGCTGAAGGTGTGCTGGATCCTGTTTTCAAGGTTTGTCCACTTAAGAAGGCAAGAGCCTCGGGGTGAGCCGCACTAACGGTAACCACAAACACCAGATGCTTGAAGGACATGCGCCTGGCTATGGATCACGCGCAAAGGCTCGCGCAGGTATATCCTTATGCATTCTGTCGTGCTATAATTCGTTGCATTCTTCCATTAGGAAATTGCAATTGTTTGCCAACCGCTGCGTGATTTTTTCAAGACATAACAGATAATATTGTATCACGCCATGAGCTGAAGTCACTTGTCTTGCTTTGTCAAGCTGATATTGAATTCGCACATTTCTCAGACGAGAAAGCTTTTTCAGTGCATGTGGTGCACAGAACCGCGCTACCGGTTACGCATTCGTTTGCTGACCCCGCAATAGCCGTAACCAAGCATGAGATAAGAGAAGCCATGAATCATCTTACTCGTGTGCCAAACGGTACTGAAACATTGCCAGGTAGCTACAATGTTACATTCGACCAGTATCTTGGAGTCCTTCGTCAGTTCTTTGTTCCGACACTCAGGTTTCAGTATGCCTCAGTTATGAATAGTCACCGTAGAACCATGTACAAGAATAAGCCTGGTGTAGTTCTCATGTGGAACAAGAACAACTTCTCCAAGATCTATGTCACAGATCATCAACGGGTACCTTTAGACAAGCGCAATCCACAGCATTGGATGACAGTATTTTACTGGAACGATGCCCAAGAACTGCGACGAATCAACCGAACTATCGGTGTTCCCAGGTATGATCTTCCGAAGCCCCTGCCGTATAATGTGCCTTCAAGAGGCAGCAGGGTTGACGCTGGATCCTTATGTAGAAGAGGCCAGGCGCGGAAAGACACGCGGAATAGTCGTCCATTCAAGAACTGGCGTGCCCGCTCTAGCGGTTTTGGCCAGAGGTGATGAAACCACCTATTTTGAACCCAATAAGCGTTTTCAATCTTCGGTTAAGAGAAGCCGTCAGTGCCCAAGGATCAACCAGCTCGCTGGGTTTCCCACGCTATTTTTGTCCGGATCTATTTCGGGAAGTTGGACGCGCAGCAAGTACTGGATAACAGCTACCACCCGATTACCGGACAGAGGATGTCAACCGAGGAAGTTGATGCAACTGTTGAACCAGTGGTCGACGCTGACAGCTGCGACTATCAGGTCCAAGGATTCATACCGTCAGAGATGCCATTGTGGCCCACCTCAATGCATGCTCACCACATTGATCCAAATTGGGATCCGACAGGTGAACCCATCCTCCATCCTCGAACTTGATGAAACATTTTTTGAAAATTATGAGACAGAGAATCGCCCGCCATTTCAGATCAGCGGTCCGTCCAAGAGCGGTCTAACGCGTATGGACGTCAATGAAGTTACTGTGTGCAACTTTCGCATCAGTAGCAAGATGTTGCGCAAGGACAATGGCAGCTACGACCTCGTACGTGCAGATTTCACCAGCTCTAGCGGCTGAGGTCGACATTCTCTGTGGAGATGGCAATTTAGCTGCTCAGAGAAACTTCACAGGCCAGCGTGACACTGATTTCTACACGAGCCTGTGTACTGAGGTAGTTGAGGCCGCTCTAACGGTGGTCAATAAGCTCCGTGAAGTTGAGCGTCGCATCAGCTACAATCTGGTGTCGAATATTCGGGCGGAGGAATGGATGCGTCTGTTAAAGGCGATCCAACGCATAATGGCGACTGTTTGGCGCTGTATTATTTTAGGTACCCCCGCAAGAGCCCGAAGCTGCAAGCCTACCGGCGCCGGGAATCTGACGAAGAAGACCACGCCGCGGTAACTATACTGACCGCAATACGCAGACTCGCTCGAGAGCAGGTATGCAGCAATGCTCTCAGCGGTTATGGGCTGATTTGTCACGAGGCCGATCTGCCGGCCAAGCCAGTGCGCAGGAGAGATCAAGATCCGAGCGCGTAAGGACGAGCCCCAAGATGCTCGGTAAGAGCTGATGCGAATTTTTCTGCCATTACATGCTTTTCGTTCGTTGGTAGATGAACCTTCGTGCGTGGTAGCTTTTGTACAGTTTCCGTCTTGCAGCCTTTACTGTACATAGAACTGGTACGCATGCTGCAGAGCAAAGAAAACTGTGTCTGTTTTGTTTTTGTTTCTTGTGCACCTGTTTAAGCTGTTGCTTTAATTATGGTTACTGTTCATATGATGCTCTTCGGCAACGCTAGCAACCGCCAATACATGTAGCTCAAGGTGCATACTTGTGCGTTGAAAAGCCGCTTTGCTCGCCTTCGCTCGCGCGCCCTTGTTGTTTGTGACGTTGTGAATCCGATCCAAGCTAGTGTGAATACACGCCCCACCCCACCCCGCCCATGTTTTGTGGGGTCCTAGGCTCCCCTGGCGTGTCTACGCTATACTTGTGTAGCGCCTGTTGTCCGTAGTTAGTTGACAGTTAGATCTCTTCAGTCAGCTGCCGCGTAATTCATTTGGTTCAAGACTTTGAAGCCCAATACTGCACTCCGTGCCATAGAGAAAAGTGTGCATCGCTGTCGCTCCACGTACATTGTGAGAGGGTCTGACTTGGTGTATTCGATCAGGTCCAGTATACTCTACTGCGTCCGATATTCCGTACAGGAGACAACCAAGTAGCCCACCTGTCTGAAGAGTAGTAACATAGATACGGACAACGAATCAGAGTATAGTCACCAGGAAGAGTCTGAACCAGAGGAAGCCTATGCTGCACAAGGTTCGAGGTATCGTTCCCAGCAGTCCAGATCCTGAGGTTCGACATTCCGGACTTATGAAACCCAACCAGCACCAGGTGTCAAAATGACGCCAAAGATTCCCCCGTCCTTCGATGGACAGTCATCTTGGTTCGAATTTGAAGGTTTGATCGATGACTGGGTAAACATTACTACCCTTACCGCAGAGAAGCTTGGTCCTTCGCTCAAGAATGCATTGACCGGAAACGCAGAGTATTACAAGAAAATGCTTGACAATGCGCAGCTTCGTAACGAAAGAAACGGCATTACGTACTTCAAAGAAACGTTACGTCCCTACTTTGTCAAAGAAGCAAATCATATCTTTCTCTGGCGTTTCATGCAGCTCTTTAGGACCTGGCGCGGAAACGGGGAATTTGTCAGTTGGATCGCTCGTTTTGAAGTCGCAAGTAAGAAAGTCATGGAAGCCTGGATGGACTTATTAGACCTTTCAGCTGTTCCACAACCAGATGATTTCAACTTTACTGATATCCTCTGGCAACAGCAATACTTACTTCCTCAAGGACTTCAACATCCAAATGAAAGAAGAGAAAATGCAGAAAGAATCCGTTCTGAACTTCTGAACACATTGATGCCATAAAACACGTACATCGTGAAACTTTCCCATTGTCTGACAACTTGATGTCGCTTATCTTCTTTGTTCAGTCCGACTTGAATGAGCAGCAAAGAGAAAGGTTTGTAGCCAGCATGTCCTTACGTCAGGTGAACATGAACAACTACACATACTTAGGTGTCAAAGGCTTATTCCTTGATCTCTTTTGCAGAACCGCCACAGGAACTGCCGATCCTTCGGTCCGCAGGCAGAGAAGATCTCGATGAAGGAGACTTGGAGAAAGAATCCGGATACTGGGTGCCAAAATGTCTTAGACACCATGATGTTTGCCAGCTCAGTTCGAAAGCCGAATCATAGCTTTACAGCAATCAATCCTTCGTTTGCATCCTGTCCGGCCTGCAATGGCAAGCGTCGAGCGCATACGTACAAGGATGGATGCAAGCAGGCAGACACATCTGAAGTCAAGGAAGACAAGTCAGCAGCCGATATTCCGGCAGTGAAAAAGCCGGAAAAGAAGATTGCAAGCGGAGATACCAAGATCGATCCGCCTTCGAAGCTTATTTCGATGCCGCCGCCGGCCAAGAAGGTGACACCTCTGTCATTCCGGAAGACAGAAAAGTCACCTGACTTTGGAACGCCATTCGAGCATTCAAAGATTCCAAGCTCAAGTGCAGGAGCACGTAAGTCAGATGCTCATCCTGCAGAACCTGAAGCCAGATCCTCAGGAAGAAACAAAGGAAGACGTGAAACCTGAACCGACCACAGTTCACAGAGAGAAGAAAGCGCCAAAGGTTTCAATGACATTGCCGTTAGCGCGGCAGAGAATTCATGAAAAGCTGCCTCATCCTACAGAACTTTTGAAACTGCATTTGAAGCATTATCGCATGTCAACTGAGCAGTTCAAGAAACGCACATCAGCCTTGAAAATTCCTGCAAAGATTTGTGAAGAATATGACCAGGTAGTCAAACAGTGTGATACATGTCAGAAGTCCAAGATAGCACCATCACGATCAAGAATTTCAGGTATGAGAAGCGAAACGTTCGGTGAACTCACCTTTGTCGATCACGGCGAACTCGCAATCAACGAGAAGTCAGAAGCTGAAACCATTGGACATCTCTTGGGGTACTTTGAAACATATCAGCTGAATCCTAAGTATCTTGTCGGTGATCAAGGTTTGATGGGTACAGAACTTGAGGCCTTCTATAACAGGAAGAATATCCGACCGATTACTTTAGGACCTGGTACTCCATGGCCAAACAGAGCTGAAGCACCTGTTCGCATGTATACAAAGCAGATCGCCCTGATGCTTAAGGCCGTGACTGAGGATCCATCCAGATACGAGATTACGTACCGTCAACTCCTCAGACAAGCATCACTTGCCAGGAAAATGGTTACTTTTAGTGGAGTATCCCCTTTAGAGATGGCATTTGGAAGGCGACCTGCTGATCTCTTGTATCCAGAGAACATGGCACCTGAACAGCTAACGGCGTCACTTCCTTCTCCTGAAAAGAACATTGACGCCCTCAGAACACTTGCCATGAAGTCTTATTTAGAAGCCAAGCAATCAGACGATTTGAGACGAGACATTTCTGCAAGACTTTAATTGAGTGATGGTCCATTCTAAGCTGGAGATAAGATCTATTATTGGACAGAAGACAAATCCAAGGTAAAATCAGATGGAACTTACAGTGGTTAATGGATCAACGGCAAGATGATTAGTTCTGAAGGTAGTATGGTTGGTATAGACTTGGGCGCCCGTATTCTAAAGGTCAACATCAGCAATGTCAGAAAGGACATAAATGCGATTGAAGATGTTGAGGCGCCGCTCGATCCGGTTGCGCCACTGAATTCTGAGAGTGCGCGGACCGACATTCCGGTCTTTGACCATGCCAGCTCTTTAGATCAGAGCGACGGAGCCCACATTGGCCTTGAAGGCTTTACATATCCCTCTTATGCTTGGCAACCAGTCATGTCTGGTAAGAGTGATTTTCTCGAACTGTTCGCAGGTTCAGCACGGCTAAGTCAAGTAGCTGCCATGAATGGTCTGCGTGTTGGACAGCCTATTGACCTTAGAACAGGTTTTGACATCTTGACCAGTGACGGTCGTAAGAGGACGATGGAGATCATCGAGAAACGGAAGCCTAAAGTCATCTTTTTGGCGCCGCACTGTGCTCCTTCAAGTCAGATGACCAATATCCATGATCGCTATGCCAGAGACCAGCGTCGACAGAAGTTTCTTCCAATGTTGGAGTTTTGCTGTCGCATTGCCATATTCCAGATTGAACACGGAGGCCATTTATCATTGAGAATCCTGCTTCTTCAGCATTATGGTACACCAGCTGTTTCCAACGTCTTTTGTCACGACATGGTGTTACAATCTCGATGAAGATATCATGTCACCAGTATTCAAGAGATGTAGTAATAAGCTAGGGGGTGTTCAACATCAGCGTCAGCCATTGGAAGGCTCAGCGCCTGGCTATGGAAGCAGAACTAAGCTAGCTGAGGTATATCCTTATCGTTTCTGTTCCAAGCTTATTCGCTGTCTTTTGCTGCTGAAAAGCCATCATGGATTGTTTCACGCGCAGACTACCGTAGCTGTAGATTTGCTTGACGGACTCGACATTCCGAGTTTGGAGTCACTGCATAGCTTCCTGATGGAAAACACGGATCGAGAATTTGTTCACTTCAGCGAATCTGACAGTGTAACAGTCAAGGATTTTTATGTTCGACGCCTGATGAACCGAGTAAACTCACTCCCTAAGGGACGTGAGTATAATCCTCGGTCCGAGTCATTGCGCATTGCGCATGACGTTTCACATATACGCCAGATTTTTGCACCTACCATGACATTTGAGCACGCCACAGTTTTACGCGGTACTCTTGATCCGTTAAGGGTCAGGTACCGACACACCGCCGGTGTACTGTTTTTATGGCGCAAGAAGGATACAACGAAGTTGTATATCCGATCACATCCTTTTGACGACCTGTCGAAGTTAGTGGAGTCAAAACTAGAGCTGTGTTCTTTTCTGGAACTCTGATGGCCGCGTGCCTTCCAACCTGTGCACACACCTGTCCTATCTGACACCGTTAGTAAGATCCTATAGGAGTTCAGAGCCTATGTCGCTAGCAATGCCCAAGCTTTCGATGCGTGGCACAGGTGAAACTCACCCTCCTCCTGAACCAGAAGCTGAACAGCAAGCCAAGAAACCTAGAATGGAGGAGCTCCGACTAACGGAGGCAGCAGAGAAAGCATGGCAAGATCAAGCAGCTGCTAAGGCAGCAAGAACAGCCGCAATACCAATTGCACCACCAGCGGCAACACCAAATCCGCCATCGGCTCCTGCTGCACCAGCGGTAAATACTGCCGCCCTACCGGCGGAACCACAGCCAGCGCCGGCAAGACCAAAGACGACTGAGCCAAAGGAAGAAAAAGTGCCGATGTGGACATGACGAAGGACCTTCCAACGAAGGCTCCTCCTCCATCCTTGACTGAAAAACCAAAAACTCCAGCCACGAAGCCAAAAGATCCAGAACCGCCTACCGGTCCAAGATCCAAGACACCACCAGAGAGTTTTACAGGCAAGACTGGATCAGATTATCGTCCACCAGCTCAGATCAAGACACCGCCGGCAAAACCAAGTGAACCAAGTCAATCCAAGGAGCCAGCTTCACCGAAAACACCGCCAGGTGATTTACCACTTCCAACACCACACACAAGGCATTGCCAAGGAATCAAGATCCAACACCAGCTGAGTCAGTACGACCAGCGATGCCAACGCAACCAGCACCGTCACCTCCAGTGAAACCAACGCCAACACGATGGCTTCAGCCGCCACAGGTGCTAGGACCGTCCGATCAGCAGAGGACGAAGGAAGATCCGAAAGGAACACCTGTCGGTCAAGCTCCACGGCGAAGTCTCACTCCGATAAGGAGGATCACTCAACGAATTTCGAAGGAATCTCAATCCCAGAATTCCGCTATAGCGGAAGGACCGATCAAGTTTAGAGATGATCTTGAATCAGCTCAGATCTTCTATAATTATGATGTGGCTCTTTGCCACGAATAGGTTGGCGGCTCCTGCCAAGTGCAAAAATGACTGTAAGGACCCTGCAGTCTCCTGAACAAGATGTTCTCATACTACATGAGACACGACCTATAGGTGCCCTCGACATTCGATCCCTGCTATCCATTCCGATCGTCAAAGCACGAAGCAATGGTATTAGTCACCACAAGCGGGATATTTTTCGCACCATTCCTGAGAACGCACTACCGGCTGTCAAGAAAAATGAGGGCATGTGGTACGCCGCCAAGACTATTTTAGGTCTGTGCATTCACGACGACAAGTCCCGTCCCGTTGGTCTTTTGCTTTCATTCCGCAAAACCGGCGAGTACAGAACTCTGAGCCACTTCCAGGAGATTGGTCTACACTGGGCGGCGAATCCAGACAGTTTAAGTATCCTGACATGGGTACTCCTACGACTGCCCGTGTTTCCAACTTTTTCATGCGGGCAAATCAAGGCCATGGAGACCGTTTTAGCGGCCATGAAAAGGAGACCCTGTCCCAGATCGATTGGACAGAGTTTGCCGACGATTCCTTTTGTGTTCATGCAACGTTTTTCCGAGCTTGGACTTGCATTAAGGAACACTTCAGACGGCACTCCCGGACAGTGCGACCACTGCCGATCTCACGGCAATGAATCGTCGGTGGTCACTGCGTTATTCTGTCGCACGCGTGGCTTGTTTACAAGCCTGAACTGTCGAGAAGCCGGCAAGTTTAAGGGATGCGATTGCGGACTCCGCAGACCTGCTGGACCCATCGTTGAAGGTGAGCGTTCTAATGCGAACCGAAATCAGCGAGAAGGAAGTCCAGGAAGAGGTGTTTAAACGAAACTTCCTCTACGGAAGTGGAGTCCAAGATGCCAACCTAATCGGCCTGGTCTGGACGAGGCTCAAAGCCAAGGAAGCGGTTTTTAGACCGCAGTGCGGAATCAACGCGTGTCCAACTATGGCAGAGATGTACGAAAACCAAGCGCCAGAGGTTGGGGCCGTACTACGTACATTTGCCGATCTAACGGCATACTGGTTTATTCCGTCTACATGCAAGTTCGGACCTCGGCCTTTGGAAAAGCTACAGCGAGATCATGAGAAACATTCTCATGAATAAGAACGCATTCCTCAGCGAAAAGACCTGGCCGTCAGCCCCTACCACAAGGACGGGTTAACTTAACCCTAGGTATATGTTGACCTAACTGACGTTATATTATAGTGTAACTGAGGTTATACATTTGTCTAAAACTGCGTAAGCTGCAGTAAGTGTTCGGCAGCACTTAAGCTTAGATACAGTGCACATGCTCTGTTTGTAAGTGTTTTATATCTTCTGAATCGAGATTTTGCAAAAACAACTTATTCTAACTTACTGCGCACTTAAGCATACGTACAAAACCTTGTTTTTTTTTGATGTTTGTTTTTGGTAAAGTATGTTTTTTTGGATGCTTTTCCTTGGTTTTTTGACTAGATTTTGTTTTTTTCTGATAAAAGTTCTTTTTGAATAGATTTTTTGACTCGGTTCATTTTGATGGCTGTATACATGCACTATCATTGAGTATAGTTAATTGTGTCAAAAGAGTTGCGCAGGTCATGTTGGCGGGGTGTCCGCTGTATAGGAAATCCCTGCCAAGCAGGATGTTTGCGACAGACTGAAGGATAAACATTACTCATGCAACAACTCTTTCTGGAAAGAATTGTTGCTTTGTACATAGCAAGCTGTGTACAAGCTATCCTGCCAAGCAGGACGCTTCACAGACATTCGCCAGGACAAAGTTAAGACCAGGGCCTGATCTTTACTTTGCTGACTGTCCATTTGTACATAACAAGCTTGTACAGGATCCCTGCCAAGCAGGGTGTGATAATCTCTGTCTTGGAAGGAAAAGCTAAAATGGATGGGGTTGGCTGACATCCTCTGACATCATTCTGACGACGTGTGTAGTCAGAATGTAGTCGGGCCTGACTTCGTTCTGACGACGTATGT
>CAXAMN010000381.1:44135-75937 GCA_963970005.1 Durusdinium trenchii
CCCCACCCCACCCCACCCCCACCCCCGCCCCCACCCCCACCCCCACCGCGTCCGCTCCCCCCACCGCCCACCCCACCCTCCGCCCACCCCCCTGCGCGACGCGCCGCTCGCCAAGGGCCACGTGTCACGCAGCAACGCGCAACGCGCGATGCGCAACACGCAACTCACAACACAATGCGCAACACACACACACACAACACAGCCACAACGCAACGCAACATGACACAACGCAACAATATACTTTCCTGTGTGTGTGGCAAGCCCTGTCCCGAAGGGCTACTGCTTTCACCTTTTCACCACGACTTCAAGCAGGGGGGCAAGGCCTCCAGCGACGAACCTTGTCCAACGAAGCTAAGTCGCTGGACGGGAAGCACTGAGAGACGTCTCGGTGTGTAGCTGCTGAGTTCTCCACAAGCTGTGACCCTACTTTTCCACGGTTTGTTTCATGGTTCTTTCACGGTTCTTCCCCACTAAACAGGTTTCCACCGCTCGTGAGCTGCCGCTGAACCACTGCAGATGTGCATTAACACTTGTTCAACAATACTTTTCTGCGGACCCATGCACCTTTCCGTTCCTTCACCTTCCTTCTCGACGTGGGAATTGAGCTAACTGAAAACCAATGTCAGAGTGTGAGCCGCTCAGCCGTCCCACATGGGTGCTGGGAGTGATCCTCCGCAAGGAGGCGCTGTTTTCATTCCGGAATTCTTTTCACTGGCTCGTCGTTACCTTCACCGACTTTTCCAAACTGCTACCTTTCCACCCTGAATTCACTGCACTTTGAGCCGCCGGGCTAGTACGACGGAATGTCACAGACTGTAACTGTCGGATTGCATTCTTCAGGATTTTCATGACATGTTCTTCATGACCTGGTCCGCTTATGTTCCCGGATTCGTTATGCAGCTGATCTTGGAGCTTCAAGTATGTACAGTCGACTCCGCTTTGCCACACTTTCACATTTTCACAGTTTCACCTCATGCCATTTCATTCTCATGTCTGATCATCCAAATTCCCGCGCATTGCGATCATCTCATACCATTTCACTTTCACCTTATCAACAGTTTTCATATGCAATCATTTCATGCTTTCATACGACAGACACCAACAGCAGCATTGATCTCACAGACAGCCGCTGCCCCGCGCCGGAGCCATTGCGCGGCTACTTCGTTCTTCTCTACACCTTCAGAGTGGTATCTCCAACTTCAAACACACCGAGCTATGCAATACCCTTGGCCTCACCCGTACTGGCCACAACAACCACCGCCTCCAACAGCTCACATCGTACCCATGCGCCCGACACAACCTCCCACATCGCACATTCACCCACACCTGCCACCGACAATGCCTCACATGCCTCAGCCAACATGGCAACCCACATCGCCGCCACACTTTCAGCCACCACTTCAACTGTTCCAGTATCACATCCTCAAGCCTATCCCTTTCCATTTCCACTGCCTCAGCAAGAACCTTTGCCATCGCGACCACAGACCTTTGTCTCACAGCAACAACCACCACATCAGCAACCCGTTCCCCAGGTCCAACCTGCTCCATCCCAACCGAGCCAACCCGTCCCACTTCCGTGGGATTACAGTCAAGGCGTATGGCAACCATTCTCAGCATTTCCACCGGTCACTCAGCCAACCCCCGGTGCACCGACCTTCGCGCAGCCCAACCAGACCACATCCTCTTCTCCCCGGACCCTCTGCCAACCACAACCCCAGCACCATCTCCAAGCGTGGCCGCTCGCGACCTCCAAGCCTCCCCTTCTACAGCACCTTCAACCCAAGCGGACCATCCTGTTTCTAACCAGATTTCTTCCTCCCTCCCAGCACCACTGCCACCACCTTCGCCTACTGCAACATCCACTCCACAGGATCCACAACAGAGCGCACAACTCCCAACACCACAGCCACTTCAACCGCAGCCAGCTGCAGCACTTCCACCTCCACCACCAAAGGCTCTCAGCAAGCAAGCGAGCAGCGACCATCGATCTCACCGAGCCCACCGCCGTCATCGCACTCGTGGCCGGCGCACTCACCGCCATCACACCAGACATTCCACTCCTCAGCAGCGCTCCTCGCGCAGACACCACTCTTCACGGCATCACCGTCCACGCTCTCCCTCTTGCTCCTCTTACTCCACCTACTCTTACAGTTGCTCACGCAGCCGCTCCAGGCCACCCATTTCACTTCTCCCCAACACAACTATCCCAATATCCCTGCCTTGCGCCAACCCACCAAGGCATGGCGACCTTTTCCACAACTTCAACAACGCACTGCCCAAGAACAGCTGGAACACTGGCTTGATTGGCATGCCGACCAGCGTGAAGCACCCAACAAACCGCAACACACCTATGTCGCCAAACTTTTACTCGACAGCGGCTTCACCTACAAAGATCTCTCCGATCTCCGCCAATTCACACACATCAAATGGAATGACTCCACGAACACTCATGACATTTACCAATACCACTGCATCACCATCCCCAGCCTTGTCCAGAAAGCCACGCGCAGTTTTCCGCCACCCGTGCCACATCCACCACACCTGAGATGGTCCACATCAACGCAGGACATACTGGTCCTCTTGGCAACATCATCAACATCCTCCAGCAGGGTCGCTTCCTTGCCAGCGCACTCCACTTTGCCAACAATCCCGGCTTTTTCGCCCAAGCCACACGCATTACCCACCACCCACAACACGACAACTCCGAACATGCACGCATTCTCCACAACACATGGAACTTAGCAAAAAACACTCACTCCATCATTCTCAACCTGTTGGCCTGGGGCCAAGGCACCAAATTCACGAGCGGTGGCGAAGAGCATGCGATGAACTTGCTTCTTCAGCACCACGGTGCCGTCCACCATGCAAATGCCAAATCCTGGGTGATCCACCCGGACAACGCCATTATCAAGGGCCTTGCATGGTCCGTCAACTCCACTCCACCAGCCACCTGATCACTTACCACGTCAACCTACACCTTGAGAGCCACCTCCGCCATTGTTTCACCCCATACCACATACCTTTCGCCCAGCGAAAATCTGGCGAGATGCGAGTTTGATGCACAGTCCTGTGATCCATGCGACACTCTTTGAGTGCCACCTCCATCCATGACAATTTTACTCATGTATAGCATGTATGGTGATCGAGTCTTTCATGGGCCCGTTTGTTTGCTCAGGATTCTTCCTTTTTGTGATGGCCTCCGGACCCTGAAACTTGTTGAGGCTGACGAACCCCATGGGCACTCCATTTCTCTGATCGTCCTGTCCTGCGGAATTCATGCTCGACAATTCGCACTCTAATTCACATGCACGCTCAGGCCGCGAATACATGTTTGCTGAGCCGCTGCCTGGAAGCGCTGCGGAGCCGCTGCCGACGAACATCACAATCATCGATCACCCAAGCTATCATACAAGATGCATCACAGTTCCTCGCCGTCTCAGCTGATCCACCGCACCACCATAGCTCTCACACAGCTACATCGCCTGCTCCAGCAAGCCACTGACATCCTTCCCAACTTACACAATTTATACCTGCTCCACACAGGACAGGTAGATCCCAACTTCCAACGCACTTTCCCTCCACTGCCAGCACCTCCCTCCTTTACCGTGCCGATCCCCTCACCCACTTCTTCTTGCGACTCCGCGCCCATTGAGCCAATCAAACGTGCACCCAGACAGCAGAACTCCTCTTCTTCCGACACACCTCCACCGGCGCCACCACAACCCAAGAAGAGACGTCAACCACCACCACCATTGAACTCCAATGTGCAGACTGGGATGATTGGGATGGTGAAGCCGATCTCCGGCTGATAGAGCTGAAGACAGACAGCCGTCTACGCCCCAATTGGAACTATGTGGCTCGCCGCGTGGGCTTCTCCATTGAACAACGCCAAAGCCGCTGGCAGGAACTTCAAGAAGAGCAACGACGACACGACACCTCCACACAGCAGCATCCTTCTCACTCGCCCTCTCCCATCCCTTCGCCTGCCATCTCCCCTACTCCTACCTCACCTGCTCACACACCAACACACCACCACCACCGATACCGACCACATCCCCACAGCAGCCACACTCCTTGGCAGATTGCTCCAACTCTTCTTCCCCACCTCCTCTTCCACCACCAGCAACGGATGCCAAAGCAGCTGATGCGGAAGCAGCGGCCGTGCGATACCACAACAGTGACAGCAGTCATCCGGAACTTGTTGATGATCGTTTGGTAGGCAGCTATTTTGTGTAAATATTGGTCTCACCACATCCCTCTCGGCGTGCTGCTGGAAATACCTGCTGACTCCACCGTAATCTCTTTCACTGACACCAGTCGCTAGTTTCACTCAACTTTCGTGTGTTTCATATTTAACACTCCATGCATTATTTTGCTCCTGCACGGTTCACCCAATTCATTTACTCCGCAGCCATTTACCACGAGCTTGATTTGTGCTTCTTATCTTTTCGGTCTCTCATTTCCGCCAACATGGCCAATGAGCGCCCACCGCGCCCTACTACAGTTGAGCCAGCGCGCGAAGTGACAGCTGCCCACACATCACCCAACACTCCTCAGCATACCCATGTCACACCACCCTTTCTTCCAGGCAACGGTCCCATCCCCCTTGCCCCTTCTTTTACCCATCAACCAGAAATCTTGTTCCTTCACCGCCTTCTTGACATCCTCTTCCTGCTGGTCACACAACTCTTGGACCACCCCATGACGAGCGGCCCTGGCCGAGCCAGCATGCGCTTGCAGCGAGCACGCCGCCTGCTCCAATTCGTACCAGGACCTAACCTGGCCAATTCCGAGTTGATCCCACTGTGACCTTCCCTTCACACACTACAGACGTCCTTGCAGCCACACCGCCCACCACACCACGATCTCCTACACCTTCTCACCGCCGCTCCAGAGTCCCACCCTCAACCATGACCACCACTCCTCGAGAACGGTCACGTTGACGGGACCGATCACGGTCCTGACACTACAACAGCTTAGCCATTAGCCCTGGAGACAATCGATCTCTCCTGTGACGCAGCAGCAGTCTCAGCTCTTTGCCCATTCCGTGAGCGGCATACGAACTGTTTCACACATCCACCGTTGGGTTTTTTGCAGTCGAAAAAGCGCCTATGCACTACTGATCTGTGTCTTCATAATTAACAACACGAGATTTCAGCCTTTTCATTTTCCTGTTTTCGGCTTCCAGCAGCTTTTTGAGATCTCACGGCTACAGCATACCCAGAACTTCCCTGTCGCCATGCCGGAACGAACTTTTGCATCACCGTCAGAAGCAACGACACCGATGACTTTGGAGCCCTCACCTTTCGCCTCCTCCGCAGACATACCATCAGGTCCTGCAGCTGGCTACTTTTTGCCGGGGAACCCGCTCCCCTACTTAGCACCGTCGGCTACCCATCAACCAGAGCTTTTGCTCCTTTCCTAGATGATCGCTACCCTCAACACCATTGTCACAGACATTCAAAACCACCCCCTTGTCACTGACCCTATTCCTTATCCTTCTTCTTTCACTGACCAGCAAGCCTACAGGCTCTACTTACAGCTTCGCAACAATCTTCGTCACTTGGGAACAGTCAACTCAGACCTGTGCCGCTGCATCCGCCTCCTCCAATTTTTGCCTGGCTCCCCAGGCTCGCCAGGTCACTATCGTATGGATCCATCGGCCAAGTTCCCACCCTCAGCCACATGCAACTACCTTTCCACACCACCTCTGCAGCCTTTAAGCAATCCCGCGCTTCCTTCCCCCCAACACAGCCTCATCACTCACCTGGCCCCCCGCCAGCGTTCCCGCTCAAGGGACCGGCAGATCCCCCCCTCTCAACACCACGGCGTCACAACAAAACCCCAACCTCCACATCAGCCACCGCTCCCCTCTCTCTGACATCACACCTACTCCCACCCACCGCAGCCAACTTCACCAATCTCTCTGGACAGCAGCCACTGCTCCACACAACACCTCTACACCTTCAGCATCCTGGACTATGTCACCGCAGCGAGAACACACCGGCCACTCATATTAGGTCTCAGTTTCACAGCGCACAACCTGAGCGACTCCACCGAAAACGTACGCCATCGACTCGTTTCATTCCTGTGATAGACACTTTTCGGACCTTTGTGCCTTTTCTCACTGTGAACACATGCAGCTCCATCTTTTACATATCCGCAGCTGTTTTGCTTCAATAGGTGCTTATCAATCACACGGTCGACCAACCCACTGATGGAACTCGAATCCCCAGATTGGGACCGCAGCCCATCGCTCATTGAAGAAGCTTTGACCGACCCTTATACAGCACCTGACCCAGCGCAGCAACGAGTTGACCTCCCTGAAGTCAAACTTAGCGGCATCCACTAGACCAAAACTTGCACCGCCGCCCAAAACACCACCAGTTCCACCTCCAAGACATCGCAACCGCACCACTCGTACTACATCACACAAGTCACAACCACCGCCACAAGCTCCGGCCCGGAAACAAAACCTCCTCCATCGCCCTCCACATCCACTAGCACAGAAGATCCAATTACTCTGACCGCCAACGTTCCCATCCTCAAGAAATCACGTCCCGGGCAACCGCCCGATCGCCTCCATCCAACCTCTCCACCTTTGTCCACAACCCTCGTTCCTCCACCTGCCCTTGCTCGTTCCCTCCTTCATTCCCCGCCTTCTTCCAGCAACCACATTCCCCCTTCTTCTTCAACACACCGCCAAATCGAAGTCAGGATTCCCAGACCACGTTGCCACGGCAAAATCATGCCGTTCAACTTTTCTCGCTACATCCTCCAGCACCTGAACGAACCCAGCACCTCTTCCACTTCGGCCTTCAACGCTCCACCACCTTCAAACCACCGCTTCTCATCATTTCAGCCAACAGACCCACAACCACCATACCCAGCACCGCCGCCAGCTTTTACTCCCAGCACCACACCGCCACCACCACAGCTGGCACCACAAGCACTTTTTCCACCACTTCCCCCCATACCAGACTTCCCACTTACAGACCAACAGGCCAACAGCCTTACGGATGCCATCCTGCGCATTGCTCGTAGCGCCGCAGCCGCCGCCGCAAACATGACTACACCCTGAGCCCCGCGGCCGGAGACCACGCGTCTCTTCGTTTCATTCCATATCGCTCCCTCAGCCAGAACAAAAAAGACAGCTCAGACCCACAACAACATCCGACCACACAGTCTTGCACGTAGGGCTTTCTTTGATCATCAATTTACCCAGCGTTTCAACTGCCTCACTACAAGTTTCACCATTACTGCGCTTTCCATGCTACTTGCAGGCTTTCACATCCCTAACATACATTCTCCCCCGCAGCCATTTTGAACGCTTAGCTTTGTGAGTTTTTCAGTGTTATTCGCAATCATGGCCTTTCCACAGCCGCCAGACGAAGGCAGCGACTGCTCATTCTGGGCTGCCGTCTATGATGAAGAGCCGCCCAATATTCTCTGTGGAGTTCTCACGGATCTCAACCTCCATCGTTTCACCTTACACCAACACCTCACAACCAATGCAGCCCTCACGGAAACACCACTGCTTCACCAAACTTTCGAACAAGCCTTGCCACCAGCTATCCAACGCCGCATTCGCAACTACAACACCAATCTCAACCTCGCCAACGTCCACTTGCGACGAGCACTCGATGCCCTCGATTCCATGGGCCGACGCCCCCGCCGCATTTACCTTCACAATCCAGATACTGGCAACGACGATCCTCCAGCACCAACCACCACTGAGCCTCCATTTCCCACACCCAGCACTCTATCACCAGGCCAACCCGTCTCTCTTCCACCAGCGATCCGTCACTATCTCCCCACTTTTCAACCTGGGACATTGGTCTTCCAACACACTTCCACACAGACCACCCCAACACACTTTACCGCTCAAGCCACTCAGCAAACAGACATCATCATTGGCCCACCCATGATCCACGAGGAACAGCAAACCTCACCACGTCCAGACCTTTGCCACATCGACAGTGAACCTCAGCAAACTACGTCCATTCAAACAGACATTCACGCCATTGTACGATACCCGGCTTTTGCCACACCGAACGCTGCCTCTATTCCCACTTCTTCACCTTCTACAGCTTCACCTTTCCCCACCACACCCATTTCCACCGCCAACATCACATCGGCAGCAAACAAGCAGCCCAACCCTGAGCGCCCAACCGACCATTGGCTGCATGCTGACTTAATTCCAACCCCTACGGTTGACCACCCACCTGCGCCAGCACTACCATCTGACTTTACCGCACCGGTGGGCGGTACCCCGCACCGCACACGCTCCAAGACTCCTCCGAGGTCTGACACTCCTCGCAGGACCCGCTTCACACAAGAGCGTCCAACGGATCCACGCCACGGATCCCCAGTGCCACATCCACGCTCCACTACCACCCCCCACCCACCTCTCCAGTCCATGCATCCGCAACCCGCCACGTTTGGCCAGCCCAAGCGACCACCACCGCCCCTCCCAGACTACCTTCCCCCGGCCAACTTGGCTCCTTACTGGCAACCCACAGCACCGATGCCGGTACAAGCACCATACCCTACCACGGCCCCACCAACTGCTTCCAACTCTGTGACTCACCCCTGGCCTGCGCCATATCAACCATCACAACACCACCCGTCACCTCAACCACAACCACCCTACCTGCACAACCATCGCAGCACCAACAATGCACTCCACCACCAACACCACAATCACAACAACCACGAGTTCTATATGATGCTTCGGGCAAGCCGCTTCCACACCACCTTCAACCATACTGGCCTGACGAGGATCCATGGAACAACTACGGAAGAGGCTGGGACCGACCAGGACAGCCATAGGAGGTCATGTTCCCACCACTGAGAAGCCTGAGGCCGCCTTTTGTCTTTTCATGTTTGTAGTTGTTCTGTCCAATATGACGTGTTCCATCAAGCCTACCAACGATGCCGTGGACATACTACCAAGCTGCGACCGTCCGCTGTCTCACCTCACACCACGAAAAAAGCAACAGAGATGCCCTTTCGGGCTTCAATTTGTCATCCTCAACTGACTGCTTGATTTTATGCTCGGTTCATGTTTGTCAGGTTTCGCTGTTGTCATGTCATGCACTTTCAGTCATTCCTCGGACACCTCCCCCTGCGCATTTACTTTCATGGTTTTCACCCTCACTTCACAGCTATCTTGCTCGAACTATCCGCTCCGCACTTTCGCATTTCCGCACCATCCCAGCAAACATGGATGCGCAGTGGCAACAATTCTACTGGCAGCATTACCTCCTTCAACAACAGCAACAGCAACAATCATCCAGCCAACCGACACAGCAGTACAGTCCCACGGGCACTTGTGGCCTGATGACCCATGCAGTCCGCACTCAACAGGCCCATCAACACCACCAGCCTTTCCCTCCTCCACCACCGCCGCCACTGCCAACAGCAGCTCCTACCACTCCAACCAACAAATCTTTCACGCACAGTCCCACCCATCCAGCACCGCCAGCTACTATTCCCTTCCCCCAACCCACCATTCAAGACTCCTGGCACTGCACAGAGTCCCACTGGGACTCCAACTCACTACACGCTCACCAGCTCCACAGGACCATACAGCCAACACAATGGTCCCGCCGGGTCGGCGTTGCGGGCTTGGCTCCTCGCCTATCACGGTACGGCTGATTACACAGACCGGACCCTGAGCCATGGCAAATTTTGTGGCCTCATTCCGACACGGAGCATTGCCGAATCAGTCTTTGCTACTCACCTCTTACAAGAAATTCGGGACAGGCGCTTCGACTTAGATGCGATCGCCGAAGCCATTCATGCAACACAAGGCACAACTGTCCCCAACAAGACGACCCAAGCACGGGCCTTCCACGCTCCTTTGATCGCCCTTCTCACCGAGCAACTCCAAGCCCACGCACCAGCCGCAGCCGAAGGTTCCGCCCTTCGTGCTCTCAAAGCCACTTCTGATGACCTGGCCAGAGCCCGTGAAAAACTCCACGCCCATGGCATCGAGCTCACGCCACGCAAGGACGCCGGTCGTTCCTCCGCACCCAGTGCACCAGCCGCCCCGGCGGATCCAGCGCCGCACAAACCCCCCAGTACTGGGTGACGTCCTGCAACCCCCACATCCTTCCTTAAAGGATGATGTCCCCGAAGCATGGACCACACCTGCCATCCAGCAATGGATGCGCAGTTTCGACTCCACTGTCCAGGAATCCGCCACCGAAGTGCTCCGCATCCTCCAAACCAACAAGATCACTACGTACTACGGACCAACTCAAGGAAGCGGCCACTCGCTATGGCTTGCCACTCAATCGAGTGAACAAGCTCACGATTAAGAGCCTTCAGCAAATTGTCAGCGTGGGAGCCGCGGTGGCCTGCTGACTCCCCCTGTACAGCCGCAGTCCACACACTTGCACCACCTCCACCAATTACACAAAGCCCTCTCCACACTCATCCACCACAGCCAATATATCGAACGCGCAGAGGCCATTTTTGCAGTCGGTCTCATTCACATCACTCTCGTCTTTTGCTACCCATCGTCCACACAACGTTCCCAACAACGGCGCCAACGACTGCAGCACCTCCACGTGCTCCCCCACACATACCACTATCACCACTTTCTCTCACCAAACTCGGTCTACATCAAGCTTTATTTCAACACAATCCCACCTCAGCGATGTTACCATCAGCGTGGCCACTTCTATATCGGTTCTACCAGTATCGGCATCCCCCACCAGGAACACAACCGTCGGGCCAAACTCAAACAACTGCAGAACAACATACCAGTTTCCGCTGAACTTTCTCTACGCTACAGGCATTCTCACAACAACATACACCACTTCACTCCAATACAACTCTCCTCCCATGACAACTACGACCAAGCCTGGATCCAAGAACATCATTACATTTCCAATTGGATGCCACCTCTCAATTGGCCTTTCATCTCCCAACACCTCAAGCTCAAAGCCGAAGGCTGGCAGTTCACAAAACATCGAGCACATTTCTACAACCGCCTTGCCACCCACAAACGCCTCTTTCGCAAGCTTCGCAGAAGACAACAGACCCTTCGTGAACCATACCTTTATACCTCTACCAAACACCACGCCCTCACAATCCTCCGCAATCTCACTGAACACACACTTGCCTCCTTTGAAGCAGCCAAGCAGCTCCGCAGTGGACGTCACACCGACCTGGAAGTTTATGCTATACGTCGCGTGGCCGCAAATCTTGAGGAACCAGGTCGCACTTGAGCACTACACATTATCAACAAGGCACTCCACTACCGGAATTTGACACCTCCCAAGCCCAATATTCCTCTCACCGTGCCGTTCTTGGCTCACCCACCATTCACGCAGCACTGCCAGCAGTGGTTGCAGACCACCATCCAGCAACACAAACATTTGGCCGTCCCACTCCACCTCCCCACACATCGCTTACGAGAAGCCGCACACAAGACACTCCGAGCACAGCTCCACAACCACCGCACCTGGGAAGAAACCCTACACACTCCGCCACATTCCAACGACCTCCCGTGCGCTTGTGCCCACCTCCGCACTCTTCTTCTCGACCCAACCACATCCACTGCAAATGACCACTACATTCTCACACTTGACCAATTGCAGTTACCACCACACCTACGCATTTTCCTTGCCGCTAACATGAACAGCGCATTCTACCCCAGCAAAGCCAGGTAGGTACTTCCTCACCTTCCAGACCGCCTTTTCCAAATGGCTACGAGTTCAGGGCCTCCCAACCTCCCTTGTTCAACACTTGGAACCTTTTCTTCAGCACCAATGGCGACTCCACACCACCCATCTCAAACAACAACCACGCTTCACAGCTCGCCTCATCAGACAACATCAAGAATTTCTTGGCGACAAGGTTGTTCTCCACCACGTGGACCACGAACTCCAACAGCTCCGCATTTTCTGCCCACGCCAATACTTCGCCGGCGCCCTGAACACTTGGCACTCTCCTGAACTTTTCGAACCCCTTCCACATTTGAACTCTTCCAATATCCACGACCATCTCACCGCCACTATTATTCCAGCTACCCTACGATCCAAATACAAATGGGGATTCTGCAAGGATTTCACAATCCCCCACGGCATTGTCCACCTCAAAGAAAAGAAGCAGTGGCAGAAGGGACGCACCATCATATCGTACTTCCAATCCCTCAGCGGCAGCCTTTTGCGCATTACCAGCCGAGCACTCGACACCATATTGCAACACCTCTACCCCCAACACCCAGGCCAACTCTCCATCCCTCAACTGTGGCGCCACTTCCATTGCTACCTTACAAACACACCGGCCGACATCGCCCTGCACGCGACCAACGACGACCTGGTTGGCTTCTTCAACTCAGTTCCGCAACATCGGCTTATTGATGCCGTCCATTCCATGATCCAACACTGGCAACGCCAAAACACTACACACACCCTGACCGTTGACACGAAAGCCACAGGCAACCCCTTTCATCACTCTCACATTGGCAGACATTACACTAAACACCCTACGCAACGCACCCTTCACACCTCTGACATCACCACCATTGTCGCCTTTGCACTCAACACTTCATCAACTCCACAACAACCTCCTTCAACACACTGCTCTCCACTTTACCTACTACCGTTATGTGGACAACCGTTTCATCGTGCGCAACGAGCAGTTCCTCTCCCACCCAGCCATCCAAACTCTCATTCACCACAACTTTTTCGGTGACCCAGTCGAACTTGAACCGGTCGACGACTTTCACCTCCTGGGCTTCAACATTGACCTTCCACAACGAACCATCACCTACATTCAACCTACACAACCCTGGAAAATCAGGGACCACACCAGCGCCGGTAGCCAGCGCTTGGCTCTCTCCGGCTTAGCTTCCAGACTCCACGCCATCTACACCTACACCTTTCCACAACAACACGCAGCAGCGGCGGCTGAAGAGCTGATACGCCTTTATGTCCAAAAGGGACATGACCCTGCAGCCTGCAGACGGTTTTTGAAAAAAGTCCACCTCCCGCACTTCACCTGCGCCGACATCGGCGTGTTGTGTGTGTCAAACCCTGTCCCGAAGGGCTACTGCTTTCACCTTTTCACCACGACTTCAAGCAGGGGGGCAAGGCCTCCAGCGACGAACCTTGTCCAACGAAGCTAAGTCGCTGGAGGGGAAGCACTGAGAGACGTCTCGGTGTGTACCTGCTGAGTTCTCCACAAGCTGTGACCCTACTTTTCCACGGTTTGTTTCATGGTTCTTTCACGATTCTTCCCCACTAAACAGGTTTCCACCGCTCGTGAGCTGCCGCTGAATCACTGCAGATGTGCATTAACACTTGTTCAACAATACTTTTCTGCGGACCCATGCACCTTTCCGTTCCTTCACCTTCCTTCTCGACGTGGGAATTGACAATTGAGCTAACTGAAAACCAATGTCAGAGTGTGTACCCCTTGGAATCACAGGGATCCTTTCGGATTGTTCTCGCTTTTGGAGTTTTTGAGTTTTTCAGCAGGGGGCTGTAGTGTGCTTCAGATGTCTCCAGCCAACGAAGACGCATCTGTCGCACAGTGATATAGTTCTGGGACGCCAGAACTACGTACCTGCCATTTTCAAACGGAATGGCACGAGGCTATCCTAGAACCTCAAGACATGGTGTTACTTAGAGCTTTGGTTTTATGGCCTCGCTGAACTTGTTGGACCTCCACTTCCTTTTCAGGTTTCCTTACTTGTACTCTTAGGAAATGGTAACCTAGGCCGGCGTGTGGCACCGCTTTCAGTTCCGTACACATATCTTACGTGTGTTTGGCTTCGTGCCAACCCGGGATGAGCCCGCAGAGTGCCTCCCGTAGACCCGTCGAACGGGGGTTTGTCGCTGTTTCCCTTGCTTTGGAAACGTAAGTGCTTAGAGCGGGCGAAGCTGGCTTATGCCTCAAGAAGTGGGATTTTTGTCTCAATTTGGAATTCCAAGTTGGCTCACGCCCTTACGTGACCGCAGCGGTCTAAGCAGCCAGCCATTTTGGCACGGCGTACGTGGCCGCAGCGGCCGAAGCAATCTAGGGTCCGTTGGGACCCGTCGCCACCTCAGATGCACACACAGCATTTACATTTTCAACCAGGTTTGCATAGGTTCTTTAATGAGGTTCGGCTTCATTGGTTTCCGTCCCCTCCATTTGGTTCCCCTTTTCATTCTTTCCCCTTCACACACCTCTTTCTCCTCTTTCTTTTCATGTCTTCCCTTGCTTCATGTCCTTTCATCTCACTCCTTTCTTTCTTTTGCGCGCACAACGGTCTGGGCCTTGGTCTGTACGCGCACATCTACTTGCACACTCAGGTTTTAGGTCGCCCAGGTCTCGACAATGAGGTGGGTTTCATCGGTTGTCCCTGTGCACTTGGTTTCTCTTTCATCGCAACCATACACACTTTGTCTCCGTCTCGTCCTCCTTCTCATGTCTTCACCCTTTTGTCCTTGTGGCGCGCACATTTGCACTTTCGTCCTAGCCTTAATTTTTGCTTCCCTTTGGGGAGGCGTGTGTGTGTACCCCTTGGAATCACAGGGATCCTTTCGGATTGTTCTCGCTTTTGGAGTTTTTGAGTTTTTCAGCAGGGGGCTGGAGTGTGCTTCAGATGTCTCCAGCCAACGAAGACGCATCTGTCGCACAGTGATATAGTTCTGGGACGCCAGAACTACGTACCTGCCATTTTCAAACGGAATGGCACGAGGCTAAGCCTAGAACCTCAAGACATGGTGTTACTTAGAGCTTTGGTTTTATGGCCTCGCTGAACTTGTTGGACCTCCACTTCCTTTTCAGGTTTCCTTACCTGTACTCTTAGGAAATGGCAACCTAGGCCGGCGTGTGGCACCGCTTTCAGTTCCGTACACATATCTTACGTGTGTGTGGCATTTTGCGTGGCAGTTGGTCGCAAGGCCGCACTTTGGACAGAATGGCAGCTGTAGACCCTGGCGGCTCCCCACGCGAACTCCAAAACATCAAAGCAACAACGCCAATCCCGACAGACCCACAAACAAAATCGTCAACCACAAAGCCACCCACCATGGCAACGATTTCATGGCGGGATGACTCAAAGTAAAGCAATTTGGATCCTTACTGTGGCAGGTGCACGCGCATTGAACTGCATGCTGTCCACATGAGACCTGTGTTTGTATGCGCCCGTGAACAGGCTGTTTGCTGTTTGTGTGCTGTCATGCAGTTTTCGCACGATGCACGCCATTTGCCGCTGCATGATATGTCATGTTTTGACCCTACATATGAATAATATATAGTTGTACGATTTTTACACATACACATTACTTGCCATATGAATCATATTCAATGATTGTGACCCATCCAGATCTCTGCCGTGCACTTGTGTGTGCGATGGTTGGTGTGCCGCACGCGCACAGAGCCTCGAGACGTATACTTCATGCCAACCAGAGTCGTCCGAAGTCACAACCAATGACTCACTGTGATGTGTTTGACTACAAGCGTTACTTTTTATTATCGACGTTCAAATTGCTGTGAGTTTCTTTGCCTGTCACGCTGATCGTTCAAGGACGCTGGACGCCGCCTGGGTAAACATTTCTTTCGTCCACCATTGTTGTTTGGTTCTGCGGGGTGTAAGTTGTGGCAAATTTTCAGTGCTTCATTGCTATATATTTGTGAACGGCGGCGGTGTCAGCCAGTACCAGCCAACTTCAAGACCCACCATCTCACATCCGGATATATCCGGATGACGCTAACCATGACCATGTATTTACCATCGTCCAGGCAAAGTAGACCAGTGCCGCAGGAAACGACAGTGGCCACGTCCCTGAACCCCGTGCCGGGTTGTTTTGTGGTGTCCTCCGCTGGCAAAACCTATGCCCTTCACACTGGCGAGCACTGTTTCCAGCTGGTGTCCTCCTGCTGTTGTCGGCCCTTTTACCACCGCCATGTCCAGGCCCTGCCCCCTGCTTGGCCACGTTGCTTTCCCCCTTCTCCATTGCCTTGTCCGGGTGTGTTTTCGTGTGGCTATGAACGCAGCGGTGCAGCCTTTTCAAATTTGATGTAATCCTCGGCAAAACCGATGGGATATCGGATGTATATCATGAGAAAAACCGCGGGTGATATCACATTCCAAACGCTGCGTCACTGTTGCATTCATAGCGCGCAAGCACACCCGGACAAGGCGGTGGAGAAAGAAAAAGCGGTGACAAAAGGCCCGACGACGGGACAAGCAGGACAGGCAGACCCGCACAAAGGACAAGAGGAAGGAAGACGCAGGGTTTGAAGCAGCCGTGGCACGAGGACAGCAGGTGGACACCGGGAGGGCAAGAGAAGGACAGAGGACAAGAGGAGGACACCAGGAGGAGCAGAGACAGACACAGGGCCCGCCGGCGCAGCCAGAGACAGCAGAGGCAACACTATTGATTTCTTGACTAAGCGCCAGTCAGTGTCAGGTGGATCATGCTATTGAATTGATTAAGCGCCAAGGTTCAGGGGCGCGGCCACTGTGGCCAGTGTTTTTTCCAAGAAAGAACCCGAGCAGTAAACTGTTTGCCGAACAATGCTGAAACTGTTCAGGGTCTATGTTAGTATAATCTTTGGAACTTCAAGTCAAGCGACCACATGTTCAGTCATTTTCATCCGATGTGTGGCTGGACAAAGTGGTGGGCGGCATGTCATGAGGACATGTGAGAGAAAAAATTAACAATTTTCTCCCGGGACCGCACTTGACTGGTGTTCTGAGGTCGGTATTCTTGGTATGTTTGCTCTGGGACAGTCTCCCGCCTGAACAGTGACATTTTTCCGCCATTGTGAAACGACGGAACGCTTGATTGATGCTTGTGCCAAGGTTTGTTCATGGAGCAGGTGTCATCAGATTGGTCAGAAGGCGGCAATCATCACTGTTGATCATTACCGTTTGCGGAGCCAGTGTTTACGGCTAGTGTGCGGGAAACAGCGCTCCAGACGTTCAGTACCATATCGTTCATTAGGCCGAAACAATGCCGGAACTTGGCGCCGCGGGAGGTAAAACCCACAAGACACATAGTTCAACAGTTCAACTGAACACTTCCTAGTAGGCTTAGGAGGCTTAGACAACGATAGTCAACACATCCTTCAATCCAATTGGTGCAGGCCAATTCCGCTTTGGCGGTGCTGGGTGAAAGGTGTAGCTGAACCTTAAAAAATTGCGAATTTAAGTGTACAAAGAAAAACTAGGAACCAAGTCATTAAATAAAGTTTGGGTGTAGTTTACCCACTGCTGCTCTCCCTCCCCCCGCCTAATTTAACTAAAGCAAACATGAAAACATGAAAAAAACAAACACTTTGCAGAGTGCTGTCCTTGACAGGGTACAGCTGGAGAGACCCACTGAAATTCTATCCGCGCACCTGCTTTTGGAAAGACTGCGGAGAGATCCTAGGATGAAGTTCCAGTCAATGGGAAGCTTGTGGCTTGTCCAATCTGACGATGTTGTTTTGCCTACTCTGATGACCTGTTTTGCCTAAGGACCTATCAACCATCACAGCGCGTTTCCCTCAATAGAGAGGTGGGCATGTCATCCACGTCATTTGGGCCAAACGTCCTTTTTCACCAAGCTGTCTTACAGGTCTTTGCACTCTCAAGATCTGGCTACTTGCCCAGTGAGTGGGCATGTCCTCTTACATGCGTTGCGTGTGTTCGACCCCTCTGCTTTCCAAAAAGCGGCTGCCCAAGTTGAGGGCCGTCAAGACTTCTATGTGGTAGGGCACCTCTTGCGGAAGAAGCTTTTGCTTTTTCTGCCTCGGGAAGTGTTCAGGATTTGTTGGTGTAAATCCGGCAGCTCTTAGTCCTAGCCACGCAAGTGGCACATCAACTCTGTACAACAATTGTTCTCTGGGGTTCTCGATGGTTTCTGCACCAATTTGTGTCACTTCTGCGCAGCAAACTGCCCTCAGCTCCTCAGAATTATCGGAACTCCTGAATGGGAGGCACCGCCTGGTGTGCTTCCTTCACAAGCTACATATTTGATCAACATGCCTCCGAGCTTGAGTAAGACAATCAAGCAGTTTGTTTGACTATTGTTTGGCATTGTGGCATGGCATTGCTGCTTGCTTTGCCTGCGTGTGCGTGCGCACACCTTAGGCGAATGCTTTCAGGCAGACCTTCTTGGGACTGGGAGGAAGCTGGAGGTGAAGACAGTCCTCCGAATGTCGCTTGTAACGGCATGCTTTGTCAGGCTTTGCCTCAGCCTTCTTTCAGCATGTTTATCTCTGACGAGCGGACGCGTGCGCTCGGCAAAAGCGGAGCGGCACGCTGCGTGGCGAGTCCTGCGGTCCTCATCCTAGAAATGGTCGAGCCAAATCGGCCGATCGACGAACAGGTCGGGAACGGGTCCAAGACCGTAGAGCGGAGGCACACCGATCTCTGAGAGAGCTGGGCAAACAAAGCACCAGGCCAAAACAAGGAACAAAAACACCCAAACCAACCATCCTCCGACCGTCCAGAGGCTGAATATCAACATCAAAACCATTACAAAGCTCGGAGATCGCGCTCCGCAAAGGAGCCAAGAGCTGCGAAATGGTGGGCCTCGTGAAAAAGGCCTGTACAACATCAAGACGACACCCGCCTGCTCCGGCAAAACATGGAAACTTCATGGGCTCAAGAAACGCCATCATGAAAACCATTTCTAAAAAGCTATAAAGCTGAGGTTGACTGTCAGGGGTACAGTGAAAAAGAAGCCAACTCTGTACTTTATGCAAAAAAGGTTCAAGACTATGTCCTTCAAACGTTCGAACACCCTGCTCACGGAGGAGAGAACATAGCGAATCACCATGCTCTCGCTCCGGCTCACTGGAAAGAACCCACTCAGCTACCTCTGCAGTCTGTTGACGATGCTCTCCAACCGCCACCAAAAACTGAAAGGTCTTGTCGAGGCGCGCCCACCAATGGTGGTCGTGAGCACGGACCCTAGCAAACAAATCATGTGCGCCTTCTCCTCGGTCACTGTCGAAGAAACCCGCATTCTTATCAGCGACAGAGTTCCAGCGCGCAACCCAACTCTCAAAAGGAGTGCAGCAAAGGGCCTCGTTCAAGTGCGACGGCGCCCAATGGTAGTAGAGGGTGCCATCAGAGTAGTGTTCCTGTACCAGCAGCAATTGAGCCCAAAGGTCTTGGTGAGTCCAAGAGGCAGGCACCCGACCGTGGGTCAAAAGGAAGCATGCGCCGGCCACCACATGCTGAGAGTCACACCATATATGCATGGCGTCCACCGGACCATAGGTGCCCCACGCCGTGGCACTGAGGAGGGCGGTGAGCTCCGCCCTCCCGATGCACTGTTGCTTGCCAGCCAGCGGGCCACCCGCCACCACCATGCCCGAAGTAGAATCCACCACCGCCCAAGCTGCATGCACGAGCCGTGAGGACTTGTACTTGGAGGCGGTGCCGTCGGTAAAAACATGGTGTGTGCCAGCCGAGGGCCAAGCCGTAAAGTCGTCCACTTGGGCACTAAGTTGCATGAAATAGTGCTCCAGTTCGTCCACCAAACAGCTCCGTGAAATCAACAAATGATTACGGAAACATGAGGGCCAAGTGCAAATGTCTTCAGGGAAAACGCTGAACCGATGCCGTAAACTAGAAAACAGGGGGCAAACAAACCAATGCTCAACCGTGTCAAGGACCCCACATTGAGTGCAGTAACGCTCCTTGCTGACATCATAACGCCCATGCTGAGCGGCATCAATGAAGCAACCGCATTGGATGGCAGAAAGTTGCGCTTTGTCCCGTGCCCCCAGAGAGGCAGCAAATGCCTGGTGCAACCAAGGGTCCAGCCCGTCCAAGTCGGTGGCCGTTTTGCGAAGGCGAAACTGCTGTGCCACCAAACAAGCCCATGCATCCCAAAGCAGCTCCTCGAGCAGAGGCCATGCCGCCTGCACAAAGTGCCATAGGTGTCCTCGATGGTCCCGAAACCAATGCTCATTCACCCAGTGCCAACCCAAATGGGAAAACAAATCTAGCATCTTGGAATAGGGACCCACATGCAGTGATCCATCATAGTTCTGCAGGAAGAGGCGCCATTGTGCCACAAAGTCAGCGGAGGCTTGACAAAGTCGCCGAAAACCTTGGAGAACAGTTTTGTGATGCCAAAGCAACGGATCCGCAAATGGTAGGGGACATAGTAAGAAGCGCATGGACGGCGAAGAGCCGGCCAACTTCCAGCCAAGTGCAGCCGCAGCCCGTCTGCGAAGCCTATCCAGGTGCCGTAGGGCAAATCGGCAGGCCAGCGAACCATGCAAGCCCTCGGGCCAGAAAGACACAGTCAGCGCAACGAGCTTCTGATACAATGAGGCCGCGGAGCGGGCCAAGATAGGCCAGCGAGGCTCGAGCCGAGCCATACGAGCCTTAAGATCGACCACACGAGGTTGAGTGTGAAAAGTCATGGAGCCCCCAAGCTCATTGCTATGCTGCACACACCGCATCGGAAAGGCCTTCAAGGCACGACGGGCCACCGCGTCAACGCCCCAGCAGTAGGACTTCTCAAGGTCAATCTCCATGTGCCACAACGTGAAGAAGGCCAGCATAGTGGCATACCCAAGAGCCAAGTGACCGGCATCACGAGCCGTAAGGCCCAAATTGTCCACGTAGGAGAAGATCCGAATGCCAGGGCAAAATGCTGCCGCATAATGATGCCACATCATGTCCAATAGGCACATGCCCAGAACGGAAAGGGCACAGCCCTCCGGCAGGCCGACCGTGCTGCGAGAAGAGGTGCTAAGTGAGCCTCGAATCATAAAGGAGCGGCTGAAGTCCCTCATGTAGTTGCGCCAGGGTGTAAGCACCGTGCTAGGTAATCCCAGGAAGGAGGCCAGCCAAAATAGAGGTCCACGAGGGATGCAGTTGAAGGCCCGCACCAAGTCGGCGCTCAGTCCACACAAGGTCGTGTCTCCCTGGCAGCAGAGATCTACCATAGCCATCCAAAGTGCCCAGATATTCATAGCTTCCTGCCCAGGAATGAAGCCCACCTGACCTTCCGGAAGGCAGGAGATCAACTGAGTCAAGAGCTGCCGGCTCCGCAAAGAGCTCCACGTCCGGTAGAGGATGCTGAGGACCACTACAGGGCGGAAGGAAGCCACCATGTGGGCGCCATCAACTTTTGCCAAGGCCTGGACTACCCCAAAGAGAGTTTGTTGGGGCCAGTCGTCACCCCGTTCCACTCGCTCCAAGAGGGCAAAAATCTGGGATTCCAGCGCAGGGGGCAAATGAATGAGATCACGATGAGAAAGACCATCCACTCCTCGGGCAGCATTCGGTTTGTACCGCTTCAAGGTGCTGTGCCAATGGTCATGCTCCAACGGAGGCAGAGTGAACGAAAGGGGCCGCATGTAGGCCCGAGCGAAAGAAGTAATACGCACCCAGTCAGAGTCGGCCACGTCCTTGTAGGCATTCCAACGAGGCTGCCAAAAACGCACAAAGGCCTCCTGAACCTCCGTCAGTTCAGAAATCACTTGATGTTGATGAAGCTCATCCCCAGGGATAAGTGGAGGAAGCCGACTGACCACACAGGTATCAAGCTCCGCCTCCAAGACGGAGAGAGACACACCATTCAACGACCAGGTTGACTGCCCCGCAAGATCCAGTGGACGATCAAGATGCAAAGAACCGGTTTCCTGTTCAAAGCCCAAAATGGTGTAGTAGTGATCGGACCAGAGAAGGTCAGGTTTGGCCTTCGGAGCCCGCTTGAGTTCACCATACAGGCCGGCCATAGTGGCGTCATGCTTGCGGCGAAGAAGACGACAGCGTTGCTGAATGTGCCAAGATTCCAGCAATTCAAAGCGGTAGCGAAAAGTGCTGAAAATCAGTTCTATCTGAGCCGATGTAGGGAGACCATCAGGTAGAAGTGTGGGAACGTGGGGACTGCCGTCAGCATGGCCCCTGGCCCAGAAGGAGCGAAATCCACCCTCAAAGCCGCGTGCGTGAAGGATGGCACTCCATAATTCGCAGCGATAAACCTGAGCATCCCAATGCCAGGAACTGGCAAGAAGAGAGTGACGAAGGCTCTGTAGCCGTCTCAGTTGCTTGAACCAATCCCGGACGGCCCGTGACGTGACATCGCAACGTAGTTCCACTTCTCCGGCACGACTGGCCTTACAGAAACGAGGTAGTTCTCGGTGCCGATCAGGAGCTGTACGCTGACACCGTCCAAGTTGAGTGGAAAGAAGTTGCCCACCAGGTTGAGTACGCACAAAGCCCGAGAGGCTAATCTCCAGAGTGGTCCCAATACCAGTGTAAAGCTCCGTAGTGGTGCCACCGCTGGCCGGGGCAGAAACCCCTCCGGCCCAAGAGGCAATGTCAATATCATCCCAAGGAAGCTGGGCCGGAAGAGGCCAGCGAAAGGTCTGAGCCAGAGAGACTTCCAGAGAGAGATCAGCAGCCACAGTGCTATGTTCCAGGAAGACCTCAAGGACCTGAACACGACAACATAGACTTTGAGCTTCAGGGCTCAACCAGAGGAAGTCCCGCTCGGTGGTGCCCTTGCAGGTGGGCCGTATCTGATGACCCCAGTGGAAGGCGGCAAAGGATTGTGCCGAGACCCATCCATGGTGTTTCCACACCGCGAAGGCATCGAGCTCGCCATCAGAGAAATTGAAGTCTCCACAGATTATCCTCGGTCCGTAGTTGCCCAGGACGAAATGCAGAGAGGTCGTCTGAAGGAGGCCTTCGGTAAGAGATCTGGCATGGGGCCATGTGGGGCCGCGGCAGAAGCCGTAGCAGTTCAGCAGCTGTAGACGGACTTGTCCATAATAGTGCACCGAGGCCTGGATACGCCCAGATTCAAACTCACCCGAGCGCCAAGGTAGACGAAGTTCATGACAAGGCAGATCCGAGACCGTCAGGACCCCAGACCAGGTGCCAGCCCATTGCGAGCCAGGACGGCAAGCCACAGGAGGGCCAGCAAGCACTCGTAGTTGGCGTTGCACGGAAGAGGCTTGAGCTTTCAAAGTAGTAGCACAGCGAGGGAGTGTGACCTTGGACAGCTGAGACTCGGAGACGCAGTGAATGCCCACTCCCAGCTCGACCAAGTGAGCTTCCTTCCCACGAAGGCCCGATGGATTGGAGGTGGTAATCCGGAGAAGGTTGGGCCCCGGGACTGCAGCTTCGCCGACTCGTACAAAGTGTCCCGACGAGCCGGGGATGCCGCCCACTAGCACAAGCAGTCGCAACAATGAAGGCATAGAGCACGGAGCACGGCTCGCCCTGAAGGGAGTGGATTGACCTCGTCGCCAAGACGAAGCCGAAAGGCATCCTCCAAAGGAAGAGCTGTAGAGATTGTGAGCCAAAGTAGACTCAGAACGACCAAGACGCTGAAATCCCCGCGTCCTCAACATCGATGGCAGTAGGAAACTGTAGTGCCAAGCAAGGCCAAAGTTGAGCCAGCAGATCACTAAAAGGATTGTGATGAAATCCACGAAGGATCCATCGAGACCAAACGAACCATGGTCAAGGCGTGCTCCACACCCCAGAGTACGCCCAAAGCAGCAATGAACAAAAATAGTCAGCACCAGCACAGCGGCGAGAAGCCACTGCCTGGCGTGGCATAGTCACTCGGTACGAGACCGCTTGCTAAGCATAGCTTCCAGCTGCGAGAACCTGCTGTCGAAGGCCGCGTTGATGGACTGATCGATGGATGCAGAAAGCTTATCAGTGGAGCTCTGCAAAGAAGTGACCTGCTTACCCATATGATCCATGCCGGTATGAACGTCGTTGAACCAGCTACGAAACTGGTCTCCCTGAGCCTTGAGCTCTCCAAGTCCGGCTTCCAGTACTCGAAACCTCTGATCAGTGGTCTGTTGAAAGGCATGGAAGTCAATGTCAGTGGACATAGCGGAGTCAGCGGCGTGATCCTCCAATTGTGTGCGAACGGCATCATGGACAGAGGCCTGAAGTCGATGCTCAAGCTCTTGGATATGCTTCTTGCTTGTGGCCCCCTGAGTGATAGTGGTAGCCGGGGCTGCGGTCCAATTGGCCCAGGGGTCGGAACCAGTGCGAGTCCAGGGATCCTCTGCTGGAGTGCGATCACTGTTGGCTGGCTTAGCCGGCTGAAGCTTGCGAGGATTGCAGGATGAAATCACCGAAGGCATCTCGATGGCCGTGGCAGAGCGATCACGCACTTCACTGATGAGAATGTCCCCTCCAAATCCCGGCATGATTGGCTTGGGCGGGTTGGTAGAGGCACCCACTTCCCATGCCGCCCCAGCTGCTGAGCCCCGACAAGGTTGCATGGGTTTAGCAACCCAATTCCATTGTTTGAGGAGCTTCAAGAGAACATGTCGTTGTACCCCATGCGGAACAGGATGTAGGCGAAAGACTTTGGTGATCTGAACATCAACGAAAGGCATATCCGGGCGGAGAGCCTGATAGGCCGTGGCTGCGTCCTTGGACAAGATACGCACCCCGTAGCGATCTTTGACTCGAACCAGCGCCAAAGCACCTTCAAAGGATTTCAGAGCTTTGATGGCCATAGGTTTGTCAGCCTTTGGTAGCCACACCACTGAGTAGAGGGGGTCAGTGCCGGAGAGGTCCGGTTTGCGAGGCTCCACATAGACACCGGAAGCATTAATCTGAAGAACTTGGGAACGAGCTGAGTGCGCCACCCGAAGATAGAATTGAAAGAGGTCAGCATGAGCCGGCTCAATGACCTTCCCTGATAGTGCCAAGAACTTGCGTGCCCAAACCTCTTGGATCACGCTATCCAGCTCCTCCTCCACAGGTGCATGGAATCGCACACAATCCGGGCCGCAACCAGAGCCCTTGCAAAGTTGCAGGGCCGGGAGCAACTGGATCAAACAACGAATGGGCTGCTGAATGAGGTCAGACCATGTGAGCTCCAATTCATCCTTGTAGAGGACAACCTTGAAGACTGAAGTTTGAGGGACCTCCAAGCGAGTACTGGGCTGTCCCAAGTGTCGATGAATGTCAACATCCCCAAGGCAGACCATAGTTCCCTGCACCAACATAGGCTCCTGAGAGGGGCCGTAGATCGCCGGGAATCTCATGGAGACGATGCGAGCCGAGCTGCAAGTTGACGTAGGCAATGGTGGAACAACCAGTAGAGCAAGAGCGTCAGTGCTCATGCTCTTGTCCGCCTCCACAAAGGGTCGAGCTTCCTGGGGTGAGCAAAGGGCAATGCCACGTCCATTGACTACCACGTCCCTGAAAGGGATAGGAGTGATCGGGTCGCCGTCTTTGTCATGAAAATGGTCAGCATCCAAAGCCAGTAGGTTGATGTCGAGATTGTCCACCGTGAGCCTCGGAGCTGGTTCCTTGGACTTCTTCTGCTTGTAACCGGGGATATGTGCCCCATGTTTGCTCTTGGCCCGGGCGTTAATCTGCGCCTCAAGTTCTTCCCTGGTCACCAGGCGAATCATCGATCCAGGCTGTGAGGCCTTCTCCTTAAGGGTGGCCCATGGGTTCTTGCTATTGAGAGCGGTCTGCACTGTGGTGGTCCCCAGCTTGGCAATGACTGCCCGGGCCCGTTCCATACCCTCGTGAGGAAAGACTCCATGCCCCACCAGAATGTCCGCCAAAGCCTTGGAAGTAGTGGTATCGGAAGGGCCCATGGCAACCAAATCAGATGCCGGGAAGTGTTGAAGGAGCCAAGCATGCAAGTCAGCAATGCAAGGATCCGGCAGCAATCCGGGAAGTCCAAGAGCTGCCATGAAGTGCAGAAGTGCCAAAGTACCGCATGAGAAGGCATCTGACTGAGTATAGAGTGAGCAATGCTCAAAGGAGCCCAGGGTGCCGCCAAGGTAGGTCGTCAGCAGGACTGCCAAGTCCAAAGCAGTCAACCGAAGTCCATCGGAAAGGGGATCAAAGTAAGTCCAATAAAGTCCAGCCCCAACTCGACGCCCCCAGAGAAGAGCCCAATGGCCTTGCGCTGCAAAGAGACAGAAGCATTCCTGCACAAGGCACCGACGATGTGGTGGGAGCTGTCGAGGCAATTCCTCAGCGTGGCCATCGGCAAGGCGTGTGGCAACTGATGTGGGCAGAAGCCAGATGTCTCTCGTCTCAACTCGTGGCAAGTTGTCCAAAATGCTGCGCATTGCAAGGTCGACAGCAGCTGCCCCAAGTCCGGGCATGAATGCTGAGGGGCCTGGGCCAAAGGCCGATCCTGCCGAAGGTGGAGGAGCCAAAGGCCTCCGTGGTGCAGCCAGCGAGGAAGTGGTCTTCAACGTGGGAAAAGTGTCCGGCGCCAAGATGCGCAATCGAGTGGATTGCCAAATGCGGGCATCACGTGGAAAGAGCCGTCCAGCAGGGTCAACACAGAGCATCGCCCCACAGAAGCAGGAGCGATCCAGGGCCTCAAAGAGAAATTGTCCAGCCTGGAGGAATTCAATGTGATGCTCGAACTCATCATGCAGAGCCAGGACCAGGAGTTCATGGGGACTGACCTTGGTGTAAGGTCCTTCCGTGCGGACCTGATAGCAACGACCAGGAGGAAGAGGCCGCAGTCGCTCAACCCGTGACAAAGTGCGATGGCCATCAGTGATAGTGCACTCAACCTCGGGATGAAGCTGGAGTTTCTCCGCCCGAATCAAGTCAGCCACCAACACATTCCCCGGGGCAAGAAGTGTGACCTGGGTGCCGTCCTCTGCTGCAATGTTGAGACTGGTTAGTGGGACCTCAATGTCATGTGACTGGTGGAATTGCCGAAGTAGCTCAGCCTTGAATTGATCGAGAACGATCCTGGGCGACAAGGCATAGAACTCCGGAAGGAACTTGTGCACTGAGGACAGGAGCTGAGCATACACCCACAAGGTCTGAAGTGGCGAAGCCACATTGCCGAGCAGGGGCAGTGTGTCCCGAGGTCCCTGCACGAACTGCATAGAGCACGGAATGCCCAAGAACAAAGCGGCCTCTGTGGGATGAAGTAGTCGTGGTTGTCCGGTCAAAGCGGAAGTGATGTAGAAGCCACGAACCCCCCGAGCCCTCAGTGAGGCATCTGCCATGGCGGAATCCCGGCATCCGCAGGGGCAGGCAGTGAACCAAGCTCCATAGGAGTGGAGAAGGGTGAGAAGTCCATGATGCGGCCCAAACCACCGCTGATCATCCCCATAGAGGGCGCAACCAAAGACACCGAGTTCATGTTCCGTCAACAGAAGATCAGTCTCTTCATCCACATCCCAAACCGGCCAGGAGCGAATGAGAGAGCCCACAGTGGTATAGGTGGTGTCAACCGGCCAAGGGCAAAAAGGTCCTGCCATCCATACAGGCGGAGCACAAAGGCACCACCACCGAAGTCGCTTCATCGGCCATTGGGCCTTCAAGTCCAACTCATACTGGATCTGTTCCCAATGTCGGGCCTGGTTGAGATGCAGAAAGGCCTGCAAGACAGCCTCATTGGTCCCCGCAGCAGGTACACATTCGGCAATCAAAGCCTGAATGGGAAGAAGCCAGACCGCCCGAAGAGCATGAAGGAGAGTGAGAAAACGGTGGTCGTGTTCTGCACGTTGGAGGCCTTGCGAGCTATAGGGTTGGCAAGGGAAGCCAAGCATCGCAGTAGCTGTGCGTGAACCCAAATGAAGATGCGTCTCATAGATGGCCTGGAGGTCAGCGATGGAGGCTTCAATAACCACCCCATGCGAGTTGCCGCGTAGGTGCCCAGCCGCATAGGAAGAATCCTCAATGCTCACCGCAACCTCTGCACCCACGAAGGACGCAGCAAGGCCCATCGCTCCGCTGCCAGCGCATAGCTCAACAACTAAAGAGGAAAACTTACGAATGTCCAAGGTGCGTGGCAGGGCAGCACCATCGTCCCCAGGCTGGAGACACAGTGGCTCCAAACTAACCACCTGCCACCGGTACAGGGTCCAGTGGTCCCCCTTTTCACCAAAACCCCCACCGAGCAGCAAAGCCCCAAGAGACCAAGGCAAAAGCCGCGCCATCCTCATTTCCACATCTCCTGAAACATGATCCTCCAGGCAAACGACACCGCTCCAGTCGCCCCCTTCGGTCGTTGGGGGTGAACCGAAAATGAAGTCCTCCATGGGTGAATCACTAACCCAAGTCTCAGCTGTCAAAGCCTCACCAGCTGTTAGGTGCTCGGGCAAAAGGCTCTTTCAGCATGTTTAACACGGATTAGATGGGCGTTGGGTGCGGGAAAGGCTGTGTTTTCACTGGGAGTGTGCATGTCCTGGGGCTTCGATAATGCAATAGGTTTTCCCTCTGGACATTTTCGCCCCAAGACCGCAGCAACCTGTACCCTCAAAGGCGCTATTATTTCTGATATGGGTGGTGAACAAGGGCACCTGAACATAGAGACTGAGGCTTCGACCGCGAATGAGATGTGCCCATTGATTTGCCCAAGCCCTTGATCCATCAGCACCGACCGAATATGGCCGGAGGCCGCTGGAGGCCAGCTCACAAGATCGCTTCATGACAAAGTGCTTGGAGTTTTCATCCATTCTTTGATCGTGTCACTTCCTTGCCACGGGCACTGTTCTGATTAAGCAGGCAAAGCCCTGGCTTGGTGACCGTGCAATAACATCCGACATGTGCCATTTCGGCAGAGAATGTTCGCACAAATAGGCTCAGACCGGATCCAGGTATCAGGCGTTGTGTGCGAAGCGAAGTGGTCATCAAGCTGTAGAACCGATTGAGTCTTTTTCGTCACAGGCGCTCGGCCAAGAGGTCACAGCGACCAAAAGATTCCAGAACAACTCTGATAGTTTCTCCAACTTTGTAGTCAAATAGCACGCATTTTTTGCTCTGACCGCTGGCTTCCTGACTACCGAGCATCAAAGACTCCACCAGCCTGGCAGTCACTGCCATTAAAGCATATCAAATCAGAGCAAACCTTTTACGAAAAGGGCGTGCGCGGTGTGAGAATGGCTATTGATCAGTCGCAACCCCATCACAACGGCTCGAATTGCTCGTAAGTGAGTAAGATTCAGCAATTGTATCGACAGCCCTCAGTGTTGTGACTGCATAGGCCTGTGGCTGGCCTGGTATGACCAGGATATTCATTGCGTACACGGGTGTTATTTGGAAATAGATCTATGTCTATATCTATATATTGATCAGATTTGGAAGCTCGAGCACTCCCCCGTTGCCAGCGGGAAGACGCGAATAACACTGCAGGACCAGGGCTACCAAGACCCGCACCTTGCTGAGCTGACCCACTTTCTCAGGCAACAACTCCCGTAGAGACATGAGGAACAGCCAGAGCCATTTGTTCAGGGTTACGGACTGAATGAGGCCAATGATTGCTAAGTTCACAGGTTTTTGGCGGCACTGAGGCATAGCTAATCATAGCTATATAAGTACAGTCTTGCCATTGAGGGTGTGGTTGGCTTGACCTCTGTGAGGCACACTCGGTAAAGGAAGCATGACATATGCAGTCTTGATGGTCGCTGGTTCAGGTACTTCTCCAGCATCAGGTCCAGTGAGGCAGACCTGTAGATACGAAAGTGACAGAAGGTTTGGAATGTCCGAAGTGACGCTCCAACTCGGCATCGCTTCAGCAGACGAGAAACAGGGCTTTTTGGCATCAGGAGCCTTTGCGGTACTGTATTATCAAATTGTTCAAATGACCCAACCCACAAGAAATAACGTTGCAGCTTCTACAGTAAGAGGGAGACTGAAGGATTCTATGCGTGCTGTTGCGAAAGAGCTTTTTTTCCCTCGACTCTTTTGCTCCTGCTCATCTTCTTGCTAGAAGTCCGTTTCGACTTATCAGGCCGCTGCTGGAAAAGAACCGGCAGGGCCAACTGCACACCTCTTCGTCCACAAGCCTTCTTGAGTTTCGACGAGGCTTGGAAGCCTTGCTCACTGCAAATGGCGTTCCCTCCACATCTGACACAAGCCACTTTGTTGCCTTTCCTCCACAGCTCGTGTGTGAGGTGCCCTTGCCACTACAAGGGAGGATTCCAAGCAGCGTTCCAACATGGTTTCTGCACAAGCAAGCGCAGCTTATCAACAGAACTATGACGAAGGATACATAGTTCTTTCTCAGCTCGAGCTCATGTCCACCATGATCCGGAAAACTACCACTCAACATCTGCTGCAGAAGGTCAGCCTTGCTGACAGCCTCTTTCTCAGCCCCTCCTTTTGGAGGGGAGGCACCTGCTAAAGAACAGACCTCCGTGCGCAACACCTGCATCTGCTCAAAAGTGACATGCATGTTGGCCCTACAGTTGCGCCCTTTGCATTGCAGGCCGCTGCCCTTCTCAACAGGGGTCGACATCAGGGCTTCATAAGCACTACGCTTCTGCTGTGTTGCACTGTCTCGTTTGTATTTTGCTGACTCCCTGGCCTGACGTGTGAAATATGACTTGTCATCGAGGACATGCTTCACACGTGCAATGGCCTCCAGTGCAGCCGCTTTGTATTTGGCGCCCTGTTGCTGCAACTCAATTTCAAGCTCAGTCGGCTGCATGGCAAGAGCACGTTCTCTGGCAACTTTGCTGGCATCCTGCATTCGGCTTCGAAGTGACCATCCACCAAGAGGCAAATCTTTCAACGGTTTCTGAGAAACATAGATGGGCCGAATCTTGGCCCTCTCCCAGCCCATTCAGATCCCAGAAAGTGCGGTCATGTCCATGCATCGAAAGCCTGGGTGGATGCTGCATGGATCTTCACCTCACCAGCCAAACCCACAAAGTGACCAGCAATCCTCAAACCATAGAACTAGCCTCTTTGTAAGGACTGGCTCCCTGGCAATACCGCCGTGATGCACCCAAGCCGAAACAACGCACCTTGGTGCAGTGTGTGTGTGTGCCCCTTGTAGTCACAGGGATTCTTTTGAATTGTTTTTCCTTTACTTCAGCAGGGGGGCAATCCACATTGCAGTTGATTGCCCAACGAAGAGGGCTGCAATGTGGCTGATATCCGGAAGGGACGCCTTCTGGACGTACCTGCAGTTTTACCTGAGTCAATTCCTCCTGGGCCCTGCTTGTAACAAGATGTCCAGCCTTTGCATCGGTTCTTCGTCGGCAGATGTGCATTGTCGCTTTGATTTGGAGTTGGAGGCCACGTAGGCTTTGAGAGGTTGGGAACCCCATACTTTACCTGTCCTGGTTTCTTAGGCTTTTACTTTGGCCGGCGTGTGGCACCGCTGTCAAGTCAGTACGCATATCCATAAGTGCGTCTGGCCTTGCGCCAGTCCGGGATGAGCCCGATTGGAAGCTGAGCTACGTGGCACTACATCCTTTCGAGACCATCGCCTTCCCCCACCCCGTCCTCCACCTTGTCCTCCATCTTCCTCTACTACAACTACATCCACACCGGACAACGACTTCTTTGCTGACTCCCAGCCGCGAACGACGACCTCTACTACCCGATCACCTCGCGGCATCACGGTCGCTACTTCTACAGGACCTCGTCCCCGCGCCGGCCTCAGCGGCACCTTGGACCGTTCACACGTTCACGCCTGAATCCGCGGGCTCGCTAGTCTCACCCATTTCGTTGACATGCCTGCACTTCAAAATTAAAGGACCGGATAACCCCACATATGAATCTTTACGAATCTTAAGTTTCTAAAGCACCAAGCGGTCAGAGTCTCAATAGCTTCTACAACACGGCCTTGTCAGGAAGTGATATCAGCTTCCGACAACAGAGGGGTGGGAGAGAAGGTGTAAGAGAGTGATGTGCACGACGGATGTACGAGGTATTGTGCACACAGGTGTGCGCAGCCACAACTAGCCAACAACACCAGCGGTTGTCGCGCGTCCGCAATATGGGGCATAATGTACTAAAGTTGTACTACCAAGTCGCCAGTTCTCATCTTCCAGCTCCCCAGCTCCTCCGCGTACTACAGTTGCACTACAAAGTCGCCAGTTCTCATCTTCCAGCTCCCCAGCTA